>JANZXR010000171.1:9738124-9757567 GCA_027575705.1 Erythroxylum echinodendron | reverse complement strand
CAAAGAAGTCAAAGAAGGAGTTTTAATGAATTAACTAATATAAAGTGGTCTTTTAAAGCCACATGTCACTCTCTCATGGGTTCTCTTTAATTTCTTTCCAAAACAATTCCAATTTCCAATGGCTCAATTCCAAAAATTCCTAATTTCATATGTCTAAATTTTCAGTGCCATTGGACAGTAATTTCACTACCGGAAGACCCCTATTCTGTCACTTGAAAATTTTCTGGGTCCGGAAACAATTATGAAAAATTCCTATAATTCTCTAAAATTTTGAAAACCCTAATAATCCTCTCCAATTCAAAAATTTACACAAAAACACTCTTTTCATAAATCACACAAAACACATTTTCCAAAATTCACAGTAATTCACAATTAAACCGGGATATGTCATGAATGCATGTACAAACATTTTTATGTGCAAAAATTCTCTATTTGCTATTCATGTGCATATATGAATGCATGAATATGTCAATACACTATAAACACTCCTAAACATTTCAAATTACCACTATACCCTTCCTATTGGTGAGGGGGTGTTACAAATTGTCTTATCTTTCTCCTCACTTGATGGTTGAATGCAAGATAACAGGTTGTCCAAACTAGCAACCCCTCAGAAATTGCAGGTCAAAGCGTCATTCTTTAATAGTAAGCCAACTCTTACTTTTATAGGATTTCTAGCAATCATGTGACTTAGCTCATAACATAATAATCCTCCACATCATCACTATTAAGACAAGCATAACATTGCACAACAAAAATACGTATACGTATGTCAATCTATATGTATAGTTATTATGTGTGCATATGATAATGATGGTAATTTCTATGATTAATATGAGAGTGAATTCTAATACATGTTCATAACCATGAATATTAATTCATACGTACGATGTGCTCCTTTTCACCAAACCTAATGTCTTAAAGTGGAGGGTTATGCTCCTAATTGATTTATAGAAAGAAAAATAAAGATGATCATTAGGATTTAAAACCTAAATCAATACTAAAGAGCTCTATTTTATATTTAAAAATGACGATGTCATGTTTTACTAGGAGCCTATTGAAATTTTGACATAATTTTTCTTGTAAAATGGACATCCCCCCTTTCAAAAGAAGGGTCATTCCTACAATAAAAATACACTTCTATCTCTACCAGTAACCATAGCTTAATTTGGCCTCCAAATTACATGTTTATGCCCAATTGAGTTTACATTTATATTGTAAAATTCATAATAATCCAATTCAAATTTCAAGTATACCAATTTCTAACCCATACACCCTTATGTACACTCAATACATTCAGATAAGCTTAATTCTAATCAACAACAACTCAATTTAATCAATTTCTTACACTTATATAAGAACATAACCTTTCTAAATTTTTATCTCACAAATTATGAAGAATTTCAATACACCATTTTTATGAAAATTGATTCATATAATATTTGAAAATTTTTAAAATTATTTTTAATCATTTCTAGGCTATTTGAAAAATTACCACCATCACAGGAGCGTGGGTAACTTACCGACAGTTTTAAGGCTGTCGATATGATAGTGGTGATAGTTTCACCAAAAAATGACTAAAAATAGGAGATCAGTGACTTACCTAAATAAATCGAAATTTTTAGTTATGATTCCTCTAAATTTGAGTCGTTTTTATGAAATAAGTTTACGAGTTTCGTAGAACGTCCCGAGAGCTTTTCGTAGAGTTTTAGATCATCGAAAATTGTGGTCAGATGGTGAAGGTATGAGTGTCCAAATTAAAAGTGAATAGTAACCTATAAGGAAATAGGTTGAAGAGATAAATGAACTTAAGCTTTCTTAAGCTAAACTTATATTTTTATAGGTTTTTCTCCTTATTAGTCCATTATTAATAATTTAACAAAAATTTGGATCATTACATTCTCCCGCCCTATAAAAAAATTTGTTCTCGAATTTTAAATCTCTCCTCATTGTTGAAATAGATGTGGCTATTGACTTTGCATATCTAGCTCTGTCTCCCACGTACAGTCATTTATCGTATGATTACTCCATAACACTTTCACCATTGGTATCTCTCTTGATCTCCGCTAAAGAATCTGACAATCTACTATGGAAATAGGTTGTTTTTCATATGTCAAATCGCCATCAATTTCCACCTTACATGGTTGAAGGATATGAAAAGAATACAAAGTATACTTTCTCAACATCAATACATAAGATATAGGATCAACTCTAGACAGGTTAGGCGGGAACACTAACCTATATGCCGCTTCACCATTCTAGGCTTAATCTCAAATAGACTAATGTACCTTAAAGCTAGTTTATCTTTCTTACCAAACCTCATTACTCCTTTCATTGGTGATATTTTAAAAAATACCATGTCACCTATTGAGAACCTCACATCTTTCCTCTTTGGATCTACGTAACTCTTTTATCTACTAAAACTTGTTTTCAATCTTTGTTGAATAATAGGAATCCTTTCAGAAGTAATTTTTACTAACTCAAGTCCTGTCAATTTTTTTCGCTAATTTCCTAACATAGAAGTGATATGCATTTTCTTCCGTTCAAGGCTTCATAGGAAGACATTTCAATACTAGCATGGTAACTATTGTTATAAACAAATTCAATCAGTGGCAAATGCAAATCCCAATGACCATCAAAGCAATAACGCACATCTTTAGCTTGTCTTCTAAATTTTAAATAGTTTTCTTATACTGGCCATCTATTTGAGGATGAAAAGTAGTGCTGAAGTCCAATTTTGTACCTAAGCTTTATATAACTCTAGCCAGAAAACTAATGTAAAGTTGGAATCCCTTCCAGAGAATATGGTGCCCCGTATAAACACATAATTTTATTGATATATAGCTTACCTTAATGTCACGTCAAATAAGTATTGTTGATAGGTAAGAGTATTAATCTATCCACAATCACCAATATAGCATTATATCCAGTATTAATACGGAGCAATCCAATCACAAAATCTATAGTAATCATATCTCATTTCCACTCAGGAATGGGGAGTTGTTGTAATAATCCAAAAGGTCTTTGGTGCTTAAGCTTTACTTACTGACATGTTAGGCACCTAGACACAAATTGCACAATATCCTTTTTCATTCCACTCTACCAATACGTGCCTTTGAGAACATGATACATCTTGGCGGAGCTTGGATGAATGCTATAATTCTCAAAATGTACCTCTTACATAATTTCTTTTCTTAAGTTATCAACACCGGTAAACATACTCTAGTACATATCCTCATAATACCATCACCATCCATAATAAAATCTTTAACTCAATTCTCTTAAATCTCTTCAACTATTTTACATAACTGAGGGCCTTTGGATTAGGCAACCTTGATTCTCTCCAAAAACATTGATCTAACCTTGAATTATGCTAATAAACATTCTTATCTTGATATCTTCCACTGAAATCCTTAGTCAACTAGCACATTCAACTCTTTAATTAAGGTTCTCCTTATAGAGTTGAAGTAAAAAGGACTACCAGATGATTTTTTAGAGCATCAATTACTGCTTTAACTCTACCTTGGTGACCCAAAACAGAACAATCATAAACTTTTAAAAACTTCATCTATCTTTGTTGCCTCATGTTTAGATCCTTTGTTAAAAATGTATTTCAAACTTTTATGATCATTATAAATCTCACAAGTCGCACCATATAGATAATGTCTCCAAATCTTAAGTGCAAACACCACAACTGTCATTTTCTAAATTATAAGTAGGATAGTTCTGCACATGTCTCTTTAGTTGCCGGGAAGCATAAGCCAATAATCATTCTTGTTGGAAAAGCACACAACCTAAACCAACAATGAAAGCATCACAATACACTGTAAATCCATCAAATCCTGAAGGTAAGGTCAAAATTGAAGTTGATGTTAACCTATCCTTAAGTTGTTAAAAAATATCCTCACACACCTCTAATCAAACAAATTTAGTATTCTTCTGAGTTAACTTAGTCAAAAGTGCAGCTATTCAAGAGAAATCTTAGACAAATCTCTGATAATAGTTCGCTAAGCCTAAGAAACTTCAAATCTCAATAACAGTAGTAGGTCTTGGCCATTCCGTGATAGCTTCAATCTTCTTATGTTCCACTTAGATATCATCTTTAGATACCCTATGTCCCAAGAAGATTAAATGATCTAACCAAAATTCACTTAGAAATTTTAGCATATAACTGATGCTCTCTTAAGATTTGCAAAACCATTCAGAGATGGACTGCATGTTCTTCTTTACTCTTAGAATATACCAAGATTTTATTAATAAATACAATGAAAATCCTATCCAGAAAAGGTCTAAACATCTTATTCATCAAATCCATAAAGGTTGCAGGAGCATTAGTCAACTCAAAATAAATTCATAATGATTATACCTAGAATAAAAAGCAATTTTTAGAGCATCTTTTCCTGTAATCCTCAATTGATGATAACCAGATCTCAAATCAATCTTAGAGAAACACCTAGCCTTTTAAAGTTGGTCAAACAAATCATCGATGCTTGGAAGCGGATACTTATTCTTTATCATCACTTCATTTTATTCTCTCTAATCAATACAGAGTCAGAGGCTACCACCCTTCTTCTTTATAAATAATACTAGTGCACCCTGCAAAGAAGTACTAGATCTGATAAATCCCCTATTTAACAATGCTCTTTAAGCTCCTTTAATTCTGTCGAGCCATCCTATAAGGCAGAATAGAGATAAGAGTTGTACACGACACCACATCAATGCCAAATTCAATCTCCCTTTTTGGTGTCAAACTTAACGACTCTTCAAGAAACACATCAAAAAATTCTCATATAATTGGGACATTATTAACTAAACATATCTCTATTAAAGTATCTCTTACTAAGGCCAAATACCTTTGACGATCTTATTGATGCATCTTTTTAGCAGTAATGGTAGATATAAGGTTTTGAGGAGCTTCCCTTTTATCACTTCTAAACCAGAATTCAACATCATCAGAAATCTTAAAAATCACTAACTTTTCTCGACAATCCAAGGTAGCAAAATGTTATGATAGTTAATTCATACCCAGAATCACATTAAAATCCATCATATCCGATAATACTAAATTAGCCACTAATTCTCTACCCTCAATCGACACTAGACAAAAAGGAAAAATAATACCGATATTGAGGGATTCACCTAGAGGGATGGCTAATGATAAAGTAGTTACTAATCTGGTTTCTTGTCAACCAATCCTTGATGCAAATATAGGAGATATAAATAAAAGGGTAGCACTTGGGTCAAATAAAATTCTAGCATCGACATAACAAACCGATACGGTACTTGTTACTACTACATTACAAGTTTAAACATCTTTTGGGGTAAGGGTGAACATCTGAGCATGTCCTCCTCCTAACTGCTAAGAGGTCGATGCTTGCCCAAAACTTCTAGTACCATAACTACCCCTATATTGAAATCTATCCCCAAACACCTTTTGATCCATGTCCCTACTGGCCTATAATTTGAGATGCACTTAATGCGCCTAACATTAAGACTGAACCTAATGTACTAGTTGTATCATGTTAGTAGAGGAATCTCAAGAAAATTGTCTTTAAAACTAAGAAGTAGGGCACTATTGAGCAAAATGCCCAATCTGTCTACATCAAAAGCAAGCATCCGAAAGAATATGACAAGGTCCCTGATGGACTATACTAAAATTCTGACAAATAGTGCTTCTAAAGTGAGAACTGTTACATCCAGAGCTCTACCTATTGCGATTGCTACCCACTATAGGTCCAAATATAGTTGATCTTATTGGATCCCTATAACCATATTTATTGTTCTTATGCTCATGTAGACCATGACCTCGTCAAGATTGTCCATGTTGCTCTCCACTCACACCTATCTCTAGCATCGATGATAGCAAACTATAACTTTCAACCCTAAAACCACTAGTTTGGTAAGGATCAAGAATGGTTTGATGCTTGATGTGTTGCCTCACCATCTCTTTAGTCTCATTTATGGCACCCTCCAAAGTTTGATCCTCTGAGGAAATCCTACATATGCAGGACCTAAATCAGTAATGTAAAGTCCTACTATCCATCTCCGATCAATCATATCCTCTACATATCTCATCAGTAGATGAAACTCAGTAGTATACTCCTTAACTGACCTATCAGCTCCCCTACAGTGTAACAATTATCACCTATAAGCATCTTTCCATGGTGGTGGACAAAATGGTCTCATAAATCTCTGTTTAAAATCCTTCTAAAATAAGGTACTCATAATTGACTAAATAACCTAGATAAACCAATCTAATGCAACCTTCTGAACTACTAATTCAACAATATAAATCCTATGTGAATCTGTATATACCATTCTGGTTTGAGACTTGATAACATTGAGAAAGTCATAACAGTAGTATAAAAGATAGAAGTAAAGGCAACGATTTTAAACAAACATGATCCTAATGTTGTAGTAATTCAAAGAGAATTTTGACTCAATTCTAATTAACCTGGTAACTCAATTTAAACCTAAAGCTTTGATACTAACTTGTTACAACCCTAACCTGGGACCATGACCGGTGCTAAAAGAGCAATAACCAGACACTTAGCAAGCCAAAAATGTCATCAAATCCCTATATCCATAATAAAGATGAGATTCCAAAATGATTAAGCTCATACTTATAACAATCAAAAAGTTCTAACAGTATACTACACTTAATGTTCTATAATATTAAGATAGGTAATGCAAGGAAAATCCAACATATACAAGACTACTATAGTTCTAAAGTCAAAGGTTGCCAACAAACATACATCGAATCGTCGAAGAGGAAGAAGACCGACGAAATGCCCTGTTAGAAGAGATCTAAAAAAATCCTAAAAAATAGTTAATGGGAGTCAGACCTTGCTAAGTGAATTAATTTTATGGTTATATTATTCACTCCTAAGGATTTTATAATGTATTAAATCCATAAATGCAATTTCATAGCATAATGATTTGTTCATAACATGCATGCATTTCCCATATCAATATCATGTCGTATAATCTTCACAATTACAAATCACAAATAATAGTAGAGGACTGACGAATGACCCTATGACATACCCCCTTACCCATAGACTATATTCATTAGGGCTCTCTTGTTCCACACGAGTCATTTGGTCCAAATGTAGCAGATTGCTGTCCAAAAGCCACACTCAACGAACCGACACAATCTCACTATGAAATCATTATTATCTGAGAGCAAGCTCAACCAAGCTGCTACAATCATAACACCATAACATGTACCATATATCAGTTGGCCTGAGAGCAAGCTCAACCAAACCGCCCCAACCTTCTCATATCTCATTCAATGGATCAAATACTAACTCAAATTTATACATGACTAATTGACTCACTGTACGCATAGCCGAGTGACGCCCACTAGGTAACTCATACCACAACAATCCTCCATATCATAATAATAATATATCAAAACAAGCATAACATTTCACAATAAAAATATGTATACGTATGTCAATCCATATTTATAAACATAATGTGTGCATATGATAATAATGATGATTTCCATAATGAATATGAGAATGAATTATAATGCATATTTATAACTATAAATATTAACTCACAAGTACAATATGCTCCTTTGTGCCAAACCTAGAGTCTCGCTAGAGGGTTCTGCTCCCGATTGATCTATAGAAAGAAAAATAGGAATGACAATTAAGATTTAAATCCTAAACCAACTTAGAATACTTCAAGAATAAGACAATGATTCAATATTAAGGAGCTCTATTTTCTATTTAAAAATAGCGATGTCATATTACGAGGAGCCAATGGAAAATTTGAAAAAGTTTCCCCTATAAAATGGATATTTCTCTTCCGAAAGAAAGGTCATTCCTCCAATAAAAATACACTTCTATATCCACCACTAACCACAGATCAATTTGGGCCTCCAAATTACATGTCTATATCTAATTGACTTCATATTTACATCACAAAATCTATATATAATAATTCAATTTATAATTCAAGTATACCAATTTCTAAGTCATACACCCTTATTTATACTCAATATATACAGACAGTTTTAATTCTAATCAACAACAATTCAATTTAATTAATTTCATGCATTTTTATAAGAATATAACCCTTTCTAAATTTTTATCTCATAAATTGTGAAGAATTGCAATACACAACTTTTGTGAAAATTGATTTACATGATATTTGAGAATTTTTAAAATTATTTCTCGCCATTTCTATAGTATTCAGAAAATTATCACTGTCACCGGAGTGTGGGATATACACATCGGCGTCGAAGAGACAGTGATCTTCACTAGCCATTTAGAAATGACTAGCTCACCTCTAAGAATCTAATGGCACTAGTCTTGCATCGAAACTCCTCCGGGTTTACGAGAATTGGAGGATTAAATTTCAAAAGTAACCTATTTTCATTCACTGATAAAATGGGTCAATTGATGTTGAGTATTCCTCCTTTCTTACATTTTAGGGGCAGTTAGACACGATGGTGATGTTATTTTCACCCAAAAGTGACTAAAAATAGGAAATCGATGATTTACCTAAATGAACTAAAATTTTCAGTCATAATTCCTTCAAATTGGAGTCGTTTCTTCTTGAAATAAGTTTAGGATTTTTATAGAACGTCTTGAGAACTTTCTGTAGAGTCCTATATTGTTAGAAATTGTGGTTAAACGATGAAGGTATGAGTATCAGAAGTTGAGAGTGAATAGTAACCTATAAAGAAATGAGTTTAAGAAAGAAATTGTTAGTGGACATTTTGTATTAATTTTTAATACATAAATTGCTAGACTCTTGTCCATTTAATGTTTGAATTGCACTAATTAAGAGTTATTTGTTTTAATTAGGCACATATTGGATTTAGAATGTTCAAAAGAATAAACCAAGAAAAGCTCTAAAAAATGTTAACGTGTTTGTATGCAAGAATATTTGTCCAAGACCTAGAGAATGCATGTGAGTTTTTAAGAAGAATGAACAGTACTAGTGGACCAAGAAATAAATGGCTTTATTTTTCACATCAGAAGAAAAGAAGAAAGGTTGTTGGGCATGAAGGTGCGTGAAAGGTGGACAAAAACTCTCCTAGCATTACGCAAGAAAATAGCAGCTGGTGGACATTAAACAAAAGAAAATAGGTGGTGGCGGAAAGAGGAAGGCAGCTGGCGCAGAAAGTGAAGAAAAAGAAGGTGATTATGCGTGAAGAGAGGTTGGAGTGACGTTGGAAAAAAACACTGGGGGTGTGAAACAACGTGAAGAAGGAACAAAACGAAGAGCGTGAATAGCAACTGTAGAGGGTAGACAGCTTGAATAAGGAGTGGTGTTGAAGAGAAAGACGTTAGCTAGGAAGGAGAGCAACTCACGCAAAAAGCTCCAATTGAAAAAAATACTCACCACTCAACACTCAACACTCCTGACACGTTGAAGATAGCTGGTGACCTTGGAGAGAAGACGCATAGCTGCTAGTGGTGTGAAGATGTTCAAACAGCTGGTGGAGATATAAAAAAAAGAAGGAGGACAGTTGGGAGACACTCACGTTACAGCCCTCACTATACTCCTCTCCACTCACGTTGCACCATCAATATACACTTTCCACTCCATATGTATGCAAGCAGCTGGTGGAGAACGTTAAAGCTGGTGGTGGCATAGACAAAAAAAAATTGTTGAAGCAGCTGGTGTACTCACACAAGAAGCAGCCGGAGGCGTGAAAGGAGAAAAAAGTTGGCCAAGCAGCTACAGTACATTGGGTGTTATTAATTTATATTTTATTCCTCATATATTTTAATTTTTTGATTTAATAAATGCAAACGTATTTTATGACCATGATTTATGTTACATTGATATATATGTGTAGTAAATTTTTCTTTTCGGTTAAGGTTAAGATTGATATTGGATTAGGACAATTTTTGTGGTATTGATTTTTTCTTGATTGAATGCATATTTAGTCCTAATTTAGTTTGATCACCTAGATTAAGACTTTAGATGATTAACTGCCACAACCAATGGGATTTAATTTGTCGAAAAATTAATTAAGCGATATACTTAAGACTAAAGTGTAGACCAACCTTAGGATCTTGTGTGAGGATACCTAGAATTAACGAACTTAATTTTAGGCTTCTTGTATTTAACACCTTTTATTTCGAATTATCTATGAACTAAGTAGGTAACTTGGATTTAGAAGAGAAGGGAACACTCGTGAACATTGGGTTTGACTATCTTAAGTGAAGTATTTCCTAAATCAATCCACCGTTACAATTTTATTTTTAGCGTCCAATCTAATTAAAATCTAATACCTTAACCGAATTTTGTCATTTGATTAAATCTAGTCGTTTTAATTCATAACTTGCATTTTTCATATTTCCTTGATTTGCTTACTTTATTTTATTTTATTTTCAAATCAATCCATTCTTGAGTGTTTGAGTAATTTTTCATCTTTAATTTAATTGTCTTATGTATTGGATTTTTCCTTGGGTACGATATCCGGTTCTTACTGATTTATATTACTTGTCGTCGGGGTGCGCTTGCCTCTAATTGGTCTAGATAGAATTTAATATATATTGTTCTGTTTAAACTGCAAAAGAAATGAACTTAAGCTTTCTTAGATTTAACTTATACTTTTATAGACTTTTCTCCTTACTAGTCCCTTATAAGTAATTTAACAAAAATTTGGATTATTACATTTCCTATATATACCAACATAGTCATTGAACTTCTTTCTTATAAATATAAACACAGATGACCTTCAAACTATTTTTGTATATATATATACACACACACTTAGCCACCAAAACCTTTTCCTATATATAAACACATGTGGCCACAAAAATTTTTCTTTATGTATATATACGTAGATATCCATCGAGATTTCTTCTATATGTATATATACACACGGCCACCTAAAATTTTCTAATACACGTGTCCATTAATTTTTTTACTATGTACATATACACATGGACAACAAACTTTTTTCCAATTTCTATTTATAAATATAGCCACCAAACTTATTTTCAATATATACATATGCACATATGACCACCTAACTTTTCTCTATATATAGACACACACATGGTCACAAAAATTTTTTCCTTTATGTATATACTTACATGGCAAAAAACATTTTCCCATATATATATATATGCATGGCCACCAAAATTTTCTAATATATACATACACATGTAGTAACAAAATTTTTCTATATATTTATATAAATGGCTACAAAATTTCTTTTGAATATATACACACACACACAAACATATGGCCATAAAATTTTTTTTGTATATATATATATATATACAAATGATTGCAAAAAAATTTCCTAATAACTATAAATGTGTGACCATAATTTTTTTTCCTATATGTACACTTATAGCCACAAATATTTTTTTCTATACAGACATAACCACCAAATTTTTTCATATATAAAATACACACATGGTCATCAAAAAAATTTCCTATATATCTATCTATATTTATATCCACATCGCTACAAAATTTTGTCCCTATATTTACACACGTGACTACAAAATTGTTTTCTATACATATATATATACCACCTGACCACCAAACTTTTATACTATATATACACACATGAATACAAAACTTTTTCCTATATAGACACATATGATAATCGAAATTTTTTCTTAAATATATAAACACATATAATCAAACAAAAAATTTTCTATATATGTATATATTTGGCCACCAAATTTTTTTCAATATATATAAATATGACCATTAAACCTTTTTCCTATATAAATATACATACATACTTGCCAAACTTTTTTCCTTTATGTTTATACACTTGGCTAGCAAAATTTTTTCCAATTTATATACACATGTAGCTACGAAAGTTTTTCTTTATAAATATTTTTTCCATATATATATTACCACCAAAAATTTTCTTATTTATATAGAAACACATATGGCCACCAAAAATTTTCTATATACACACATGTCTACCAAAAATTTTTCCTAGGTATTTATACACACATGACCACAAATTTTTTTTCCTACATACACATAAGCGTGGCAACCAAACTTTTTTTCCAATATATACATACAAATAGCCACCAAACTTTTTCTATATAAATACACATGTGGCATTAAAGTTATATGTATATATATATACATGTTAACTGAACTTTTTTTGTATATATACACATATGATCATCAAAAATTTTCCTACATATATACACACATGAAAACAAAAAAAATCTATATATTTATATGTATGGCCAATAAAATTTTTTCTAATATTCATATATAAATGGCCACCAAATTTTTTCATATATGTATACACACACATATAGGGTCATCAAATATATATATATATATATATATAGATCCAGCAGTTATAAAGTCATTTAAGTTAGCTCCTCTCTTTTGTTCTTAGTTTCTGCGTAATAACTTTAGTATTGATAAGTTTCCTTTATCATATTTTCTAGTGACAATAAAAAATTCATATGTATGGGCTGAAAGTGCTTAAAGACATTTGAAAGAATTGAAAAAAACTAACATACTAAAACTTCATCCTAAAGTATCAAAGCACCAAATAGATAAAGTAAAACTAGATATAATATTTTATCAAAGAAAAGTGAAAAATACCCCAATAGCACAAAGCAAAGGCAAGGTTCGACAACAACACCTAAAAAAAGAAAGCAATTTGAAAAAAATACATAAACCAAGTCAAATTCAGAAACCATTAACATGGGAAAAAATGGAAAAGAATTGCAAAAAGGGAGCAAGGAAATTAAAAATATTTTGATGTTGTGATTTTTTTCAGTACTCAAATCCACGAATTTTGTGGGAAGAAACTAAAGAAGGGTGTTTTGAAGCCAAAAAAGAAGGACACTTTTAGAAAACGTAAGGTTGTATATTATATTTGTAAAACTAAGTTTGAAACTTTGACCTTAATTAAAATCATAAACATATGGCAAGTAAGAAAAGAAGCAACCAGAGCAGGCAGTCCCGTGATAGACAACCTCTAAATGTCCTCTCAAAATTCTATTTTTCTCCATTATTTATTTACTTATATCCCACATTACAAAGGATTTTATTCCCTAATTCTTCAATCTTAAGATTTTTTAAGGATATGATTCTTTTAATATTCATTCCAAAGGAAGTTGAAGCTATACTTAAAAGTCCCGATAAAAAAATTTGCATTTATCATCAAAGAGTGATGTGCTAAGGAAAAAATGCAAAACAGGTTGTTCATATCTTTTACACAACATAATGAGAATGAATGAAGGATTAACAGATGTTGGATATAATGTCACTCACGTAATTCTTTTTTGAACTTCATTAAATACACATAATTACTAAATTGACCAAAAATGGAATTACTTTGAAGATATATTATGAAGCAAAAGCCAAGAACTTACGAATGCTAGATAAATGAAGCTCAAAACTCTTATTTATAGAAACACGGAGGATCTGATGAATTTAATGAATGGATCATTATAGTTTGGAAGTCGGCCAACATCTTTAAATATATTCACGAGTGAACATCTGTATGGCTAGAGAATAAAAGACTAGGATGATAGAGACTCACTTCTTGATTGATTGATAAATAATAAATAAAAAACTAATCATGTCCTATCTTTTAAATTCAACCTAATCTAATCTTGTCACCTACTAAGTCATTTATACACGGAGGTTTTAAATCAACAACTTAAGACCTATAAATTTTTGTTGTATCATTATCAAAGACTTATCATTAATCATTTTCCTTTTACTATTTTTTTAGCACGACATATCAGGGTCTCTTTTCCCAATGTTAACAAATTTTCTTTATGTCCATCAAGATCTCACGTTTAATAAAAACCTATCAGTAAAATTTTACTTACTAGATCTTTTTTAATGTATTTATGAACTTAGTAATTGGGGTTCATTATTGGTATAAAGAAATAGTAAAATGCAATGCTCTACAATGCTTATTCTTATTTATTTTTTTTTGGTACATTGGAAAACCAAACAAAAGAAATCTAACTCCCTAGCTAACGCAAAGATCTGTGGTACTGAGTTCCGTGCTTATCACGGTTGAGGAAATCTATGACAACTGCCGGAGGTGCCTATAGAATGTGAAGGTTTGAGCTGGACTTATTCTTATTAGTTTTAGGAGGGAGGGAGGCAGACTGAGGTAAAGAAATTTTAAGGCTTTGAAAATTGGAGCTATGTGTCTATGTCTTCTAATTGCAACAAAAGTCACCTTCTCATTGGCGTTTATTCACTAAATTGGTCTGGATTTCTCATCTTATACAGGAAGATGCCAATCATTTCATTTTATTAAGTCATTCAAATAAATGATAATGGAGGCATCAATTGCAAGGTGTTTGGTTAATCGTCTAGATAAAGAAAGAGTGTATTTATACTCAACTTGAAACTGACAAGAGTCAAAGATTGATCAAGAGTGTTAGTTAAGTGGGGGATCTTGGAGTTCCCTACAAACATAATCTTCTTCTATTGAGCAAATTAAGTGGCTTTTACGTATCTATCTTTGATCTCTCTTTATTATTGGTAGGTTGCTATGTTGATTTTCCTAAACGTTCCACTTCCATTTGTTTTTCCTCAGTTCACTATCCATTTCTCCATAATACTTATAATAAATTATAAATTATAAATTTTTAAACAATTATTTAATAAATATATATTAATTTCACAAACTATAAATTTTTATTTATATTAAAGGACCAAAATTATGTGTATTGAGTTGGAGATATATTCTATTTTTGGAGCTACAGAGGATCCTAAGGCAGACGTAGCATTATGTTTAAGCACCAAAGATTAGTCACTTTCTTTATCATACCCCAAGTCTTAGTAAGCCTATGTCTTAATCATAGAAATGACGATTTTATCATCTTAATGAAGTAGATTAAGATGAGATAGAGAAGAATAAAAGAAGGAAAGAATAAAAGAAGAAACAACTACTCTTTTATGTTTCTTTCTTTCGACTTAGAGGGTGGGAATAATCATTATGAGATTATGGCCACTTGGTGCTTGCTTATTTGCTTGTTAGACATAAAATGATCTAGGTTCGTAGTGTTATTGTGTTTATTAATTAGATGAGATGGCCATCTAGATGCACAGTGGGAGAGCGAGAGTACATGAGATGCTAGTATTTTCTCAGTTACACATAATAATATCCTCTTAGAAAGTATTTTTTCTCATAGAAACTATGTTGGAAGCCTTCTGCTTTACGCAATAGTTAAAAGCATGAGAAATAGAAGTTTAGCAAGTGGATTATAGTACACTGATGAAACCATTTGATTAACTTTTCACATTGTGGTTTTATTTTTTTCTTTGTTTTCTTCAAGAATATGATTTAATTACTTGGAATGAGAGAAGGGGACTTGATATGATGTGCAGGCACTTGTTTGTTAATGTCCCTAAGAGAATAATCATGAAATCTCTTTATAGAAGCGTAGATTTTGGATTGATAGCACATCAGAATTTAAGATTTAGTCAATTGTGTCAGTTAATATAATATTAACAAATACATAATCATCTACAATTTCCTCATATTTTCCTGTAGAATTATTAGTTAAGCCAAACTTGTAAGTGGCCATCTATTCTAATTTTGAACCAGCTTCTTTCACTAAGTGAAACTGAGAGTTGCACTACTCTTACCAAGAACTTGGCCACCAAAATCATAAATTTTGCATAAAAAGATAAGTGTATTTGTAAATTAATAACTTTTGAAACTTCTGACATGGATGAAATGAATCCTTCAATTTTGACGGATTTGCACATGCTTTCTACTCTATGATATTTCTCCATTTACATATTAGAAACAAACAAGGGAAAAAATAGAAAATAAACATGCGAGAATCAACACAAAGGCACGTTCAAACAATATGAAAATTTTAGAAATTTCAATTCAACATGTACATAATTAAATATTATGTATCAGTACCTTAGGGAAAGATTTTGTCCGCCAAACTATGGCAACTATGGCCAAAATATTAAAAAGATGCAACTTTGATATTGAGACATTAAAAACTTTAAGTTGTACAAGACAACATAGGAAATAAATTTATCTTCTCAAACTTAAGCTCTTCTAGTCTTAAGGACGTAAGTAACATCATCTTTCTTAGCAAAGTAGATTACTTGTTATAAATGAATTAACAACTTGATTATCACCTATTAATTCATTACTACGATATCTCTAAATCGTTATTTATAGTACCATATCTTCCCAGTCAATTACTCTCAACTACTGCATCTTCCCACTCATTTAATCCACTCAATTATTCTAAAACATTTGTGTAAGATAATCTAATCTTATCACCTATTAAGTGATGATGCATTTAAAAATCAACGACATACGTATTTGTTACATGTGTTTCTCTGTGTTTTTATGCAAGTGCAATTTTTAAGTTAATAAGTTAAATTGTTTAGTCAATGTTAATATAACCAAAATTTATTGCTTTGAGATTTAGTCGGCTTCCTACCCAATTACTCTTTAACATTTGTGCCATTTATGTCAAGTTTTGGCATTCTAGCTTATCTTAAAGAGCTCTGAAAGGATGAATCCATATATATTTCTCCATTTTCGTATCAGAAATAGATAAGGGAAAAAGAATAGAAAACAAAGATACCCATTATATATAGATTAAATCACGGAGAGTTCTATTAAGTTTTATCATATAGACACAAAAAGATCAACTGGGTCATTGTAATTTGCTCACTTGAACTTCACCAAATTCCCAATAATATTATTTTTCTATAGTCTAAGAATCAAAACAAAACTGGTATTGCTAAAATAAAAGAAAAGACATCAAGAAGCAACAAATCACTTTCAACCATGAGATAATAGCCCACTTCATCATATAAGGATATAATAGATGCATACATAAAGATTAATACATAGTCTCCTCAAAGCATTCTTGAAACTTCAATCAATTTCCCTTAAACGTGCTTTCAAAGATAAATACATTGTCTGTGATGTTAAAACACTTATGAAATTTGGCATCAAACTCCATTTGATTTACTTGCAACTGAGTTCTTAAAGAGAATCTTGGTATTGCAAATTAGGAAAGATCACGAATGAACAACTAGTTCATTATGGGCTTTCGATCTACAGATCACTCTTATCAAGTTATAATTTTATAGAAACTTTAAAAAATTACTACAGATTAGTCAACAAAAAGTAGTATGCTGATCTTTTGGCAAAAGATCTGACTAAATTGTTGATTCACATGACAAGCAAATGAAACACTCATGTTGAAATCATATATAATGATAGTTCATCCTATTTTAGAACAAAAGGCTTCCCTACTATGTATAGGTGCTGATGATGGTGAAGGAGGTGTTACAGCAGATGCTAAAGAAGGTAAGGGGATTAAAGAAGGCGGTGGTGGATGCATCTGCTCCTATTTTTACATCATTCTTGTCACCAAATTTTCCAAGAAACCTTCAAGCTTTTTCTTTGATTTCCTTCTTCTTCTCTAACTTCCAGATCCCTTTGCCTCCTTCAATGAATCACCATAGTCATCACCATCTGATGATAAACTACAAAATGAAATATTAGAAGAGTTAAAAACCTTTATAAAGAACATTCTCTTCTGTTGTTTTAGTTTGGAAAATCAACCATTGCTCTATGATTCATGTATCTTATTACTCGACCCACTATACAACCCACTACAATCAAGCAACCAACAAGATAGACAAGCCAAAATTCTAGAGAAATCCAAACTTTAAACAATTTTACTTAGTTGTTAAACTCCATCATAACAATCCAAACATCATCTTAATATACAAGTCGAATAAATGAAACATTCAAAACTACAACACAAACATGAACATACATTTCATAATCAAATAAAAGACCTCACCTTGACACAATGTCTAATGAAAGGACACCTTAATAATTTTGGTCAGCCCTATTCAACCTAACTTTAACAAGGCAAATTCTGAACACCCTCTCATAGTCGTCCATACCACCACCATCCCTTGCCATTTCTCCAACCACAATGTCACTTAAAATTCCCTGATTCCCAAGTGTCGTCATCCAAAATTTCCCTGAGCCTTTATAGGCGATTGAAGAAAAAATGACATATAGTCATGCTGAGAGTTCAACGGAGACCTTTCGCTGCTTCCCTTGATGGGCTGGAGCTTATAAGGTGAGAGGTTGTGATGGTTAATATCACGGGAGAAAAGTCCAATCGTTGGAGTGGAGACTAGAAAGGTGGGAAGAAAAACCCAGTTGTTAGAGTGGAGATTAGAAAGTAGACTAAATGGTTTGCAATGTTATCACTGAGCACTGATCTGCATCAAAAATGGAGAGCGTATTAGCTTTCAACATATATCTTTAATCTTAAAACCTTGATTTTACACAAAACTAAAGATTATTTAAAAGAGCAACATCCACCTGCTATAGTTAGGGTCTTCGTCAGAACCATCACATATGATGGTACAGGTGATGATAATGGTGAAGGTGGTGTTGCGGCAAATGCTAGGGAAGGTAAGGGTACGGAAGAAGCCGATGGCAAAGAAGGAGAGAAAATATATACTGGAAATTTGAGAGACTAAGAAAGAGAGAGGGTTTGTGAAAATGGTAGAAACTTCAAGAGTCTGGGTATTTTAAGTGACGTTATTGAGACCATTTGATGGGTAAAATTTGAGTCCATTCGATAAATTGGGTTGTTGGATGTAGAACACATCAGCAGATGACAACCATCCCTGTTCATGCTTAGTATATTATACTTAAAGAAAAAAAGTTTGGTGGTCATAGATATACATATATTAGAAAAAAAGATTGTAATTGTATGCGTGTGTGTGTGTGTGTTGTCTGTGTGTGTGTCTATGTGTTTGTGTGAAAAAAGTTTGGTGACCATGTGTATATATATAGGAAAAATGTTTGGTGGCAATGCTTGTATATATATGCAAGAAAAAAGTTTAGTGGCCACGTATATATGTATAAAAAATATTTATAGCCATATGTATATATATGTAGATTTTTTGCCAATGTGTGTATATGTATATATAGGAAAAATTTTTGGGAGCCATTAGAAGAAGTTGAAAGAACTATACATTCCCAATTATCAGAAATAACTCAATTAGTACAAAATTTGACCTTACAATCCGCAGAAAAAGTACATCAAATCACCGATAAAGACGAAATTATATATGGTTATGAATTCGATGAAGAGATTTATGCAGAGGAAGATCAACCACGAAGTAGTAAACGACAAGTAGGAAGACAAAATATAAAAAGAGAACATGTAAGTGGAGTGCTGCAGTCTAAATAGAACAATATAAATTAAATTTTATCTAGACCAATTAGAGGCAAGCGCACCCCGTCGACAAGTAATATAAATCAGTAAGAATTGGATATCGTACCCAAGGGAAAATCCAACACGTAAGACAATTAAATTAAACGATAAAAAATTACTCAAAAACTCAAGAATTGATTGATTTGAAAATAAAATAAATTAAAGTAAGCAAATCAAGGAAATCTGAAAAATGCAAGGTATG
>JANZXR010000171.1:9723104-9734363 GCA_027575705.1 Erythroxylum echinodendron | reverse complement strand
GAATTTATTCGTTTTAAGTATCACTGGTGGGGAATCCCTCCCTCGGGGGAAGCGCGTCCAGATATCACGTAGGACGTCGGGCCCGTGACCCGCCCGGGGAGGGGTTCCAGCATGCATCCTCACAAAAGAAGATGACTTACAGAAGAAAATAGCTTACAGAAGAAGATGGCTTACAGGAGAAGGTGGCTTACAGGAAGGATGACTTACAGGTGATGCATCCTTACAGAAGAAGATGATGTCACCCAGAGGAAGATGACATCATCACAAACGGTACTTCTCTTCTATACTCATTCTTTCCTCTATGTTCCATCTTTTATGTGATGACGTGTCCTCTATGTTCTAACGTCATCACGGACAAATACTTCTATTCTCTACTCATTCTTTCCTCTACGTTTTATCTTCTATGTGATAACGTATCATCTATGTTCTGACGTCATCACAGACGAATACTTTTAAACTTCTGAACATCTTCACTTGTAAAGATCCTAACTTTCGACTCTGATGTCTAAAAATTCATGCTATATATCATTGGAAAGCTAGAAAAATAATCTAAAATTTCTAAGAAGGCAACTTTATCCAAGTCAGTCTAGATCAATCTAGATTTTCCCCTTAAGTACAAAGACGAATTTTATATTCATCCACCAATGTACCGCACCCAGTTCTTAACTTCATGAAATTTTAAGACTCTTAGAGATAGAATTGAAATTCGATTTCTCATAAGAAATGTAGCCATCTGTTTCTAGTGTAATCCAAGAAAATAATGATCTCATTTGGATAACTAGAAAAAAAAATTATGGCTATTAGACCGAAGCACACCTAGTGAACATTTTCCAGATCACTACCACTTTTGTTTCTAAATCTTTCCTTGTCACAACTCATACCAAGATCATCTTCTCTACTTCGATTTCAACTCCATATCATCTATAAAGATATTATAGTCCATTATTAATCATGAACACCAATAACAGAACATACATATATACATATATATATATACGTGTTCTTCAACACTTTCACCCTAATTCTACCCATTTCATAATCTCTCACTACCAAAATCACCAAAGCAAAACATGAACCTATCCACACTTCTCATGTACTGCTCGAAATTTTGTAAGAAAAGTTTCAGGGTCCAACAGTTGATGCTTCGACGTGGCGTTCTAGCAATCGATGATGCGAAGGAGATAGATCTCGCATTAAGTGTGGACATCTGTGTTGAACCCAAAGGAGACTTGCTAATGGGGTGCATTTTCAAACCATTCGGGTCGATCAAGGTAATGTACCATGGTTTAAGTGAGTTAAAACGTTGCGACACAAAAAATGAAAATCTGAAAGATGAACTTGAGCCATTCTTGGTTGTTAATGTGATCGTTGAAGGCTCAAATCAAAGGGTGAGACTCGTGGGAAACTATGAAAATTACAGAACTCTAATGATTCTTCGAAATCTAGCAAAGATACCACCACCGTGACCAGCGATAACCCAACAAATGATCAGACATCCTACAATCGTTCACATTCCACAATTGTTTAAGCAGGCAAGATTTGACTTATGAGTCAGTAGGAGATCCCCTATAGAAAATTAAATAAAACAGGCAAGGAAAGGAACAATAGTAGGTCCTTAGTAACAACCTCTTAGAGGTCATACAAGTGAAAGAGTCGAATTGTTTGTGGTAGAAAATGAGATAACAAACTAAAAGACACGAAAATTAGCCACATAAATTTGAATTTTACCTTCCATAGATAAGAGAATATAGAAGGTGAGTCGATTACAAAATCCTTGTAAAGCATGCACGAGTAATACTCTGCTACCACTCTCAGTGTTAACAAGATGAAGCAGACCTGAAAAAGCCTAAGAAGATAAGATAAATAAACTATAAGAAACAGATGGTAGTGCTACACTGAGACCCAATTATCAATTTAAATCTAATTAAAAGCCTGTTAAGTATTAACTAAAAGCGTACAAAAAAGATAATGACCAATTCTAGCAGAGTATAAAATAGATTGGATATATCTGTGTCTGTGTCTGTGTCTGTGTGTGTCTCTGTGTGTGTGTGTGTGTGTGTGTGTTGTGTGTAGGTTCAATTCTCGGTAATGCAGGCCTTATAACAGAAAGAGCTTGACCAATAATGGAACAATGAAGATGTGACATCAAGAGGCGGTTCAGACATTGCATGGGAATGTAGCCGAGCTCTAAGTTTTAGCTCATGCATTTTTATCAGAGCAAAAAGAGTTACATGTCCCTAAACTTTTATGGTTATTAACGAAATTTTGGAAGAAATGAACATACTTACATCGAAGAGGAGTACAAATTGTTCGTCATTCTTCACATGGTTGAAATGACCACCTCTGAAGTAAACGTGAGGAATTGTGTGAATCTGTGTAAAAAATGAAGTGAAAGATATAATTTTGATATAATGAATTAAGAAGAAAAAATAAATGCAAATGGAGGTAGGATCTAAAAGTTTATATCCTCACTTACAGCTTCTGTGAATAGAACTTGCGATAATCTTGTTTCACGCAAAAATCTATAACCAATGGGAATAAAGGAATAGTAAAGCCTTTGAAGCAGTATATACGTAACAACTGCAAAGTTGGAATCTTGAGAAGATATACAAAAGGAATCCTATCGACTATCTCCTTTTTCCCTTCAATTTGAACAAAATGCAAAAAGTGATATAAGAGGGAAATGGAGGAGTTGAAAATAACCAAAACAAGTCTTGAATCTTCATCATGACCTGCTACATAGGTGACTCCTTCTGCTAGCTTAGTAGAAAATTCATCTACCATAAAGCTTTCTATATTCCAAAAAAAACGAACAGAAAACAAAAAGTAACCAAAAATACAACGATTTTTAGATTATGAGTTAAAATTTGTTCTTTATTTTGAACTCGTGGCTAATGGAACAAAAAAGAAAACGAATGATTATGAAAAAGAGAAGACTGAGAAGTAGTAGAAAAAGGGTAAGAAAAAACTTTTCTCCAAAAGCTGGTTGTAGTAATCATATGATAATGGAGGTTTTTATTATAATACCAATCACTATATTGTCTCTCCAAGAAAGGCAAGCCCTTAAACTCTTTTCAGCCTTCTTCACATTATCATCTTTAGCTCTCAAAAATCATCCAACATAAGTGTTATTGCAGAATATCTCCTGTGATTAGGTAGAACATAACGTTAATGGCAACAGTTATTCCCTTCAATACTGATATAATCTTAAAGATAAAGACAATGAAACACTTCAGACTTTTATCTAAAAGTGAACATTCTGACTACAAATGAAAAACTTGAAGTCAAGCACTTAAATTGAAAAGAAGTATTCATAATGACAATGGAGAAATGGTGAAGCAAAAACACAGAAATCTTGAATCTTGACCCATGAAAGAAAACCATGTATGAATAGTGAAAACACACAAAAGAGCCCCACCTGCTTCAGAAAGAGAGGAGTTGGTTCCCTTATAAGCTTTAACACAGCTTCATTTTTCTCATTAAGTGGATAATATGTTTCTTTCTTGCCCATTCTGAAAAAATGAAGTAATATTAAGGGAAAGAAAAAAGGGCAGATATGTCATAAATCTTCTGCTTTACGCAACAATTGAAAACATGGGAAATAGAAGATATAGTTTAGCAGGTGGAATAACTTTTAACAATCTGGTTTTTTTTCTTTTTTCTTTGACAATATGATTTAATTGTTTGGAACGAGAGACGAGGACTTGATATGATGTGCAGGCACCTGTTTGTTTGTTCAGGCCCTTGAGGGAATAATCACAAATTATCTTTATAGAAGCGAAAATTTTGGATTGATAGGATAATCAAAATTTAAGATTTAGTCAGCTGTGTCAAGTAATCTAATGTAAATGGGGTAGTTGATGGTGTGAAGAATTGAAGTAGGAGGCTTGTTGCCAGAAAAGTTGAGGGATCTTCTCTGTTGTGTTTGCACTGGCAAGGTGTTTTTTCAATCACTTAAACTATTGTCCAAGACAGTTTTTACACCATTGAGCTGTAAACACACAAGAGATGAAAAGAGAATTAATCTTCGAGCTGAAAACTTAATATCTTTATTAACATGAACAAGTCTACCATTTTTCATTCGCAGCATTAAACATCAGATGCTTGCTACCACATGTTCTCATTAAGAAAATCACCTTTCAGTCATTATCAGAGATATTATTGCTAGCCATAGCATTGGATTTGTGTAAACCAAAAGAATGGCCATCTTGAAGGTGGAATGCAGGAAGAAAGCTCGATCTAAAAGTTGAAGCAACCGTTTTTCTTGGAATTTCTCAAAATAACCAATTGAATTACGAGATATATGAGGGTGTTGAAGAACTAATGCAAGCTTGGTGGCTAGCTCTGAGCTCTCTCTCGTGCCTCTCGATTTTGTGTGGATAGGTTTGCAAGAAGAGTACCTATTATAAATTAACCAATAACTTGATATGAGCGAATTTATTTCATCACAATCACAGCTGTGATTTTAAGTCATTTATACTACTGACTACTGCATCTCTAAATCGTGATTTATGGTATTGTATTTTGCCACTCAAATACTCCACTCAGTTATTCTCAACCATTGCATCTTCCTACTCAATTATTGTCAAGATTTGTGTCAGTAAGTGATGTTGCATCTCAAAATCGACGGTGTACATGTTTGTTGCACGTGTCTCTCTGTGTTTAGACTTTGGGTTGATAAGTTAAACTGTTCAGTCAACAACCAAAATTTATTAGTATGAGATTTAGTCGACCCAAAGTCTCTTTCACCCAATAGACACCTCATCCTATTCCCAAATATAATCTACACTAATGACAATAACTTCTGTATCAAGGAGGTTTTAAAAAGACGAGATAATATTATTTTCATTTTTTAAATATCATTCCACCTCTAATGTTATACATTTGGAAACATCTTTCATGAAGAACACATTTGTCTTACTTTTAACTACTCACTCATACTCTACCTCCCAACAAAGATATAACACACAATTATCGCCAGGTATAACCTACGACTGAACTGTAGTCTTTTGTAGCGTTTTTTTCAGTTTTCTTTCCTATGTATTAAAAAAAAATAACACACAAAACAGGTAATATTACTCTATGCTCCATGGTTTGTTATCTCTAAGCACTTCTCTTCATGAAAGTTTTGACTGACATTGTTAGTTGATGTTTGAAATTTAGCCCACACAGAATTAATTATATGGACAGTATTCATGGATCCTGCATTTCTCCACAAGAACTGCATATGCGTTATACCCAAATCACCAATAACAGACATATAGGATGAATGCATACATATTTCTCTATTTTCATAGCAGAAACAAACAAGGGAAAAAGAACAAAAAATAAGCATACCTATTGATGGCTGGCGGAACAAATATCCCTCTTAAAACCATTTATATGCAATACAAGGATTCGACAGAAATCCAAATTCTAAATAATTTTACTTAGCAGTTAAACCCCATCGTAATAATCCAAACACTCTCTTTATATACAAGTTGCATCAATAAAACACACAAAACTACTGGAACATAGACACGATACCACCACCATCCTCTGTCATGTCTCTAACCATAATCTCACTCAAAGGTCCCAAATTTCCCAACATGTCGTCATCCAAAATTCTGATGCTGTTACCTACCACTGACCTGCGTCAACAAAAATGGAGAATAGATCTTTGATCTTCAAACCTTGATTTTACAAAAATCTGAAGATCATCTAAAAGAGGAACACCCACCTGCAACAGTTATGGTAAATCGTCACCGACGATCACCATCACCACCGGAGCTCCGCTCCTTCTCAACCTACTGCCTTTATTTCTGGCAAGCTTGTCAATCGCCGACAAAAATACTGGAGCACAGACACCATACCACCACCGTCCACTGTCATGTCTCCAACCACAATCTCACTCAAAAGTCCCAGATTACCCAACGTGTCGTCATCCAAAATTTCAATGTTGTTACCTAGCACTGACCTACTTCAACAAAAATGGAGAACAGATCTTTGATCTTAAAACCTTAATTTTACAAAAATATGAAGATCATCTAAAAGAGGAACACCCACCTGTAACAGTAGTGGTAAATCGTCACCGATGATCACCATCACCACCGGAGCTCGGCTCCTTCTCAATCTGCTGCCTCTATTTCGATGTTGTTACCCAGCTCCTACCTGTGTCAACAAAAATGGAGAACAGATCTTTGATCTTAAAAACTTGATTTTACAGAAATCTGAAGATCGTCCAAAAGAGGAACACCCACCTGCAACAATTGTGGTAAATCGTCACCATCACTATCACCACTGGAGCTCTGCTCCTTCTCAACCTACTGCCTCTGTTTCTGGACAAGCTTATCAATTGCCAATTTCACCGCTTCTCGTCATCAATTAGCAACCGTGTTACAACTTCTGCATCCTTCTCGAAGCACGCCTCTTCGAGCTCCTTCCTCGCGTTCTCCCTGAACACGTGTCTCCACATCACGCCCCGCGAGTCAAGCCAGACGAAGAACCGTGTGCGTTGTAGCATGTCTCGGTACAGACTAAAGACCTCCAGTCACGTACCAGTGACTCGCCAATAGTTCAACAACTCCTCCTCTTCATCATCAAGCGATTTCTCTTTCTTCGCAATGTATCTATCTGATAACTCCTCCATAGTGTTCGGGCCCTCGTGCAAACACCGATGATTAAGGATCAGATGGCATGGGTTTTCGCCAGAACCATCACATATGATGGTTGAGGTGACGATGATGCTGAAGGTGGTGTTGCGGCTGATGCTGGGTTTTAGAGAGGGAGAAAGAAAGAGACGGAGCTTTATGAAAGCGACAGAAACTTCAAGAGTTTGGTTTTTAAGTGATGTCTAATAAAAATTGAAGGGTTGCTTGGTTAACGGGTAACGAATGAAAACGAATGAAAAGTGAGTAGTTATTTCTTGATTATCATTATAGGGTAATACTTTGATATCTCACTTTTAGAGAATCCTTTATACCATTCATTTAGTAGAGGAATGAAATTCATCCTTAATAATAACTCTTTCTTTAAAATTAATTAAAATTAATTAATTAATTTTAAAAAAAGAGTTATTTTAAAGAAAGATAATTAATTAAAATAACATTATTAATTAATTATATATAATTAATTAATATATAATTAATTAAAATATAATTAATTAATTACAATATAATTAATTAAAATATAATTCATTCATTAATTAAAATATTGTAATTAATTAATTAAAATATTGTTAATAATTAATTAATTACATTATAATTAATTGAAATATAATTAATTAATTAAAATAGAACTAATTAAAATATAATTATTCATTAATCAAAATATTGTAATTAATTAATTAAAATATAATTATTCATTAACTAAACTATTGTAATTAATACAATTATTCATTAATTAAAATATTGTAATTAATTAATTAAAATATAATTAATTAAAATATATCATTAATTAAACTATTGTAATTAATATAATTATTCATTAATGAAAATATTGTAATTAATTAATTAGTTAAAATATAATTCATTCATTAATTAAAATATTGAAATTAATTAATTAAAATATAATAAATTATAATATAATTAATTAAATTATTATTATTATTATTATTGTTGTTGTTGTTATTTATTACATTATAATTAACTAAAAATAAATAATTAATTAGTTACAATATAATTAATTAAAATATAATTCATTCATTAATTAAAATATTATAATTAATTAAATATTGAATTACAATATTTTAATCTTAATATTTTTACGAACCAACTACTATCAATGGTAATAGTAATCATTCCTTCCTCTTAACCATCCATTATAATTATAATGATAATATCCATTCCCATTACTTAGCATATTCATTCTCATTCTTATTACCATTCTCCCATATGAACCAACTGCCCCCTGAGGCCATTCGATAAAATGAGCCATTGGATATATAACACGTCAGCGAATGATGAACATCCTCATTCACGCTTAGTATATATCTATATAAGTTGCAAGTTAGACTAGAGATTATTTACGTTAGTTACAATATATATTATTACATATGTAAATAATCTACAGTCTATATATATATGTGTGTGTGTGAATAATCTCTAGTCAATATATATATATATATATATATATATATATTCTTTTTTTATAATTTATTACCATTCTTCTTTTTCCTCTTTTTTGTTCTGCTGCATTATTTACATAAAGTGCAGGGGCTGAATTTTTACTAGCACTAGGAGTAATTAATCCTTTTAAAAGTAAATCATTACATTCAGTTATAAATTTTTGAACATCTATTTGAGAATAAGGAATATTGTTGTGAGTATTAACTTCTTGTATTGGATCTTTTAATTTTATTTCAATGAGTTGATTATTATGGTTTTTTATTGGATCTAGAGGATTCTCACTACAGACCTTATCTAAAAGTGTTTCAATTTTATTTTGAATTGTCATGTTATTGAGAAGATAAATTTGAAGTGAATCTAGATGAGAGGTGAGATATTGTAATTGTTGATAGTAACTAATATGATAAATAGGGATTTTAAGAATTATTGATTTTTGATTTAATGACTTAATAATCGGTGTTCTTAATGTAATAAAATGTAAATATTGACAAAATAGATTATATAATTTAAGAAAATTGTTGCCTAAGATTAATGACAAGCCTGATTCTTGTTGGTAAATTGTGGGTATAGGAAAGGTATATTTTTCTATAATAACATTATTATAATAGTTTACATACCATATTTCTTTGAAGCTACCGTCTTCTATTCTTATTTGTAAAGGTTTGGCTAATTTTTTCCAGTTATTTAATAACTTTTTTGAGGCTATACAGATTGTGGCACCTGTATCTATATATGCGTTAATTGTTTTATTCTGAATTGTAACTTGGATAAAGGTTGTGTTGAGATTTGCTTGAGGATTCTGAACTTTCTGTATATAATTCATATTCATAGATTGAAGAAATTGTTGAGTCTGTATTATATTCGGATTCAATTGGTTCTAATTCGTTTTCTAAAGCAGTATTTAAAATATGTACTTTTTCTTGAAATTTTGGATTTTTCTTTTTAGGACATTCATTTGCATAATGCCCTCCTTCTTTACATAGCCAACATCGACAATTTTTCTTTTGTTGTGGACAATCTTTTCTTTTGGGTTTAAATTGTCTATATTTTCTTTTTCTAAAATGTCTTTTTTATGGTCTGAAAGGTTGTTGGTTATAATATTGTTTTGGATATCGTTTCCATTTATATTTTCAAAAAGGTTTATATTTTCGTTGTTTTTAATAGAATTTTTACATCCATATTGTTGTGGAACATCGGCATTTTTTGAACAACATAATTGTAGGCATTTTTCGTAATTGAGCTTCTAGGCATTGATTTACTAAATACTGTTGTGTTGTATAAATAGCTCCTCCTAAATTGTTTGCTATTTTATTTTCACTAATTAATTGTTGAAATTTCTCTTCGACTTTTTGATTAAAAGGGTACGGTAATTTTTGAATAAAAATATGCGTATAAATTTCTTATTCTGATCTTGTTAAATTATAATAGTATTTTTAAATTCACATATATAGTGTCCCAAATAACAAAGATCACAAATTTTCATATTATTAAGATGTTTTAAGGCTATAGTTCTTTCAGTATTTGCTACTATTTGACGATGATAAATTAAATCTTTCATATAAATTCCTTAAAGATTTCGATTGCAGTAGCATGAAAGGTTGTTCTATCATTAGTTGCTTCCTTTATAATGAGGTGTATTTTTTAAATATTCTTCGTTATCTAATAGAAAAAGTTGTACTACTCTAGTGGTTTTATAGGTGATGAAGTTCCAAAGAGAATTTTTATTTATAACATATCCAAATGGTTTGTCAATTTGTAATAATAATTGCATTTTATTTACCCAATCTAAAATTAATTCATCAGGATTTGTAACACAATCAATATTAAGTGTAGTATCGGATCCTGTTGCTATATGTTTCGGAGTATATTCCATAGGATATTTTCTAATTTTTGAACCTTTTTTATAATAACCTTGTCTATTTAAGAAATCATCAGAGGTCCATTGCCAAGTATATGAATCTTGATCTTACTTATCTTTTTTCCGTTTATCCCCACTTACATGTTCTCTTTTTATATTTTCTCTATTTTTACTACTTTCTAGGTTTTCTTCTTCTACAAAAATTTCTTCATCGGATTCATAAGCATAGATTATTTCATCTTTTTCTGTTATTTGATTTACTTGATTAAAAGTTAATTTTTGCATTAATTGTGTAATTTCTTCTAATTGATTATGTATATTCTTTTCAACAGTTTCTAAAGATTCTATATTTAGAGCTGAAGAATCTTCTACAGTATTGTTTTCCATGGTCAAATAATTATGATTGGTTGTTTAGTTTTAGTCTCTGATACCATTTTTAGTTCGTCATTTAGCTTTTTTGTTTCTTGTTTTTGCATTTTGTTTTCGTTTCTTAATTCTGAAATTAATTCTATTACAAGAGTTTGTTTTTGTAATAATTCGATTATTTGATATTCTAATTGTATATTTTGTTCTTTTATTTCTTGCAATTCTTGACTAATACTCATAATGTTTGTTTTAAATAGGTGGTTAAATCGGCAATCTGATCCTAAACAGCATCTATCTTTTTAGAAGTGTCTATAGAAGAATAGAAAATAGGAGGATCTTTGATAGATATACTAGATTCTTCATTATTTTTAACTATTCAAAGGGGTTTTTCTATTCGTAAAGATTGAGATCTTAAAAAAGAAGGTGAATTAAATAAAGAAGGTATACTTTCTGAAAAAGAATGTCTTTTAGTAATAGGATATTAGATTGAGGGTAAAGTTCTTAATTTTGTTCTAAAATTAGTTCCTACTAATGCAACATCATTAAAGAGTTAATCAATATATATTTTTTCTGTATTTTTAAATTCTACACTATAATGAGAATTAGTGAGAGCATAACCAATTTGATATGTAAGAGAAAATGGATATTGTCCTGGAATCATTAAATTTTCATTATAAAATTTATATGCAATTGTTATTGTATCTTCTAAGTCTTTTGATTTTAAAAGTAAACCTAATTTTAATCGACTATTAAATTTTATTTTTCCATAAGCTAAATTACCTTTCATGTAACACCCCCTCACCGTAGGGTACGCACCGGGACGCCCGTAGGTCATTCCGATACATATCCTATAATAAGGGAGCGCTACGTGCCATCACTACAATACTCCACATGGCATCATAACAATTGAATAATTAAAACAGTAATTGT
>JANZXR010000171.1:9705907-9723004 GCA_027575705.1 Erythroxylum echinodendron | reverse complement strand
TATTTTATTCTATTCTATGTGATTTATATATAAAAATAATTTATTTATATTTTTATTTATATAGAAATATATAAAAAAATTAAAGAATAATTTTTTAATATATTTTCTATTTTTCATTAATAAAATTTTATTAATTTTTTATTAATTATTTACAATTTATTATTAATTATATAAAATAGAATTATTAATTATTTAATAAATTTTATTATATTAAATTTTATTATATTCTATTCTATGTGATTTATATATAAAAATAATTTATTTATATAGAAATATATACAAAAAATTAAAGAATAATTTTTAATATATTTTATATTTTTCATTAATAAAAATTTTATTAATTTTTTATTTTATTATTAATTATTTACAATTTATTGTTAATTATATGAAAATATTATTATTAATTATTTAATAAATTTTATCATATTAAATTTTATTTTATTCTATTCTATGTGATTTGTATTTAAAAATAACTTATTTTTATTTTTATTTATATAGAAATAGATATAAACAATTAAAGAATAATTTTTTATATATTTTTATTTTCATTAATTAAAATTTTTATTTTATTATTAATTATATACAATTTATTATTAATAATATAAAAATATTATTATTAATTATTTAATAAATTTTATTATGTTAAATATTATTCTACTCTATCTAATATATTAATTCTATTTAATATAATATTGTGACTAGGTCATAGATTGTATTACGAAAATTATTGACGGTATATTTGATAGTTTGTATTTATTAATTTACGTTCCATCCTAAACCCCCCAAATCAGATGTTTTTCATTTTCACTGTTTAGGATATAATGAAATGTAACATGAAACCCTCCACTTTCATCTCATTCCATTCTATTATAAAATTTCCTTCCAAACAATGGAAATGCATTGCGCTCCATGCCATTCTCAATCTCTCAACTAAACAGGCCTAAGCGTATCTTACTGGAGAGTTATTCCATGATTCTGTACTTAATGCAGCCCATAAAAGCCTTAAGGCTCCACCGGATGAATAAAATTGACCACTTCCCTATATGTAAAAATGCTGAAGAGAAATGACATTTGCTTTTCATGAAAAACAATAATCTAGCTAGCTATAAAAAGAATAACGGCAATTTGCTACATTATTGTTACAGCATATTCATTTGTCTGTGAGACTGGGATTCAAAATCGTAATAGTCGCCATTTGTTGGCACACCAAACCCATACATATCCTCGGAAGGTATGTTGACACTTTCTCGTACCTTGAATGGTGAAGCCCATGGTGTTGAAGGATTTGAGCTAGACGCCTCTTGGTTTAAGCTAAAAGTTGGTGGATTCTGAGGAGAATTACCAGCTTGCCTTCTGTTGGAGGAGCTGGTTGTTGTCAGAGGTATCGAAGTTGATTGCTGCTGGTTCTTCATTGGTGACTTGGGTCGCAGAGCCTCTATTTCTGGGGTAGTCATGACCAGGTGAGGTGCATCCGGTGGAGGATTTCTTCCCCCTCCTCCTTGCCAAACTTTCCCATCCTTGTCAGCAAAATTCCTCATGTATGCCTGAAATGTTGCCAGGCATCATGTCACAAGTCGTCATCTTCAAACTTAACGAGGTCAAAATACCACAATTAATCCTTTTTTTACATGCATATCAAACAAAAGATAAGACTAGATGTTCTTTTCCACTAAAAGATACCTTTCCTTTTCATAAAATCCAAATTTCTCCCAGGTACCAAATCAAATGTATTTTCTTACATCTTACAAGCTAACTTTTAATTTTAAACAACAGATTTTAAGGAACCAAACGACTCATTGCATAGGACTAAATCAAGATCCTTCCATTCAATGCTAACATCCAGAAACTCTATTTTCACTCATGTAGTTGGTCAGTTTCACAAGCAGCTTCAGATTATGGTAGAGACATACAAGTGATTTCATTTCTTAAAGAGAGTGTACCTCTGAATTGAAGTTTGAGGAGGACAGTCCTTTACCAACAGTCAGCCAACCAGATCTAATATTATGATCTTCACCAAAAAGCTCAAGCCTTCGGCGGCCTAGGGAGAAATGCTCAATTATCCTATACATATCCTCAGGTTTTTGAGTTGAACCTGAAATCCGAAGGCATAAAATTTTCCATTCAAGTGTTTGGCATTTTCATTGCAACACAAGGAGTAAAACGGCAGCAATCACCAAATGATATGGCCATCAACAAAGGGTATACCATTTTTGTGGTTAACAGCAAAACTACATTGAAGACACCTCTAAACCACAACAAAAAGACGAATATTTCCCAATATCCATAGAAATTGAAAGAAAACGTGTGAAGTTCCAACTGTTCATGAAATTGTTAACATCAGAAAAGAGTGACATGCTGCCACTTCGAGGACCTCATGGCCACTTGTCCAAAAAATGCATTTCCCGACAAAAGTATGCAAAAGAGGAAAGAGCAAAAGCAGTGATCATATAAATTCAGTTAAACTCAGCTCCAATTTGTCAAACTTTAAACAAGAAACATGACTAACCATAAGGAGGTTCCTCAGCAATAATCACATCAGTGTCAATATTAGCATGGATTATATGACCATCAGTACTGCGGCGAACAGTTCCCTTAATACCCATCAAGCAGTGTTCCTACAATAAATAACAAAGTAACTAGTTTATGGAAAAACTAAATTTGTTAAAGAAATCTCTAGCTGAAGTGAACAAGGAAACGTTCATTATCTACAATGCAGCAGAAATGTTTGAATTGTCAGACCTTAGAATGCTGAAACAAAGTATGGGAATCATGCCGCAACCCTGGTGTTGCATTGGCTTTGTTAGTTTTTACCCAGCAAATATCCTCACATCTACGAAATCCCCACTGCAAATAAAGTAAACACATGAAAACCACAATATACAGAGTAAAATGAATTAGATTGAGACCAAAAAAAAAAAAAAAAAAGGAGTAACTGCTGGACCTCTTCTTCATTTCAAAGCTGAAAAAGTTACCTTCTTCAGACACTGGCGGCCTTGCTCAAGGCCTACGCCATCTCCTACCCAGAGAAAGATAAAGGAAGGCGTGTCTGCTACTGCCTGCAAGGGAAAAAACAGAGAACATTGCATAGAATTACCGGTCAGCAAGTTGCTCAAGCCAGAAAAGAGAAATGCAAATTGATCATTTCCCAAAAAAGAACAGCTATTATCAGGAAAAGGAGAACTTAAAAGAGGGACTACCTCAATCTTAAGGTTTAATATCTCGTCAAAGGTCCAATAGTCCATATGATCACCAATGCCAGGGGCTCGATGAACATACTCCTCCCATGGAGGATCTACCAATATGACATCAAACTTAGTTCCAAAGAATTCTGGAGACAGCTCAAATTCTTTTAGGTTACATTGCAAATACATGGGAGGAGAAGCAGACTTAACCACTATCTCATCCTTTTTCTGTATAAGCTCCCTAAGCTTTGGATAATCCTCTACAACATTGGTCAGTTCTAGCTCTCTGATAAAATTTTGGGGGCGCATACCAGTGTCAACAAAATTCTGCGAGTAATCATTCTGCTCTCCCCGTGAAGGGGCTTTTCCAGGGGGGCCACCATTTCTAGGAGGCACCCAACCAACTGGGTTCTTATCAGGTTGTGTTCCATGTCCAATTGGTCCAGCAGGAATAAAACCAGAGGTAGACATGGTAGGAGCCACTCCCCTTCCCGGCCCTGCTTGATTGAAAAACATAGGGTGATTTGGTGGAGCACCCATGTTAGGAGGAAATCTAGTGGTTGATGGTCCAGGAGGTACAGGAGAAAGAGCAGGTGGACCCCCTAACATAGTCATCTCAACACCACGAGCCCCAGCCCAAACAACTGGCGGTGAAAATGGTGGAATGAAAACACCAGGGGTAATTGGAGGGCCCCCAGTTGGAGTCATACCAGGACCAAGTGGCTGCATTGCCCCAGGTGGAGGCATCCCTAGAGGCCCAAAAGGTCCTCCCATCATGGGCAATGGAACTCCGACTTGTTGACTGTCTCTTCCAGTAGGTCTACCTCTTCCTCCTCTTCCAATCCTGCTCCCTTTTAACCCATGCATGGGAGCTCTGACAGAGGATCCTATCTCTTGGTTACCATATGGAGGCTGTGAACCACTGCCAGAACCGTGGCCACCAATACCACGACCAGACACAGACCCTTTCTGGCCTCTTCCTTTACCTCCCTGATAGTCCATTTCATCCCTCCATGGACTTGGATCCCGCAGAGATACCCTATCATCAATATATCTTTCTTTATCTTCAGCAGATGGAGCAGAATTGTATGAATCATGTCTCCTTGCCCTATCATCTCGCACATACGCCCAATCTTCAGCATTACTAGTAGCTTTTACATCAGACTGCTTAGCAGTTTCATTTCTTCTAGAAAAGTGGGATGTGGACTCTGCTCTTCCATAATCAAGAGGCTTGGTTTGAATCTCTATCACATCATAATTATCATTTGAAATTCCAAAATTTGATGAGGTTTTTACAGCTTCACCCCTGCTTCGACCATGAGGCCTTTCATTGTCATTCCTATCACGACCATGCCTTGGTTCCCAATCTCTACCACGATCATAAACAAGGTCCCCATCTTTTGAGTCTCTATCATTGGCAGAGGATTGCCTCCTTTTCCAATTCTCTTTGGAAGTTTCCTTATCTCTATTTCTGTCACTCCAATCATCTCTGCCTTTTGATCTATCATCCCTGGAGCCATCCTTTTCCATATCTTTTCGTCTAGTATCTGTGCTTCTTTCATACTCCATGTCAGAGTGTTGTGATTCTTGGTGACGTCTAATACTCCTCTCAGGCGTTCTGGACCTGTTAGAACGACCTACCGTACTTTTGTCTCTCATCCTTGTACTTCCATCTTCATCAACATTAGAAGACTTTTCACGGCTTTCAGAAATATCCCTGTTAGTGGGAGTTCTCTGCTGCCTGTGCTTCTCATTTTTCTCTCGACCTGATTTGTCTTCATGGGCAATAGGACTACCCTTGTTTTCTTCATCTGCAACTTCGGACCTGCTTTTGGACTTATTCCTTTCCAGATCAACTCTTCTCTCTTCTTTGTAGCTGGTCTTGGTACCCTTATCATTGTATGAATCCGAAGTCTTGTTTTTACCATCACTGAATTCACTTCGTGAACGTGTGCTTCTATCTTTATAATTCTCATATGTTGAATCAGAAGCCTTTACATTCTTGGTATCAGTCTTTTCATAATGATTTTCCTCAGGTTTCCTAGGGATGTCAGACTCATCCCATCTTCTTCTAGAGCTTCTACCATGCTCATTAGAACCACGAACCTTCTCTCGGCTGCTTTCTCTCCTTTCTCGATACTTAGAATCTCTATCCTGTGACTTGTCATACTCCGCATCATGGGAGCGGTCTTCTTTGTTCTTACTCCCAATACGAGATCTCTCGTGCTCTGAGATCTTTGACGTCATTTTCTGCTTTTCACTTTCATCCATCCGACCATGCCCTCTACTTACAGATTTTTCTCCACCCTGTCTGTTCTCCAATTCTCCATCCTGGTAACAACTGCTCAACTTTTCCAAGCTACTTTCCTCTTGTTTTTTCTTCATTTGTTTCAATCGCATCTCTTTCCTTGTATCATAATCATCTTCATCACTATCTGCCCTGCTAGAGGAACCACCTGATCTCTTACGACTCTCATTTCTGTCCCCACCTGAACCTCTTCTTCTCCCCCTGCCCTCCACTCCTTCAGCCTCTTCTCCACTGCTTGGCTTTCTGGACTTGCTTGACCTGTGCCTCCTCTTATCGCTGCTGTCCCATTCTTCATCATCTCCTACCCTATCACTTCTCACATCTGAATTATCACCCATGTCCCGTTTACCATAATTCCGACCATGTTCAGGTGAATCCATTAGAATAAAAAACCCCTCCAATAGTAACCGGTCTACACTCTACTCAGTTTCCAGTATACGTTTCAAAAACCTACAAGAAAGATCATTTTAAAACCGTGCAAACCAAGAATAACGAATTACGTCCACATATATGATTCTCTACTGGTGAACTAGTCAAAGTTAAGAAAATTGTAAAAGAAAACGAAAACAATTATGGAATGCTAAACACGTTCATGTATTTCACGCTGAAGAAAAATGTAGCAAAAGTGTCAGTGAACAAAAAAAGCATAAAATTAAGAATGTAGATTCTTCTCAATATGTCAAAAAAAATTCCATTTTCCTCCATAGAATTGCAAAAATTCAAACTTCAATATCTTATTTCCAGCAATACCACGCGACCCAAGAGAAAAACAAAGCTAAAGTAAACCCCATAACCCACATGTACAACTGCAAAAAAAGCGACAAAATTCAGGGATTACAAACACTTCGCTAAGCTAGAAAAACGACATCTTCCAATTAAGACATCAAGGAACAAAAATTCGCAGGCTTTGAACCAGAAGAAAGATGTCGAGATTTGAATTTGTGTTGAGGTTCGTGTGCTTGTAGGTTGTATGCAGAGAAAGTAGAGAAAAAAGTACCTGAGATTTTGAGGATAGGGAAACCCTAAACTCTTCCCTGAATAGGGTTTTCAGGTCCTGCAAAGCTGTCCACAAAGACTTGACAAGAGAGAAAACCTCCTTCATATTATTTGTTATTTATTTATTTTGCTAATCCTACTGACAATATAATAATAAGACAACGTGATGTCATGTTTTTAATGTTTAATTAGGAATTAGAGTTGCTTAGGCCTTTTTCGTTTCACTTTAGTTTTTATTTTTTTTGTTTTTACTTTTAAATTGAGTAAAAAAACTTGTTGTTTAAATTTTTATTTTAGTTTCTTCTATTTTTTATAACTTAAAAAAATTATAAATACTAAGTTTCTATTTTTTTGTAATTTTAGATTTACCATTAGCTAAATATATATTATTTAATAATTATTATTAATAAAAATTACAATGTATTTTAACTGTTATAATTAATAAAAATATTTTAATAAGTACAATTTAAATTTAAAATATCTTAAAATGAATAAATTTCAAATTAAATTAGTTTTCTTAATTAAAATATATATTAACAAACAAATATTAATATATAAATAATGAAAAGAACTAATTAAACTATTTATTTTAATCAAAATGTAACAAACCTTTTACTAATAGTTATTAATAAAGATTATAAAAAAGATTTAAATTAATTTATTTTAAAATTTTAGCAAATATCTAATTATTATTAGCAATAAAATATAATTATATTAATATTAATAATCAAACAAAATTTTGTTTAAAATTAAAAAATAACAAAATTTTTAATTAAAGACTGTGATGTGATGATGTTAATTGTAGGTACTTTCGCGTAATGTTATTAGTTTATTCGAGCATAGCACGGGCGTTCGAAGAAGTGTTTTCTACTGTACCTAATAAGAATGCAATTTTTTTGTTTCTAACAGCAAGACCATGTGTCTTAATTTGTCAGGTATATGAAAACATCCATAGTAAGGCAAACATGGATGGACAGATATATATTTCTCCAAATTTGTTGCATAATTATACTCGGTCGAATACTCCCACTTTAGATGATAACTTCTGCTGCTACATTTGTTTAAGGTTAATTAGAAATTTTCATAAACTTTACTCAATTTTATAATTATAATTCAGAATTTAAAAAGGTGACAATTAAATTCTTAAACTTTCAAATTTTTTTAATTCTAGTCCGATATCAGTATCTTCTTTAACGTTGTTGACGTGGCCTATCCCATATGACAGAAACCCTAAATATTTATACATGTTAGACTTAATTAAACTAACTAATTAAATTTCATTAAATTGTTTAACTAAACTATGTCGTTTGTAGATGAAAAAAGCTCTGGGGCGACATTTTAATGTCTGTCAAATCTATCGACTCATAGAACTTGTCATCATTGTTATTCCTCTTATTCAAATTCGACACCTAAGAAAATGACAAAGAACCCTTCAAGCTCTTCAATTTCTCCTTCGGAACATCAAGCAACGACTTACTCTTGATGTACTTCACATATTCTCCCACCATATGCACTTTAAAAATAACTCCATCATAATTCACAAACTCTCGCAATACAATCAACGGTTTTAGCTTGTTCAACCCCTCTTGGTTAAAGATCAATGCCATTTTGAGTGACTTCGAGTTTGTTGTCAGCTATTAGCAGCTTTGTAATCATTGGATACTTGAGAAACTCCCAAGTCTGGGGAGCAAACAACGTTTCGTTGTCATAAATCACAATATGTTTGGGAATTCCAAAGGAATCATCCCCAAGCTCAATCTTCAACTCTGAAACCAACTGAAGCATCAGTATTGGGTTGTGAAGGTGCTCAATGATGGACAGCAAGTCAATGACAGTGACTTTAGGGTTCCAACATGGGAACCCTTACAATTGCCACTTCCAATCCTCGTCATACAACTTATGAATAACGCAATAGAATGGTCCCTGCTACCTAATTAAGTTTCATGAAGTTTCTCACAATCTGAATGAAATTCTAATTTTTCACCCTAGGAACCTCTTTACACGAACTGAGTTTGGTGCAAGAACTGAGTTTGATTTAGGTTTTATTAATCTAAAAATGACGTAGTTCAGTTAAACAAAGTAATGAAACTTAATTAGTTAGTTTAATTAAGTATGATGTGTATAAGTGATTATGGTTTCTGTTTTATGTGACAAGTCATGTTAGCAAAATTAACGGAAATATTAACATTGGGCTAGAATTGAAAAAAATAAAAATTTGAGTATTTAATTGCTACTTTTTAAAGTTTGAGATATAATTGTAAATTGAGTAAAGTTTAAGATTTTTTTGTAATTAACCCTTTCTTTAAATTCGGTCAGCTTACAAATCTTTTTTTAAAGGGAGTGGTTTACTGATTTAATGATTATTACGGATATTCAAATATTTAATTTATATGTACTTAAAATTGAACTTTCAAATATTTCTTGTTATAAAAAATTGCCCGAATTTGAATTATTCGAACTTCACATAATTGGCACCATACTTACTAGCATGTAAGATTGTAATCTTAGATACAAAGTGAAGTTTGCCTGGACAAAATATTAAAGGACTCTCTATTGTAAGCGTGTGATACACAATACTTCCAACCTTGTAACTGTTGATTTATGTCTTATAGCCAATTAATTGGTTGTAGTATAGTATTTAAAGACTTTTTATTTTATACATATTCAAATGTATATAATAAAGTCTATAGGATAAATGTACATTACAAATAAAATTATAATAGGATTATAATTATGATATTTATATTGCATTTATATATTATCTCTAAATTATTTCTAGTCATTGTTCTATTAAGACTGGATAGTAATAGAGCATAAAAAGACTTACACATCTTATATTTCTTTTTTATGAAAGAAATTGTCGATTTCATATACTAAAGTATGAAGATGCTTGATAACAAATTCACTGAATTGACCCTATATGAAAATTTCATTCAGAACATTATTTATATGCCCACAAAAATTCTCATTATGATGATTGTATAAGTGATTATTTGACTTAAGATCTCCAAAGTTATTATATATAGGGATTCTTATATTTGATACTTTTTAAAACTTATTGTATTCAAGGGTAAATTAGTTAGTGTTTATAGGACATAGCATGAAGTATATTGAAATAGTTAAGTGATCAATATAAGATTTATCATTCTAAAGTGATCAGGGAGAATATTTCGTTATTCTCGATTAGTATTGATTTGGGAAATCTTTGACCAAGGTGAAATAACGCTTTGTATATAGTTTACAAATATCATTAATAGTGTTAATTAATAATGGTCGAGAACTGATATGATTGAACTCAAATAAAGTAGACATTATTTCTTTACTTTATGTCCAATCGGAACATTATATAATGAAAATGATTAATTTTATGAAAAATCATATATATAAAGGTCAATCAAAATTACTTTGACATTGTTAAATATTTAAATGATCATAATATGTTGCTAGATGTCAATCTTAATCTATGAACTTAAATTATTTGATTAGAGAATTAAAGATAAATTAAATAAATATATGTGAGTTGTCAATGACCAAGTTATAAGAGCTATCTTGGGGCAATGACTAGAAAAAGTACACCATGTCATTCACTAATCATCCATGACCTTAATGATGCCTAGAAAAATTATTCATCAACCAAAAAAGATTTATTGACAGTAGTTTTTATTGTGGAAACTTTTCGATCTTTCTTACTAATTTAATACTAAATATGATTTAGATTTATAATTTATATCCACTGCCAACATATTTGAAAACCTAATGAGTCATTCACAAGAAATGAGTTGAAGGGAGAAAAGATATTTTTAATCAAATTGGACTTAATTATAAAGTTTGAGAAATTTATGATCAAATACAAGATATTTAATAAATAAGAATCAATATGTGAAATTGGATCTTATTCAGATATAATTGGTATTTAATTAGAATAAAATGTAACCCTAATTAAAGTTTAATTACAATTTTAATTAAATTCCTAAAACACCCAAAGTCTACTATAAATAGGCTTAGGTTCCAAGGTTGCTAACATTCCTTGCTTTACTCTTTTTATAATAGTCGCAGAATTTTCTCAACAAGCTCTACAGACAATGTTATGAATATCGATTTGGTTAAGGTACTGGTCAATACCGAATATCATTCCAGGTAATTTTTTAAATTTATGAAAGACTCCCAAATTTTTTTTTAAATTGTAAAATAATTCATTAGTGTATTATATTGTATACTATATAATTTTACATCAACCTTATCTCCAAAAATTATAATAATAGAAATTTAAAATAACAATAATTTATTTATTTTATTAACATTAATTTTCACATATTTCACATATAAGTAATAGCCACAATTAATATGAAAAAGATCATTTAATCATCATACAAATATAAAATTAAAAACAATACAAAGTATTTAAAATATTACAATTTCATCATATAATAAATAATAATTATATCAAATAAAAAGAATAATAAATATCAGTTACTCTCTAACAATATCAATTTACAATAAGAGTTTGTGCCAAAGAATTAACTAGAAATGAAATCTAAAATAAAAATATTTACAATTGCATTGCATATATAAAATTTAACATATACGTCAAATATAAGTAAAATTCATTTAATCAGCTACAGGATACCCATTATAATTGCATTAACCTCAATTCTCATTTATTACAAAATCCTCATCATTAAGAGGAGTCTCATTATCACCATCATTCAAATTCATTGTACCCAATGACATTTCAATGCTTTCTCATCCAAGATTATCTTCCAAATCACTCTCATATATTAAATCAAATTTCTCATAAACCCAATTCACTAAAGATCAATATTATCAATGCAAATTGGATCTACTGAACTACGTATTCTATTAAGATCCCTAATAAATAATAAAATTAAATTATTAAAAATTATAAGAAATTATATTTAACTTATTAATGATAGTAATATACCTTTCCTGAAACTTTAAATTGTATCGAACAAAGACTAAGTAATTCAATCTATTATGCTCTAATCTACTCATTTTATTAGAATGGATGAATTCAATTGTGTTCCAATTCCTTTCGCATCCTATTGCACTCACACATTGTCTTAAAATTCTAATTGCAAACTTTTGCAATTCTAAAACACCGTTTTCGAATTGGTCTCACCAAGAAACTCTAAATCGTAAGACAAAAGTAGCGTTATAAACAAAATAAAGTGATGAATAATTTTCAACAAGTAAATATATACTTGGATTAAGTTTGTTCTTCAACGAATAGCAATTAGCATCTCAAAATTTCCTTAAGCTTCCTTATAAATCTCCTTTTGAGAGTTTAATAGATCTTACATCATCCCATTAGCAGCAACTGTTATGATAGTTAATAGCATTCTCCTATTAACTTCAAATTTCTTTGTAAAACCTTGTTTGAAATAGATACTAGGATTCAAAAATAACCCAGTTGGAAATAACAGAGAGTAAAGTTGCCTTTCCCATCTCTCATAGATGACTGTAATATAAGATATTTACGAAAAAGGCCTATTTTTCATATTGGCTTTGATTGTTTCATTCGCTCTCTCCATGACATCATAAAATTAACTCATTTTTACCTTTTCATCACTATCATCCATACGAAATACCCTTACCAAAGGCTTACAAACTTAGATGACAAATTGACATTGAGACTAAAATTATGTATCTTTAAGTATAATTCTGGAAACCTTCAATCTAATTAGATCTAACATGTTGAGGTACAATTCACTTATCACTTATAAACATTTGTCTCAACTCCTTCTTTATCATAATAAAACACTGAAGTGATAAAAATTTTGTTACAATCTTGTAATAGCAAGACGACACAACTTCTTACCATTGGTGAAATCCTTTCTCATTATGCACAATTGAAGATAAATTTGATTATCTTTTTTGCTTTCTGCATAGTCTTATCAATAATAATAAAATACCTAGCATCTCTTATATTTTTCAACATTAAGTCAATGAAATGGGCAACACAAGGAGTCCAAAAAAGGAATTATACTTGCTTTTTAATCTTCTTCTAATTGCTTTATAGTAGAATCATTGCCAGTAATAAACTGAACAATATTTTCTGGCCCTACTTCATTCACAAATTTATTGAAAATTTTAAAAATAATATTAACATTTCTAACAAGGCTAGATGTATCAATAGACTTAAAAAACATTGAGTCATTTGCAGAATAAACCAAAAAATTAATGATAGACTTATGTCACCTATTTTTCTACCATCACACATGATTGAGCACTATAAGTAGCCCAACCCATTCTTCTTTCATCCAAATAACTTTTAATTTCTTAAACAGGGCTACTCAATCAATCGAAGGAATTTTGTATCCCAAAGTAAAAGGCTATAACATCTACGATAGGCTGTTAATAATAAGACTAGAAAGCATTGAATGTTATACCTGAATCATACTACCATTTAGTAATTGTCATATCTACATTATAAGTCTCTTCTCTTAATTATAGGGCACTACAAATTGAAGGCTGAGCTCTAAGAGTTATTTGTGGTGCAAAAAAATTTGACACCTACCTTCTTCTTTTCCTAACATTAGGTCCAGATGCAACTTTCACTTCTCGTTGGGTAGGAATACTATCACATTTAACATTTCCACTATCATCCTGAATACTAATAAGAGAAATTCCACTACTAATTTCACAATTCAATCTCTCACTTCTGTCTTTCTCGTGATGATACTTTTCAAGCAAAGTTTTTATTTGCCATTTCACATAATGACTCACTTTTTTATAAGGTTCCACATCTCCTTTAGCCCCAACTAAATGTTTCTTTAATCTAGTAATTCCTATGCCTTGCAAATGCTTGTTATAAAATAATAGAAAAGTATGATTCTTCATACCGGGGACCAATGTAGCATGAGCTCAAACTGGATCAATATATCCTCTTAAAACAGTTGAATTATCAAAAGTATTTAAACTTCCTTCCATTGATCTGTAAAAATAAATGAACATGTATATCAAATAAAGAACACATAATTTCATTATCAACTACTACAACAAAATATGTATTGTTTAACTTGTAAATCCAAACTAACTTACATAATACACATATAAATCTTATATAATATAACTCATTTGTATGATTACATTATACACAATTAAATTTCATCTAACAAATTTAACTAATAAGTTTAAAATCAACAATTCAAGTATTCAACATACACAATTACACCATGCACATATACATCTTATACAATGTAACTTATTTTATATGATTACATCATTCAACCATACACTAAAGACATATGCTTACAACTATAACATATTCAACTTCAACCAGTCATAAATATAAGTTTATAACTTACTTTGGTAATCTTATAATTCAACTATAAATTAATATATTTTTATATATAAACAATATTAATAAATTGTATGCTTCATATAAATTAATTAACAAATTAACAACTTAATGCATAAATTTTGATCTCATTTTTATGATTATTAAAATAATAAATAATATGATATATTATTGAATTATATACAATTCACAAATCACAATACTTAAGTATTGTTTCATAATTCATACACAATAGTATTTTGATCTTATTTCTTGATAAATTTGTTAGGTTAGCCATGGTTGCATGCATTACATGCAAGCGGATGCAACGAAAGTGTCGGAATCAAGATTCCGATACCATGATAACCTGAAACTACAAGATCATATATGCATGCAAGGATATGTAAAGAACATGAAATATAAAAACATTTTTACATTTGTTTCTCCTCTTTTCTTATTTTTTCTCCTTGTTTGGGTTGTTGCAAACACCAATCTTTGATCACCCAAGAACATGCAAAGAAGGAAGATGAAACAATGTGTAAGGGTTTTAGAATACCAAACTTGATGAATTCAAGTAGATGTTTAAATAGGAGATAGATCGAGGTTATCTTACATGCATGTTGATTTATCCGTCAATTGCATTAATTGCTTAAAGATAACTTAAGAACTCTTCTCACTCTCTCTAGAACCCTTTCTCTTTCACTTGAGTGTGTAAGAAGTCAAAGATGCTAGCGTTCATAAGTAAAGAACTCACTTATATAACATTTCATGGCCTTTGTCACGATTGTAGCCCCACAAGTCATAATCATGGCCTACTTAAATGGCCATACACACTTTGTTTTTCATCCGATCTTTTATATGAGTGACCTTAAGTTTCTGGTTATTTTAGGCACTTGAATTAACTCTTAATTCAATCAAATTATGAAGGGTTTCATGATGATTTTTCGGAATACAAGTGGATTAACACGCGAACTCTTTGATAATTAATTATCTAACTTATAAACCTTTCCATAAATAATTACCGTGCAATTTATCCTTTCACCATACTATACCCTACTTGGTTCAAAGTATGGGCTATGTGTCAACTCCTACTAGACTGACTACCTCACATCTAGTCCAAGTGATGTTAGTTCTTGTCCTGGGATCTCATTACTCTTATGTGTTATTGAAGACTCTCTTCATGACACATAATTGCTCTAGCCAGAGACTCTTAAGTAATGACCCCGATAAGAGGCCATGGGTATTATCTACTTCTATCAGGAATGATTAATCCTTTATTGGCTACCAATTACCTTTAATCACTACCCTAAGAGCAACCTCGTCTTGAGGTAACAAGGAATGATGTCAAAGCACAGGATTCATATCCAAGATATCCTTTAGTACCTCAAGTCTAAGGATATTTGCACCATTACTATGATGAGATTAATCATTGACATTTAAGAGATCATCCATATGATTATCTCATAGCGAGTCATTCGATGTACTTACTACCCTTAGTAAGCATCCACGTATTAACTCTAAACATCTCATGTTTACAGTTGATGAGATCCATTGCTTGATCAAATCAATGAGTATAATATATGCTAGTCTGTCTGGATTAATAATGTCCTATCTTACTAATCCTATGACTAGGGATTATTTAGATACTAACATAATTGCACATGATAGGAATCTCATTATTATGATCTCATCATAATTTCCTTCATATTATGTTTTGTATCATGGACTTTATTAATTCGATTTAAGATTAATATTAATTCATATCTAAACGAATATCAAATCAATGAAAATTACCTTTCACTTTATTAATTAAAATAAAGTTTGTACAAAAGTGCTAAAGGTGATTGTCTTTAGAGCACTAATGTAACAATCTCCCACTTGTACTAAAGCCAATCGCTTTTGTATCTAATACCATAGGCGAGTACATAAGAATTAAATTTTGTCTGAGGAAGTGGCTTAGTCAAAGGATCAACGATGTTATGATCTGTGGGCTCTCTCTCTATCTTTACATCACCTCTATCAGTTATCTCCCTGATTAAGTGATATCTCCTGAGTACGTGCTTGGACCTCTGATGAGACCTTGGTTCTTTGGCTTGCGTAATAGCCCCATTGTTGTCACAGTACAACAATATTATGTCTACTATTCTAGGAACCACTCCAAGTTCCATGACGAGCTTCTTGATCTAAACAGCTTCTTTTGCCACTTCTACAGCTGCATCGCACTCTGACTCGGTCGTCAAATCTGCAGTCGTCTCTTGTTTGGAACTCTTCCAACTGACTGCCTTACCATTCAGTGTGAAAATATAACCTGACTAGGAATTAGAGTCATCCTAGCCAGATTGAAAATTGGCATTTGTATGACCGCTCACTACAAGATCTCCATTTCCATATATCAAAAATTCATCCTCAATCTTTCTCAAGTACTTTAGGATATTCTTGATAGCCACTTAGTGACCCTCACTAGGATCCGATTGATATCTGCTCGTAACACTTAGAGTATACCATACATCGAGTCTTGTACATAACATAGCATACATGATTGATCCTACTGTTGAAGCATACTTAATACGAGTCCTCTCATCATATGTCTTTGGACACATAGATTTCAAGAGTTTTATCCCATGAGTCATAGGAAGAAACCCTCTATTGGACTGCTCTATGGCAAACCTATTTAGCACTTTGTCTATGTATGTTGACTGTGAAAGAGCTAGGAACTTCCTTGATCTATCTCTATAGATCTTTATTCCCAATATATAAGTTGCTTCTCTAAGGTCTTTCATGGAAAAATTATGGGACAACCAAACTTTTACTGATTGCAAACTTGAGACATCATTTTCTATTAGTAATATGTCATCCACATATAACACAAGGAATATGATAGCACTCCCACTAACCTTCTTATACACATAAGGTTCATCAGGATTTTATGAGAAACCAAACTCTTTGGTTGTCTCATCAAATCGGATGTTCCAACTCCTAGATGTTTGCTTCAATCCTAGATGTTCCATTTGCCATATTTCATAATCATAATGAGCAGCAATGAGTAAGAGTATTCTAATGGATTTAAGTATAACTGTTGGCCCCGATTTTTTTTCTTTTCGTTAAATTAAGCATAATAGTTTATGGAATAAATGCATAATAATGAATTGAGGGCAATTTTGGCATGTAACTTAAGTACCAAAAGAGCCTAAGCTTATAAGGAAGGGTAAAGTGGACTTTGGAACTCATTAAGGGTACATTGGGAAAAAGAAATTGTGGTCTTGTTATCTTAGAAGAGTGAAAAACGTGAATGGGAGAGATAAGAAGACAAA
>JANZXR010000171.1:9681472-9705807 GCA_027575705.1 Erythroxylum echinodendron | reverse complement strand
GAAGAAATTATCTATGTTCTTATAAATTATAAACAAAAAATTATGATAAATTATTCAAGGGTTCGGGGATTCGGGTCGCAACAGGGACTTAACGGAGATCTCGGAGATGAAGAATGAGACAAAAATATCTCCAATTCGGGAATCGGGGGTCGAAGACGGGGAGCCGGGGTGCCGGGGGGAACGGGGTGGAGAAGTTACTCCCCGCCCCTGCCCTGCCCTGCTGCCATCCGTAATCAAATCTCCTGTATCGTTTATGGTGTTCCTATCATGTTCTATTAAATCTTATCCACACATTTACGTTGACCTTATATTAATGTATGGATGAGATTTAATATAATGGAGTTGGAACAGAGTAACTGGAACAGAAAATTAAATTTGATGGGCATAATTAGAATTGGTTAAATAAGACAGATGGTCTAAACCCCCGGGAACGAACTTGAACGGACAACTTCCAATTTGACAAATAACAAGATACAGATTTGTTAAGACACGACAGCTCTAGGTCTCTGGAGGATCTTGTTCTACGTACTATTCTTAAGGACCCCAAAAGGAAATAAGAAAAGAGGCATGCATAGACAAGCATTGGATAGGAAGACTTAAGTCTATGAACACTACACATCCATTTTCCCAATGTCTTTGCCAAACTTTATGAAATGGATTGGGAAAATGGTTAAAAATAACCAGTGTATAAGCGTAATGATCTAATCCTTGGTTACATTAATGTGTCTGTAAGTGACATTATTACGGAGTATATCCAACGGCTCCAAAACATACAATAAATGAGACTACTACAACGCGCCAACGAATCCTAAGTGTGCTGTTTTTGTCTGACTAGTGCTAGACTCGGCATTTCAGAAATAATAATCAAATCAATTTTTTTCTTTTATCTCTTAATAACCTTTAACCTAATTTAAATACTTTTGTTTAAAATTATAGCCGTGGTTTTGAAATGTTTCGTTTTACCTTTGCCAAATTTACTTCACTGATTGAATGTGTCTCATCACTTTGTTATTTAACTACAAAATATAGTCTACTCTGGCTTGTTAAATGCTAACCTCAAGCGTTGAAGCAGGTATAATAAAGGCTAAAGTACTGTTACGTTACCGAAGACAAAGAAGTCTCTGTATGAACATATAAACAATTTGTTTTTGCATGGGGAGGGGCCAACATTACAATGCCGTTTGAGGGAGATAAGAGAGAATGGAATCCAATTTCTCCGAGTCTGAGTTTCAAAACGTATTTCTGTTGGATTTGAATTTTATCGAGTGGGGCGATAAAGTTCAGTGGCGTGGAGTGGACCCTTTTGACTACGGACAAGCTCGCTCATTGTCTCTCTCCATCAAGTTTGTATGTACCTTTACTAGTCGTTTCATTATTCATTAGCCTTGAAGAGTCCGACACTCACTTGAGACAGATACCCGCTCTTGTATGGTGTCATCTATATGCATTCATGCTATTGTACTCTTTATCCTTCATCTCTTGTTCATTTAGCTTGTACCGTTCAACCTCTTTCTTTGAAGAATCTACTTTCTTTTGGATGAACACTTTCCAAAGAGTTTTAGCACACTTGTGGTAGTAGCTTTAGCTAAAAGAACTACTGGGTGCTGGATAAGTTGTGAGTTCATTCTGAAGAAGATGAGTGTTTCCAGGTTCATTAAATGTGTTACAGTCGGAGATGGAGCCGTTGGCAAGACCTGTATGCTCATTTGTTACACTAGTAACAAGTTCCCCACTGTAAGTCATTCAATTAACTCTTTCTTTTCTGCTTGTTTGAGACATTTCTGCCCATGGGTAACTTCACACTCAAAATGGATCTTAAAAAAGGTTTACATTTTTTTTACGGTGTTTTGCAATTTATCTTTACTGGAAGGGTTTGAACGAGAGCCATTGAAAAGGGTCTCCACTTTACTTCTAGTTTGTAAACTTAGAATGTGTTTATTCCTTAGCTTTAAGCAAGGACTCTGGCTTTTGATCATTTGTGTATTTTTCATTGTTTTTGCAGGATTATATACCCACAGTTTTTGATAATTTCAGTGCTAATGTGTCTGTGGATGGAAACAGTGTCAATTTAGGACTCTGGGATACTGCAGGTATGTTAGCGAGTATTCCTCACGTACAGAGTCCATAGTTCTTATTTTGGTAATTGCAGAGGCTGGTGCGAGGTTCAAATCATGTAGTCTTCTGCGACTTAGTTATCACTTTTTTTATCATCACCATTGAAGGTCAGGAGGACTACAGCAGGCTGAGACCACTGAGTTACAGAGGAGCAGATATATTTGTGTTGGCATTCTCGTTGATTAGCAGGGCAAGTTACGAAAATGTTCTCAAGAAGGTAGGGACTCTAATCTTGATGCTCTTCTTCATTTTTAAATTTTAATTCACCACAGCCCCACACTTTTCCTTTTGCAACTATCAATTTATTTACGGTTACTTTTCAGATGAGATTAGATTTGTGAAGTGTCTTCTACCAACAGTTCAATTTAAATTCCCATTTTATTTCAATCTTGCAACTGATACGACAAAATGTTTTTACCTTGCCAATTTTCTCTTTTGCATGGATGTTTTGTTTCTGCTTTTATGCCTTAGATGGTCCTTATTTACCTGGAACAAACATTTGATGTTTCATCAGTGGATGCCTGAGCTTCATCGCTTTGCACCAAATGTTCCAATTATTCTTGTTGGAACTAAATTAGGTGAGCAATTTACAAACACTTGAAATGTGATTATGCTAATTTTGTTTTGCAGGTTACTGACATGATTCCTTTTATCTTTTAATAGATCTTCGTGAAGACAGAGGATATCTAGGTGATCCTATGAATTCTAACGTGATAACATCTGCTCAGGTATGTTCTCATCACCTTGAGTTACCGTCAAAGCTTAGTTTATACGGCCGAGAAATGAGTTATCTTATGTCTTCAGCTAAATTCAGCTTTTGTAATTAGGGAGAGGAACTAAGGAGACAAATTGGTGCAGCGGCATATATTGAGTGCAGCTCCAAGACCCAGCAGGTAGATTAGATCACTTCAGAGACTTGGAAATTTGATAATCTTTCGCAGTTTATTGTTAGGCGTCCTTTCTGATTGCCATACACCTTATGTGATTTCTGAGTGATTGTGCAGAATGTCAAAGCTGTGTTTGATACAGCAATCAAGGTTGTTCTTCAACCTCCAAGGAGGAAAGAAACGGCAAGGAAAAGAAGGCGCCAAAGTTCTGGTAGAGCAATTGCGTAAGTACTTTAGCCCTTGAATCTCTATTGATCGTCCTAAATTGGTATATTGCTTTCCCGATATATATTGTGCACCTTCAAAACTAGGACAAGACAAACTGAAACATCCCTAAACTGAAAGTTGATAAGCTCACCTGATAAACGCATGCTGATTAAAACTGTGCTTGTCCTCATTCCCATCACGAGCATCAATTTCAAGATGAATCCTTTGTCGTAAATTAACTATCAACTGTAGTTCTTAACGAAGCACTGGTTGTTTTTCCGACGTTGCAGGAGCATCATGTGTGGAGGATGTGTTGCTTAAACTGAAATGGCGAAACGAAAGCAAACTTCTAGCTCTTCCATACATGAATAGCAGATTGAGTTGTGTGTTAGAATTTACATGTTTCTGTGTGTAATATACCCCATAAAACAGTTATCTTCATCCCACAAACCGGATGGCAAAGCCATGGAGGGAGGGAATCAATCACTCAAATCTGAAATCTCCTCCTGGACAGTTAGTACTCCCGCTGATTTTGCTGCATGAATAGTATATCCCTTAATACTATCACTTATTTGGTATTTAAACTTAGATATTAAAAGATATGTTAAGATGCAGAACATGCACTGAATTGAACGCTAACTCTAGAACAATAAATGCATTTATCTTTTCAATTCCTAAATGCTTTCGGGTTAGTTTATAAATAGTAACTGCCTTATCTATGTTTTTCGCATCAGTTAAAGTTAGGAGCTTCAAGTCCAAATCAAACCCAACAAGCAATTTTAATAATATTAGACTTCGTCTTATTTTAATTGTTTAATTATGTTGTTTATAAAAATGGTAATAAATTAACTTCATCTATTCTATGTTTACTTTTAGATATGAAAATGTAAAATTATTTTTACATTGACTAAAATTTATAACATTGATTGATATATAAGAATGACTTTATAATATAATATTTTAATTTTTTTTAGTTTAAATGTGAATCTCTTTGTATGAACTCCTCTCTCCTCAATACGTAGAACTAAAAAGAATATGATAAGTTATTAAATCTTTATAAAGTATTTGTTCGGAAACAAATTAAGATTATGTTTGTTTTTATTTATATTATTGATTTTTGTTTCTAAATTCAGTAAAAAAATTATTTGTTCGTATTCATCGAGAAGGGAACTAGTGTGCTAATCACCTAGCTACCTTAGTAGCTTTTTCAAGGCTAGGAATGCAGTATCTACGAAACCGTTGTTGATTATTCGGGACGCATTACATCATGATATGACTGGAGTGCTTTATTCTCGCGATATGCGCTAACGCACACTTGGGGCCAAGAGTTTTTTCAAGATTTTCTTAGTTTATTTTCCCTTTAACCAAAAAAAAATTATTTGTTCGCATTTTCAGTTTTTGTTCTCTATTTTAGTTTATTTCAATTTTTATAATTTATAAAATGTGATTTTTTATAATATTATTTATTATCAATTAAATATTTATTATTTAACAATTTAATATTAACTATTAATAAGAACAATAAAAACAACATGGTAAGAATGATGAATAATTTAATTAAATATTTATTTAATTATTTAATACTAATTATTAAAAATTATGAATATATTTTTACTAATAAATTTCAAAAATTATTATATAAGAGAATAAGATAAAATTTATTTATAAAAATAATTTATCTTTAATTTTTATCTAATATATAATTATTAAATAGTAACAATTAAATAGATTTATATTTTTATTTGAAAAATAAAAACTAAAACTGCAAACTTTAATTACTCCAACAATGATATATCGATGTGTGGGCAAAGGCAGTGAAGTATGTGCATGTGACATTATGGGCCTCAGCATTATAATTGTTAAAAGCTCTAACGTTAGTGCATTCAATTCCCTACCCCATGGCAGTAGTAGACTAGTCGAACTCATGACAATAATGCTTAAATAATAATGGCCTTTTCTTTTTAATGGGTTTACAGCCTAGTAATCTTGTAATTTCCACATTCATGTACACTTTATCCATATTGTAATTATGGGTAGTACTAAATTCTCTTGCTATAGTTATATCGATTTAATAATTTAGTAATTAATTTTTTTAAATTCTTAAGTCAAAATATTGTTTATGATATTAATAAATAGATAATATTTAAATAATATTTGATAGACATATTATATCAATACATTGAATTATATCAAGGACATTATAATTGGAGGAAGAATAGACATTCTAATTGAATTGAAATGATACCAATACCTTATTTGGTAAATGACTAATCAAATATTTTTCGAAAGATTGCAATATATTTAACTATTTGATCATATTAAACCGCTTATAATCATATTTGGTAATTAGTTGATTAGGTTGACGAATTGAATCTGTTATTTTAAAAAATGCTCCTGCTCTTACTGTTGACAAATTAAGAAACGAAAAGATGATTTTACCTAAAAGTTATTACAAATTATTTAAGCTGTTAAGAGAAGAGAGGAGAAGAGAGAAGAGAGAAAAAGATAGAAATAGAAATAAAGATATAGATATAGATAATAAGTTTATCTTCCTTTTTTCCCCTTCTCACCCTCATCCTCACTCAAAAAGAGAATTTATAATATTCTGATTAAGGCAAGAATTTCATTCTTGTAATTGCGGGATACAAATTTAACTTTGTTTCATAACTGTCATAAAGTAAAATTTAGCTTACTTAGTTTCATAACTGTCATAAAGTAAAATTTAGCTTCTTGTAGATATGATTTTAATCAATCTTCCACTACATAGTATTCATCAGTGAAGTAAGCTCTTGATCAGTTCCTTTGAAGTTAAATTGCACCAAAACAAGGCTTTCACTTTGTAACACTCTCTCTCGCTCTCTCTCTCTCTCTTTATACTGTCGTTTATCTATTTTGTAAGAGCACAAACACTCAACAATGGAGGCCATGGACACTGATGTTCATGCCCTAGCTATAGAAAGTGAAAATCCCACAACCCCTAAAGTCAAGAATAAGGAACCAGATGTGGCCAGCCAGATCTTAGATGCTCCTTCAGCAGAGAAACAAGCTCAGTCGTCCACTGTGGACACTCCAACACACCAGCAAGCTTCTTCCATGGCTCCTACTGCTCCTGTCAATGCAGCAAACATCAATCCTACGTCCAAAGTCTCCTATGCCGACAAGTTGCAAAGTCAACAAACGAACTCCATACCTGCTCCCCGCAATGCCCCACCTATGAACTTTAAAGATAAACTAAACAACAATCCATTCAAACGCGTAGCGATCAAGCTGAAACCAGGTGATGTAATTTATGGTAGGACTGAAACTGGGCCCAAAATCAGCTTCGTGGAAGAAGTACAGTTGTAGATGAATCAAAACTTTGCTAACACAATGATCATCAGACCACTTGGCAGAACTGTTAACTATGAAACATTATATCAGCGACCGATGGTATTATAGCGTCCCAAAGGCAATCTCGAGATCATGGACATTGAAGATGGGTTCTTCTTAGTTAATATGTCATGCGAAGACGACTATTACACTACACTACTGAATGGTCCATGGGTGATCCAAGGGCATTATGGCACCGTTTATCCATGGCATAGGGATTTTAACACCAAATCATACAATATCGAGTCCGTAGTCATATGGATATGCATCCTTGGGCTACCACCTCGATATTTTCACAAAGAGGAGCTTGAAGAGATCACAAAGCCCTTGGGATAGTTCATTAGGGATGACTAGCATACCTTAGGACTCCAGAGGGGACAATTTACCAGACTAGTAGTGAACATGGACCTCAGGAAGCCACTCACCACTAATGTTACGATTGACGATAAACTATATCGAGTTGAATATGAATCACTCTATAATATTTGTTTTAACTGTGCTTGTTATGGGCACTGTAAGGAGGAATGTACAAAAGGGAAGGAGAAGGAGCAAGACTCAGTGGCTCCAACGGATAATCAAACAGAGCCGAGTTCCACAGAGGACACCTCAGGACGACCAGAAAAGAACAACAGAGACATCAAAATTCAAAACCAGCCGCTGACAGCAGCCTCATCATCGTCTGATTCCCTTAGGATTTCACGTCACACTCCAGCCGCTAACACCCAACGGCTAGATTGCACGCAACTAGGTCCTTGGATGATTGCAAAAAAGAAAGGAGGACGTCAAATGCAAGGGGGTGACAAGACTTCAAGTCAATCAAAACTTCACAAGCAAACTAATGTTACCTCCTCACGGTTTGCCATACTCCTGAATGAACGAGAAGAGACAAGTACGGTCAATCTCGCAACCACAAACAATCTTATCTTCAATTCAACTGGGCCCAGACCAGAAACAATTGGAAGGAGGAAAAGGTCCCCTAAAACGAAAGCCCAGGAGCCTAGGGCCAAAAGGAAGTTTGTATCCAAACCAGAGGATCATGTCTGGGTAACGAAGGGACCCATTGAAGCTGGGTCTTCAACCTTATCTGTCACCCAAAACCAGCAACAGTTAATCTCTATTACAGTAGTGGATCGTCTGGCTACAGAGGAGGATCCAAACAACACTCACCAGGCTACACCAGCGTCACCAGCAGGCAACAATCTGACTCAGCCCCATATAGACCCATCCAAAGTACAGCCCATTCCCTTTCCACCACAGGCAGAAACCCCAGCCCAAACAAGCCATACATTTTCCATCTACCACACCCAGAACCTCATTGCCTACACAGAAATGAAAAGAAACTTGATGATCAATATGGTACTGTACCAGAGAAAGGCACCAAAGGGATATATCTGGGAAACAGATCGAAAAACAACCTTAGCCCCCTGCCTAAGGAGATAATCAGTCTCTTTGTCGGTGGGGACCATATGGACTCAGATGAGGTCCTACCATCGAAACCTCTAGATATCATAGAGGAGCAACAGCTAAACACTCAGGAGGCCCTGCCAAGACAATCTAGGTAAGACTTCCCTATTCAAATCAATTTCCTAATGACTCACAACATAATAACATGGAACTGTCGTGGCATTTCCAGCAAAAACATAAATACGATAGCAACACTAAAACAACTAGTCCAAATGCATCAGGCTAATATAGTAATCTTACTAGAACCAAGGATCAGTGGCGTCAAGGCTGAAAAAGCCTCAAATGCCTTGGTTTCCCCAAATCCTACAGAGTAGAGGCCATAGGATATGCAGGGGGAATATGGGTTTTATGGCATCATTCGATTCATATGTATGTCATTCAGGCTGACTGGCAAATACTTCACCTTAATGTGATATTACCAGACCATTCCTCTGTTTTGTTATCTGCTATTTATGGAAGCCCACATGCCACCATAAGAAAGGCACTGTGGGGAAGACTAACAATGTTGGCAGGTATGATCACTTCCCCTTGGATAGTTGCTGAAGATTTCAATGTTTTCACATTCAGAGGGACAAACTAGGGGGCAGAGTGTCAAATGGTTGCTTACATTTCAAAACCTGGATCAAGTATGCACATATGGAAGATATGGGCTTTATTGGCCAATGTTATACATGGAAAAATGGCACATGCTTTGAGAGGATTGACAGAGTTTTATGCAATATGGAAATGATCAATGCTTACGAAGCCATACAAATACATCATATCCCTACACTAAACTCAGATCATTGCCCAATGTTAATCCAACTCAAAGCCAGCTCTGAACAGACCACACAACAACCACGGTTTAGATACTAAGCTGCTTGGGAGCTACATGATCACTGGAAGGATTGGTTGACTAGAGTCTGGCACACATCCAGCCTACTTCATCAGGCCATCCAGACATTACAAGACAACATCAGTGAGTGGAAATATGGAATTTTCGGCAACCTTTATCAACAGAAACGGAGATTACTCGCTCGACTATCTGGAATACAGTCTAGTCTCCCAAACCAACCCCCTCAGCGAACTTGAAAACTAGAGTATAAACTTAGACAGGATCTAGAAAGATTGCTGCTCCAAGAGGAACAATTAAAGGCACAAAATAGGAGGGCAACTTTCCTAACTGAGGGAGACAGAAACAAACAGAGTTTTCACAAGCTGCACACAATACTTAGAACCAGAAACCAAGTTAGAATGCTCAGACTGGATTCAGTGGAGTGGTCAACATGCAAGATTCGCATCAGCAATGAGGTAACCACTTTCTACAAGCATCTATATACAGCACACAATTCCCAAATGCACACATGCCCTTGTAATAGCTATCATATCAAGAACATGTGGCCTCAGTTACCACCTGAGATACTACACCTATTAAGTAGCCCTGTCACAAGGGCAGAAATCACACAAGCCACGTTTCAAATGCACCCAGACAAGGAGCCCGGTCCAGATGGCCTCACTGCTGGTTTTTACTAACAGAACTGGCCAACTGTATGTTCTTCAATCTACAACATGGTAGAATAGGTTTTCTCAACAAGTATAATGGATCCAAACCTCAACAGAGGTCTCATCACTTCGATCCCGAAAGTTAGCAAACCTGAAAAGGTCAACCAGTTCAGACCTATTAGTTTAATAAACACCAATGCAAAATTGATCACTAAAATTATTGCCAATAGGTTGACCCATATATTACCTACCCTTGTCCTTCCTTATCAATCCAGTTTCATTTGGGGTAGACACATGATAGATAATATTATTGCCGCATAAGAAGCAATCCACCTAATGGAAAACACTAAAGGGGCAACAGGCTGGATTGCTGTCAAGATTGATCTTGCAAAGGCTTTTGATAGATTCAATTGGGATTTTTTAAAAGACACATTACAAGATGCAGGCATTCCAAACTACCTCACCCAGGTCATAATGACCACAATGCGAACAACTTCCATGAGAATTCTTTGGGAAGGCATACAGGGTGAGTGTTTCACCCCAAGCCGAGGGGTAAGACAAGGGGATTCTATGTCACCCTATCTCTTCGTACTCTGCATGAATAGATTGTCTCAAGCTATTTCCTAAAAATTTGTCGAGGGTGAGTGGATTCCTCTCCCGTTTGGAGGAGGAAACACAATACTATCGCACTTGCTTTTTACAGATGACCTCATCTTGTTCTCAAAGGCATCTGAGGACCAGCTCCATATCATGAACCAAGTACTCTCTAATTTTTCCCTATTCTCTGGTCAACAAATAAATGTCGAAAAGTCTACAATGTATGCATCACTCAACACACCAGTACCACTTGCACACAAACTAAGTTCTTTAATAGGAATAGAACTGGTGTTAGATTTGGGCAAATATCTAGGAACACAGGTCATTCATGGTAGATACACTCGAAAGCATTATCAAGATGTCTTTAATAAGGTAAAGAATAGAGTGACTATGTGGAATGCACACAGGATATCACTAGCTGGTCGAATGACCTTATGTAAATCAATAATCAGTGCCCTGCTCACATATCACATGTAATCACATCTTCTGCTAAATTCTACCTGTAAGGAACTAGATAGGTATGTACGGAAATTCCTCTAGGGGGTAACCTAGATTAAAAGAAAACAGCTCTAATCAACTAGGAGGAGGTGTGCTAACCCAAAAACAGAGGTGGATTAGGCTTTAGGAAAACCAGTGAGCAAAATATAGCTTTCATAATTAAACTAGCTTGGGAGTCGCTAGCAGCTGAACGCAAGTTGTGGCGGAACATTATGTTTGCTAAGTATAACCTATGAGAGCATAATATGATCATGGGGATCCCCAAGAAGAAGGGATCACAATTGTATAACAGCATGCACAAAATATGGAATTATATACAGGAAGGCTACATCTGGGAGCTTGGAGATGGAACCTCCATCTTGTTTTGGAAACACAGATGGTTGCCCACCGGGGAAATATTACAAAACTAAGTAAGTGTTTCACTACCAGAATCAACACTCTCCAAAACAGCTAACTACTATGTTAGTCCTGCAGGGACTTGGAAGTGGGATGAGCTTACCACTCTGCTCCAAACCAAGTTTCAAGCCATGCTATGAACAAAGGCATATGAGGACCAGCTCCATATCATGAACCAGGTACTCTCTGATTTTTCCTATTCTTTGGTCAACAGATAAATGTCGAAAAGTCTACAATGTATGCATCACCTAACACACCAGTAGCACTTGCACACAAACTGAGTTCTTTAATAGGAATAGAACCGGTGTCAGATTTGGGCAAGTATCTAGGAACACAGGTCATTCATGGCAGATACACTCGAAAGCATTATCAAGATGTCTTGAATAAGGTAAAGAATGAGTGACTATGTGGAATGTGCACAGGATATCACTGGCTGGTCGAATGACCTTATGTAAATCAATAATCAGTGCCCTACCCACATATCACATGCAATCACATCTTCTGCTAAATTCTACCTGTAAGGAACTAGATAGGTATGCACGAAAATACCTCTGAGGGAGTAACCTAGATGAAAAGAAAACAGCTCTAATCAATTGGGAGGAGGTGTGCCAACCCAAACACAGAGGTGGATTAGGCTTTAGGAAAGCCAGGAAGCAAAATGTAGCTTTCATAATTAAACTAGCTTGGGAGTTGCTAACAGCTGAACACAAGTTGTGGCGGAACATTATGTTTGCTAAGTATAACCTACCAGAGCATAATATGATCATAGGGATCCCCAAGAAGAAGGGATCACAATTGTATAACAGCATGCACAAAATATGGAATTATATACAGGAAGGCTACATCTGGGAGCTTGGAGATGGAACCTCCATCTTGTTTTGGAAACACAGATGGTTGCCCACTGGGGAAATATTACAAAACTAAGTAAGTGTTTCACTACCAGAATCAACACTCTCCAAAATAGCTAACTACTATGTTAATCCTGCAGGTACCTGGAAGTGGGATGAGCTCACCACTCTGCTCCCAACCAAGTTTATAACCAGGACCTACCCCCCCAACCTAGAGTAGCTTGGTGGGGAAGTAAAATTAATCCTTGTTCATACATTGGCTTCTCCGGTACGAAGTGAGCCACTTCAAATAGGTTCATTGCTCCGATGAAGGTGGACTCAAACTGGTAGATGTATAACAAGTTCAGCATATGATATTCAAACAAGCACAAGGTGGAACCAAACTGAGGCATCATGGCAACATCTTTGGAAGGTAAAAGATCCAGAAAGAGTGAAATCCTTTGTCTAGAAAGCCCTCAAAGATGGCCTTTGGACCAACAACAAAAGATTTCACAGGCACATAAGCTCAACACATAAATGTCATATTTGCACAGGAGAAGAGACAACAATACATTTCATGAGGGATTGTTATAGAAGTAGGAAAGTTTGGACAACTATCAGACCAAATCTCCCACAAACTTTCTGGGAAGTGGAGTCACTAAATCAATGGCTATTATCTAACATCAACTCTCCCTTTATGCAGGACAATATACCATGGAATGAATAGTTTACACAAGCATGCAACATTCTATGGACATCCAAAAACCAGGATATCTTCTAAGATGCACAAACACGCACTAGCTTAACAATCGCAATCAAGATCAAGGCTTATGTCAAGGAAAACAACCGAGCCTTCACGCTCAAAGAACGCAACAATGAACACAGTACCATAGAAGAAAATGGGGATTTACCAGGCCAACCGAGCACAACTCCACAAGGTTATTATAGAATTCGATCTGATGGTGCGATTGCCAGAGATACATCAGCGGCAGGGGCCGGCGGCGTAATCACAAACGCCGAAGGGAGATGGGTCATTGACTTCTCCAAATCCCTCGGCATATGTCCACCCCTGCAAGCAGAATTATGGGGCTTATTTATGGGACTACAAACAGCTAAGAAAATAAATCTCAAAGAAGTGGTTCTTGAATCAGATTTAAAGGATGCTATAGACCTCCTTACCCTTAATGTATTCGGAGATCACAGAGCTTGGAACTTAAGGGCACAAATCAGTCGTTTGACATCTGAATTTATAGACATAAACTACCATTTCATTCGAAGGCATTACAACCACCAGGCAGACGAACTAGCAAAGAAGGGTATTAGAATTCCGTCCAATACCGGCACTATCTATTTTTGGACACCGGATTTCCAAAACTCAGAATCCAAGCTGGAACAATCATCTCAACCGCTTTGCGGGGAATTGGAAAGGCGACAGAGAACTCCATCACTCCGTCAACATTCGCCTTCGATTCTAGATCTGAACAGGCTGGAGGAAGCCGGAGCATAGGGCGTCGGCGCGTTTATAGCGGAGCGGACGGTTTCAACAACACAGCAACAGCCAGAGTGACCAATGGAATTTTCCACCATTTCTATCCGCCCTAAAGGCTATTTTGTAATTTCTAGTCTTGGCTTATCAGCCCTCCAATGTAATTAAAAAAAATTGCACCAAAACAGATAAGTTTCTTTTTGTGAATATTCCATACGGTGAGTGTAACGTATATGGTATTTGGAGATTTCTTATAAATTATTTTATACATAAATAATTAATACTAAAAAATTAGTTTTATCAAATATTTTTAAATAAATAGTAATATTATTCATTGACTAAATTAATATCTGTTAACTAATCGTTAATAGAATCGAATAAGTGTCAATGTTCACCTACGAATTTAGACCTAAATTTATCTGACAAGGTAAGCGAAGAGGGACGTATTAGTAATTTAGGTTGGTCATAATCACTGGTCAATTCACACAAACTAACTCAATAAACAACCCGCTGCTTCTCCCTGATACGACTGCGATCTAAACCTCAGCATTTTTGCAATCGGAGACAATCATGGCCGCCATGGACCACCACTCTCCGTCAACACCACCCTCCAAGAGCTGGAGCATCTACACCCGACCCGAAATCACCGCAAAGTACCACATCCAGGAACGCGTGGGTTCCGGTGCTTACTCTGATGTCTACAAGGCCCGACGCATCTCCGACAACGTCACGGTGGCGCTCAAGGAGGTCCACGATTACCAGGCGGCGTTCAGGGAAGTCGAGGCCTTGCAACTCCTCCACAACTGCCCCAACGTCGTCGTCTTGCACGAGTACTTTTGGAGAGAAGACGAGGACGCGGTTTTGGTGCTGGAGTTCTTGAGGACCGATTTGGCGGCTGTTATTAAGGAAGCAAAAAAAAATGGCGGTGTTGGAGTAGGGGAAGTGAAGAGATGGATGATTCAGATTTTGTCTGGAGTTGATGCGTGTCACAGGAATATGATCGTCCATCGTGATCTTAAGCCTAGTAATTTGTTGATCTCTGATGATGGGGTTCTTAAATTGGCTGATTTTGGTCAGGTATTTTTTTTCTTTTAGTTATGAATGTGTGAAATTCTGGTGTTTTTTGTGTTTGCATTCAACCTGTAACCTATCGATCTAATTAGAGATGAACGTTTAGAAGATCTGGTATATTAACTGTTTAAATCACTGTGTTCGGTGATTAGTTGGAGTTTCTTTGTCAAATGTATGAAAGATTGTGTTTTAATCTCTCCTGAAGTATTGCCTTTGAAAGAAATTGTAACAAGTGAGTTAAACAAACGTGGATTGGAATATCGATTTTTATTTGTTTTCTGTGGTTTTTTCATTACTAGTACATCCGATTTAGCTGGTTCTAAGCAAAACTGAAATGGGGCGTTTTTCATATTGAGGGGATACTAGCTTTACTTTCACCTGATTTTTTTGTGTAAATGGAATCGACGAGATATGCGACTAACAGTGACATTGCGCTGTGTAGTGGTACTTTCTGCATCTTAACCAAAGATGAAAAGACTAAGTTCTTGTTTTTTCAGGCAAGGATACTCATGGAGCCTGGATTTGTTGCAGTTGATGAGAACCGTCAGTCTTTTGAAAACAGCTCATTGAATCAAGACCATTTATTTCTGCCACAAGTTGTTCCTCAGTCCTCACAAGAAGACCGTGAACACCAAGTTCAAGGAATGATCAGTAGAGAGCTATCTTTTAGAGATATTGGCAAGTTCAAGGGCCAAGATTTTTTGGACGAAGTTGACAGGGAAACAGTTAGTATTCAAGATGGGAATACTTCTTGTCTTGCCACTGGTACAGCAAGTGATTTTGAAGATGATATGTTAAGAAGTCCTTGTGAGGTTTATGATGCTGGCGGTGATGGGCATGGTTCACTCACTTCATGTGTTGGAACTCGATGGTTCAGGGCCCCTGAACTACTATATGGATCTATGGACTATGGGATGGAGGTTGATCTTTGGTCACTTGGTTGCACTTTTGCTGAGCTTTTGACCCTTGAGCCACTTTTTCCAGGGGCTTCTGACATTGATCAACTCAGCAGGATTATCAATGTCTTGGGCAACTTGACAGAGGAAGTATGGCCAGATTGTCTAAAACTGCCTGATTATAGAACAATTTCCTTTGCTAATGTGGAAAATCCCATAGGTATAGAGGCATGTCTTGCTAATCGATCCCGTGATGAAATTGCTTTAGTCAAGAAGCTTATATGTTATGACCCTGCTAGTAGAGCTACTGCAATGGAATTACTGCATGATGAGTACTTCAGCAAAGAGCCTCTTCCAGCTCCCCTCTCTGAGCTTCGAGTTCCTTTAACAAATAGCGGGAAAGATGAGGATTCTCCTAGTGGATGGTATGATTACAATGAAAGGGGATCAGATTCTGATTTTGATGACTTTGGCCCCATGAACATTTCAAAAACTAGCACTGGTTTTTCAATCCAGTTTTCTTGAGCTTTGAAGAACGTCGAAAGTGCTTTACAGGTGCCACAGATTCAGTGTTAAACGGAGTCCATTAATCAATTGCCCTAGTTCATCCCAAAAGATGGACATAACAAGTACAAGTAAATTTATATTGTAAAATAAACAAAGAGATTTTGGTGTTAAATGATCCTTCCATTTCTTGACATCCATTGTACATGCTACTGTACAAATCCAGATTGTGAAAGCATGGATCGATCCATTTTTTTTTTTTTTGTACAGGAGACGTAAATTGGTCTTTTTGTGTAATAGACTTGGATTGGGTGTACTTGGACCAAATTGAATTGGATGCAAATTGCACACCTATTTCCCTTTGGGCGTTTGATAGATATGAAATTGCATTTGATGAACCACGTGCATCAACTGAAATGAAATGTCTGGCTAACTGTAAATGATGGTGGACAATTATTATGCTATACTGTATAGATTCGTGGGGATGGTTGCGTTACGTTTTTCTTAGTAACGCTGCTTATAGGTAATGTAATTTATATACTAAGACGAAACAAAACAAAAATTTAGAGATAGAATAGAACAAAAATTAGAGACAGTGAGGTGTTTAATTGTAATGGATAAAATAAATAAAACTGGGTATTTCGAGAATAAAAATGTATTTGGTTGCGGTTGATAGAACATAGAAAATAGTGTCAATGACTAAAATATCCCTACAGTATAATATGATTAGAAATATATAATTTATTGATTATTTTAAAACGAATGATTTGTATTAATATTTTTTAATTGTATCTATAAATAAGGAATTAAAAAAAATAAAGAATCTAAAAATTTAATAAAATGAGCTATTGAATAACAAAAAATTCGTATAAGTTAACAATATAATGAATTATGTAAATATTTTTTATAATTGTATCAATATTTTTTAATTGTATTTGTATTTTTAATTAAGATGAAATAAAATGAAGAACTTAAATATTTAATGAAATGAGAAACTTAAAAATTTAATGAAATGAGTTATTGAATAAAAAAACTTACAAGTTAGAAATTCTAGTACATTATAATTTAATAGAATATTTAAGCATTCATGGAATTAATTACATAATAGGTTAAAGATACATTCAATCCATATATTTTATTAAGAATGTCTTTTTTCTATTTATATGAATAATATGGGATATTTTTGACCAACAGTCTGCGTATTTTATTTCTGTGACAGACACAAGAAAGTTGTGCTACAGTTTTGAAAGGAACAAAAAATTTGTATTTTTGTGAACTGGAGACGGAACAAAATAGGCAGTGTCAACAATCAAACACTACTAGATACAAAATTTTTGTGTTTTATTATCTGTCTCTACCTACGCAGACATTAAACATATGCAGCGTAAGTTTCCACCTAAACACAACAGCCACCTATTAAGAGTTTGAATTCTTGCATTTTCCTCTTTTGGTCTTGACGACTTCCACCTATTTTTAACCATACTGTGCATCAGTCCTTGGGCATTATTGGTGTATCCTATGTCACTGATTTTTCGTGTGTTTGTGCATAGGTTCCTTCTGGATGGCTGAAAATGTTCAAAATATGGTTGATGAAAGTTGAGGGATTAGTTGAAGAGCGGGAAACGATTTTCAGTTTAAAAGTTTTTAAAGTGGAACAGGTTGTAGGATCTGATGCAGATGCTAATTGGTCTTACTAATCAATGGATGAAGAATTTGAAACTTTTCAGATGTATCCACGCGAATGATTGAAAAGTACGACCTCACGGAATCCTCCGAACTTGGACAAGAAGTCTTTAATCCCAGAAAATGCAAAAAGTTAGAAACAGATGAGAATTTAAGAACTCAAAACAAAGAAATAACTGGGTTGGTAAGCAATTTAATTCTTTCAACGAACTGCAGAATTTTCCACATGTACAAGCCAAGGATGCGAATCTATCGTTGCTTGATTGATTTCGAAGTGAAAATGACAACTTCTATTACGTAACAATATTGATCTTCTCTTGTTATTAAACCTGTTGAACAAAACTGTTAAACAACGAGAACTGCAATGCAATAGTTATTATACAAAATTAAATAAAAGAAATTCCTAAGGAAATAGAATGTGAGCGGAACACCAATTGCTATGCTATTTGACGGAGGGAAAAGATGATATGATTGTAGGTATGCTTCTTTTGTTAAAGTTGCAGAGATGTTTAATACATGTAACCAATATGAAGATTTTTTTAGAGTTTTAAGTGAGTTGGGTGACAAGATATTGGAGCAAAATGTTGTTGTTATTATTATTAACATGTCAAACCTAGAAAACGTGGTTCTGATTCTTAAGTATTTTCAAGTTAAGATGGGGTTTAAATAATAGAGAGGTTGTTCTTTATAATTTGAGAAAGTGTAGGGATTTGAATGGAGTAGGAAAAACTACTTGAGAGAGGGCCTAAGCCTCACAATGTTACATCTTCTGCTTTTTTTTTTTTTTTTACTATCATTAGCTATGCTAGGTTCATGGTTTGAGAAAATTCTTAGGTTCAATTTAAGTTTTGACGAATTGGGATTTAAAAAAAGGATTTGGGGAGATTGAAATTCAAAGATGGAGAAAATTAGGCAAAAAAGAGAATATAGGTTGTCTTTGGAATAGATTAGAACAATATTTAATATACGTAAAAAAATAAATAATAAATTTTAGTTTTTAAAAAATTAAAAAACTAAAATATTAAAAAAATAAATAAATTAGGATGCGTTAGTGTTTATGTGGTATCGTGACTGAATTAGCAAGCACATCAATGGGTCATCAGAATGAAACCTAACTGAGTGACGTCTCAAGGTGCAAATTATTTTTTTTTGTAAAGATAGAAGATGATTGGTACCATAAATAACAATAGGGACAATTCATATGGTTTATTTTACAAACATGATAATGAAAAAATGGAAATAGGGATTTTGAAAGCAAAAAATTAGAAGAAAGCATTAAGGGAATTCATGTTAAATTTGTTGATTAAGAAAAGAAAAAAATAAGTAATTAAATTTGAAATCTGACAAGAAGCTACTTTATTTATAGAGCTAAAACTGAAGGAAAAAAGTTTGAAACTTGGAAGTGTAATTGTTAAAAGTTTGTAGTCAATAGCTAATAATAAAGGGCTCATATATAAGAGAAAATGCAATAAACCCATTTAAAGATACAAATTCTCCTATCCAATATATCTTTAGTAAATATACTTGTCTTAATTTTCTCTAAGGACAGAAATTTCCAAGAAAAGAGGGATCCGCTAATCTTGACAACCTCAAATAATTACAACAACATAAAATGGAGATTGATTCTGGCCAAACAGTTGGAATCACATGCCATGACAATCCAGCAACTCTTAAAGTTAAGAACAAGAATATTCAAGAACATCCTACTAGCTCCCAAGATATCCCAATGTCTGATTCTGAGGACATCAGTAACACCACCGGCAACACTACTCTGGCCGCCTCTGTTGATGGGTCTCCGGCAACAGTGCAAGATGTACCACCTCAGACAAAGGCAATGGAGACACCAAAACAGGCCTCATCCTCAACTCAACCTTCCTTCAAAGACATGCTAAGCACAAACCCTTTCAAGAAGTTCTATATCAAGATAGGGCAAGGCACGGCAAAATTGACTCAGGTCCAAAGGTCAAATTTTCAGAGAAAATCCAACAAGACATGGACCTCAACTTCCAAAACACAGTAATCATAAGGCCTCTAGGGCGAGAAGTAACTTACAGGGTACTGTACTAGAGGTTAATGGCATTGTGGCGACCGAAGGGTAACCTAGAGATCATCGACATAGAGGATGGATTCTTCTTGGTGAAGCTTTCCTGTCAGGAAGATTATTACAAAGCATTATTACAAGGACTGTGGGTAATCCAAGGACATTATCTTACTGTGCACCCATGGAGTAGGGATTTCAATACAAAATCTGAAAACATCTAGGCGGTAGCTACATGGATTCGCATTCCAGGGCTCCCACCATGATATTTTCATGAAGACGTCCTTATTGAGATCACCAAGTCGCTAGGCAAATTCATAAAAGCTGATGAACACACAATTGGTGCTCAAAGGGGACTATTCGCCAGACTAGCACTGAGCATCGACCTGAGGAACCCTCTCATCACCAACATTACAATTGATGACAAACTCTACAAGAATACGAATCTTTACACAACATATGTTTCGAATGTGCAAGATATGGTTATAGCAAGGATTTCTGTCCTAAGTTATGACAGAACCACTCTAACAAGACTCAAAAGGATCCAGGCCCTCAGCACGCTAATACATCTTTGGCTGCAAATGGTAATTTAGATCCAACGTAGACATTGGCTGCAGCCGTCCATCCAGATTCTGACAGCCAAAACTCTCATCTATGGCTATCGACAGTTGCACGAACCACCAGATGTCAAATCCAACCCCTATCACCTCTATATAACGGCTAATCATCATGTCTCAACAAGTTCTGACAACGATGTCGTCGCATCTCAACGGATGGTTGCAAAGAAGAAGGAGAGGCCTCAGCCTACAAGGGCAAGCTATAATGAAAAGCCAGTTGGAACTCAAAAGAAGGAGAAGTTTCAAGTACCTACTTCGGGCAGGTACAACGCCCTAATTTAGCAGGCAGAAGAGGTGCCCACATCCTCTTCACCTATATTCTCGTTCGGGTCAGGCATCTCAACACCTGGGGCCCAATTTAATTTTACTCAGGCTCAACCCGCCAAGCCTAGACAGAAAAGAAAGTACACAGCATCCCATAAAGAACCAGTTTGGGTAAAGAAGACCACTTAAGTAATTGGGCCAGCTCACGCTAACATTACCATCCACATCACAAGTCTACCAACAATCCCCACATCCATCCCAGACCTATCTACACAAGCTAACCCACCCCTCCCTTTAAATTCTCCAAATATCCCCTCTAATACACCACTAGCCCAAACACCCAATGTTATCCAAAACCACACAGTTTCTATAATCCCACATCCAGACCCCCGAAAACTGAGAGGAGCCAAAGGATAGGAGCAAGACCCAATACAAAACCCAGGATTGGTCCAACCTGCATCAACAATAGGAATTCACATTAGGACCAGGCAAAAGTCATCCAACTAAGCAACAATGGAGGAGGTTGACCTACTGGACCAACCTGACTATGCGGGAAGTGACTTTGAAGGAACCGATCCCTCTGGCCCTGACATGGACACTAGCTCTATGGGGGAGGGTGATCTACCTGACTCCAACAGGTAGACCCAAAAATTTCAACATCATCAATGGATTATAATCTACTCTCTTGGAATTACAGAGGCATTTTTAATAAAAGAACCATTTACACTCTTAAGCAACTAGTTCGTTTATATAAAATTGATATTCTCATCATACTTGAACCAAGAACCAGTGGAACAAAAGCACACAACATCATCCATAACCTTGTTTTCCCCAACTCACATAGAGTCGAGGCTGTGGGTTTTGCAGGTGGGATATGGATCCTTTGGACAGATAGAATCTCAATTTATATCATTAATGTATCATAGCAAATGATCCATCTTAATGTATTGTTACAAGAAGGCACAAGCTTCCTGTTATCTTCCATTTATGGTAGCCCTTACTCAAATCTAAGAAGGGCACTATGGGATAAACTGACATCTCTTGCACAAGTAATATCATCCCCCTGGATGGTAGTGGGCGATTTCAATGCAATCATATCACCAGAAGACAAACTAGGAGGCAGGAAAGCTAAAGGATGCATAAGATTCCAGAAATGGATAACACTTGCCAACATGCATGACATGGGATACTCAGGTACAAGATTTACACGGACTAATAAAAAATGTTTTATTAGTTTAGATAGGGCCTTAGCAAACAACAAGTTCATCAACTGGGCCACCAATTCTTCAGTAGAACACTTACCAAGGATACATTCAGACCACTGTCTACTGCATATTAATATCAGGTGCTCACCCCTACCATATCCTTTATCATAGAAATTTAAATATTGGTCAGCTTGGGAGTTCCATCCTCAATGGAAACAATGGTTCCATGAGGTTTGGGACACCAAGGCAACACTACATGAGACAATCGCCAAATTCCAACAACAAGCACACACTTGGAAAAAAGAAATTTTTGGGGATCTTAATAGAAAAAAGAGATATTGCCTAGCAAGATTAGCAGGCATACAACAATGTATCACCGAACCAGGCAAGAGAAGACTCTGGAAGTTGGAAGAGAAACTCAGATCAGAGCTGGAAACCTTACTCACTCAGGAGGAGGAACTCCATGTACAAAATGGAAGAGCAATCTAGCTCTCCCAGGGAGACAGAAACACAGCCTACTTCCATACAAAACATAGGCAAAAGAAGAAACACACAGCAATCAAATCCCTCAAATTATCCATGGAGAATGGTCCACAGATCAAACCCAGATAAGCAATGAAGTCACAAAGTTTTACAGTGATCTGTACAAAAGGAGCCATACAGAACCAAATATACTCAACTACCATATAAGAGAACATTGGCCACAACTCACAACTAGCCAAAAAGAATTGTTGTCCAAGGAGACCACATTATAGGAAGTTCATGCTGTACTTTTTGATATGGACCCAAACAAAGCCCCAGGGCCTGATGGGCTCACAGCTGGATCCCACCAACATAACTGGAACATGATCAGTCCATCTCTTTATGACCTTATTCAACAGACCTTCACTACATCACATATGGAGCCAACATTGAACAAAGGGATAATAATACTCATCCCAAAGCTCAAGGAACTAACCACTGTAAGTCACTTTAGACCCATCTCTCTCATCAACACATGTGCAAAACTGGTGACAAAAGTTATAGCAAATAGACTAAAGTGGATTCTCCTATAGTTAATTTAGCCCAACCAGGCTGCATTCATCAAGGGCTGATCCATTACAGAGTGCATAGTCACAGCACAAGAGGCTTTTCACCATATGGACAACAATCCAAAAAATCAATCTTATATGGCATTAAAGATAGATTTAGCACAAGCCTTTGACAAACTTAAATGGAGTTCATATTAGATACATTAATAGACATGGGCCTACCACAGCCATTCTGTAACCTAATCATGAGCACACTCACCACAAGCTCAACACAGATTGCATGGGCAGGAATAACAGGTCCACCCTTCCAACCCAGCCAAGGAGTTAGACAGGGTGACCTACTATCCCCCTACTTATTCATAATATGCATCAACAGGTTATCACAGGCCATAAATCAAAGTATACAGGCAGGGAAATAGGAACTAATGCTCTTTGGCACACAAAATGTACACTTATCCCACCTCCTTTTTCCTGATGATTTATTACTTTTTACTAAGGCTTCCACACAGCAAGCAAGCCTAATTGATCAGGTGCTATCTCAGTTTTGCTCAATTTCAGGCCAGACCATTAATAGGGAGAAATCATCACTGTATGTTTCAAGGCACACACCACACTGCATGATAGAGGATTTAGAAAACATTCTACACATAAATGCAGTTCCTCACATAGGCACCTACCTAGGCACACAAATCATACATGGAAGACCTACCACAGCCACTTATAAAGATATAATACAAAAACTTCAAAAGAGAGCACAAAAGTGGGATGCACACAAAATTTCAATGGAAGGAAGACTAACATTATGTCTATCCATCCTGTCAGCAATCCCCATTTATTTAATGCAGACCACAAGTTTCTTTAATCTCCATGCAATGACATGGAGAGAATTTGCAGGAAATTTCTTTGGGGAGCAAACACCACGGAAAAGAAAACTTCCCTAGTTAAATGGGATGTAATTTGCTTACCCAAGCAGAGAGGAGGCTTAGGCTTACACAAAATTAAGGAGCAGAACAGGGCACTCATATTGACACTTGCATGGGACTTGGCCTAAGGAGAAAGGAAGTTGTGGACTGACATCTTCAATGCTAAATACAATATAGGACACCTTCCATATAGCTTCCTGATAAACAAACACTCACATCTATGCAAACAATTTCAAAAATTATGGCAGGTGACTCAGGAAGGAACCAAGTGGGAACTCAGAGATGGTAACACAATTGCTTTCTAGCAGGATCGATGGCTACCATCTAACATCATTTTGTAGGACTCTGTCACCTCTACTATACCATCCAACTGCCAATATGCCAAAGTCAACGCTTTTGTCACATCATCAGGCACATGGGACATTCCCACTCTAAACAACTACTGCCTCAACATGTCATACAACAGATATTGGCCTTACCACCTCCAAGACAAGAACATGGCAATGACACTGTTTCATGGAGATGGTCTGCCAATGGTAGATTCACCTCAAGCTTAGCTTACAACAAGCTATGCAGTCAGCACTAGGACCCAGAAAATGAGGAATGGCAACGCCTCTGGAAACTAGAAGTCCTAGAGAGAGTAAAAATTTTCATTTGGAAAACAAAGAAGGGCACTTTATGGACAAATACAAAAAGACTAGCAAGGGATTTAGCCCCAGATCCAAACTGTCATCACTGTGGCAATGAGGAGACCATACTGCATGTCCTCAGAGAC
>JANZXR010000171.1:9656638-9667847 GCA_027575705.1 Erythroxylum echinodendron | reverse complement strand
ATATATGAATGCATGCATATGTCACTATACACTTATACACTCCTATTCATGGCAATTGGTGAGGGGATGTTACAAGGGAGGGCGTCAATTCCAAGTTAGAATGTTTGAAAGAAACTTTAGAGTCGAAAGGTTTTAAAATGAACAGGACCAAGACGGAGTATTTAGAATGTAACTTTTTGGGAAGCCAGATGGTCCATGAGGCGGCGGTAGCAATTGGTACTAACGTCATACCACAAAAATCAAGTTTTAAATACCTCGGGTCTATCATGCTGAGTAATTGTAATATAGATGTCGATATAGTCTATCGCATCAGATCCGGGTGGGTCAGATGGTGAAGTGCATCAGGAGTTTTATGTGATAAAAAGATTCCATTAAGGCTTAAAGGGTAATTTTATAGAATGGCGATTCGGCTAACTATGTTATATGGGGCGGAATATTGGCCCACCACATGTAGACACACAAAACAGTTGTTGGTAGCAGAGATGTGCATGCTTCCGTGGATGTGTGACATTACCAGAAGGGATTAGGTCCGAAATCTGGTGGTGAGAGATAGACTACAGGTGGCTAGTATTGCCAACAAGTTGAGAGAGACCAGACTTAGGTGATTTGGGCATGTGAGCAGGAGGCACCCTGATGCTGCGATACGACACTGTGAGTTTATAACCTTTAGTGATTATAAGAGGAGAAAGGGGAGGCCATACAAGAACCAGAAGGAAGTGATCAAGAGAGATATGATAGAGCTAGCCCTTACTAAGGAAGTGGTCAGAAATAGAAAATTATGACGTGTTAGGATAGGGGTAAAGGATATCCTTTAAAGTTGCACCAAAGCAGTCGAGTAAGTTATTGAGAGCAATTTACTGTAAAGCTTGCACGTCGTTTTTACTGCTTAGGAAATCCAACTCCAGTGTCCAATCTGTCTATTCTAATTGTGAGTCATCGACAAGTTTTTCTATCATACTACTTGGCTTCTGAGCTTGGGTGTATGGGGAAAGGTCCCACAAGACCATCTAGGCCCGTAGGAGTGTCATACTCGCAGGGCTACTGAGCACAAACACCTAACACAACTAGAGAAATGAAGAGTCATATTTTGCAACGTTTCAAGTATTGGCAGATCTGAGCACCATATTAGGTATCTTCTTTAGTTATATTTTATTTATTTATTTAATTTTATTTATCTAGTCTTTTAGCTTATCAGTTTCATCTCTACTCTTTTAACCTGCATCACTTTTTTGTTGTCATATTCGCATGTGGGTTTATCAGAAACAATCTCTCTTCTCTGTAGAGGTAAAGCTGTATACTATCAGATCTCCTCAGACTTTGCTTTAATGCAGGATTTCGTACTAGATGATGATGAAAAATTGATGTAAAATTATAAATTATATAATAAAATAGATTAAGAGATTATTTGAGATTTTAAAAAAATTCAAAAATTATCTTATAAATTTAAAAAATTATCTTAAACGATACTTAATATTGGTTGATACTATTACAGTATGGTATTAGAAGTAAATTTGATACAGATACCAATATGTTAATTGCTCTTAAGGCTTAGCTCACTAAGATAAAGGGTATTTTTGGCACTGAATCAGTAGGGTGAAAGTTCTCATTAGGAATTTAGCTTGCTATTCAGTTCAGGGAACGGTCAAAATATCACCATGATTCCTTATTGCTATGAATTCCAACCGTAGGATATATTTTTTCAACGACAACCGTCCGATGGAACGAAACTGCAAATACGAAACCATTGAATATACAAACAAAATTGAATTTCAAAACCTCTAGAGAGAGAGGGAGCAACGAAGAAAAAGAGAACCAGAACCTCTTCTCTCGTCTCTCTTATCTTTCACTTGCAAAGCTTCAATCTTTGAAGTATTGTCTTGCATTTGGTCTGATTATTGGCATCTTCTGTTTCAATCTTTGAGCTGGTTTATGTTATTGTTGTTAATTAAAAACTTTTGTTTGTTGAAATCAGGATTTTTGGGTCCAAATTTGAAGGAATTGTAGTGAATTCAGTTTGTGTTGCTAGATTTTTGACGTCTTTTGCTATTGAGGATTTTGTTTGTTTAATTTAATGGGACAAGGTGAGGGAAGCGAATTCCCTCCAAAAAAGACGCCACAATCCGAAAACAACTCCAGCGCAGAGTTTCCGGCGAAGAAGCTAGCGAGACAGCTCGATTTCACGCAGGAGAGCGTGGTGTTACCGGAGCATCCTCAGTATCAGCAGCACCATGTGATAGCAGCAGCGCAGAACCAGTTGCCTCCGGTGATGGCGATGCCGCATATGCATCAGCATCAGCATCAGCATCAGCATCTTCCAGCTTCGAGGTTTGCATTCAAGTCTCTAGGAAAATTGGTTTTATGAAAGCTTGAGTTTTTGGTGTTTGAGGTGGGTGGTACGGTGTTATTACTGAAATTATCCGGATTGATTTGTTTTTTTTTTAGAAAGGTTTTGATAAAGATTGAATCTTGCGCATTTTTATTGGATAAATGAAGAGTATCTTTTTTCTCCTTTGGATTGGCTTAATTCTGGGGGCGACTTATTATTCTCTGAAATTCTTTGTTAAATGTTATTAGTCTTTGTGGGTGGGTTTTTATTTCGCATTCGTGTTACTATGTATCAGATCGATCGGTGTGGAGATATGTTCTTTTAATTATTCTGAAAATGAAGCTTTATTTTGGCTTAATGACATTCACCTTTTACTGGACAAAGAATAAAGAATGGAACTTCATTGAGATAACGCTGGTATATTTCAGCCAGTAGAGCAGGGGAGCTGAAGTAACAGAAGAGAAAGTTATACCGTTTCTTTTGAAACAGAAATTTAACTCGAACAATGCAAAGACGATGATTCTCGACAAATAACTTATACGTGTGGTCATTTATATATATCTACAACTGCAAAATATTTTAGTTAATTAAGGGGATTGTTTCATCTTGCATTCATCTTTTTTAAAAAAGTTGAAACTTTGCTTCCACGAATGTGGTTATTCATTGTTCTTGACTTATTTTAATGAAAATAGTAAAAATGAGAGCTAATCTTTTGAAATGTCTCTTGCATTTTACCTTTATATCCTCTTTTAGTTCTAGGAAATTCTTGTCCAAGAGCAATAACTCTAAAAGTACTAAACTGTGTGACACCTCTGTTTCCCATTACTTTCACTAACATCACTTTTCCTTTGTCAAGAAAACCAGAGTCTCCAAAATCAAGATCAAGATCAAATGCAGAACCCAAAGAAGGCACTCCTAAGAAGCTAAAACAGTGTAACTGCAAACACTCACGCTGCTTGAAGCTGTAAGTAGAATCTTTTTCTGATGCCATAGGTACATCCTTGCAAGTTGTTATACACTTGACATATGAAGTGCTCTTCCTAAGTTTTGATTCACTGACTTCCTAGTTGCTGATTACTCTTTATGCAGCTTACTAGAGCCCTTTTAAAGTGCCTTAATATTATAAACTGTATTCACTGTGCTTTTGTTTAGTTATCTAAGTTACAGTTGATAAATGATACACGATATCATGAACATAAAGCTAATGTACCTTATCTTGAATTCTTGTCAGGTATTGTGAATGCTTTGCCTCTGGAACATATTGTGATGGTTGCAATTGTGTAAACTGTTATAACAATGTCGAAAATGAGTCTGCAAGGAATGATGCTGTTGAAGCAACACTAGAGCGTAATCCAAATGCATTCAGGCCTAAAATTGCCAGCAGTCCTCATGGAACGCGGGATAGCCAGGTATGATGGTTAACTTTTGTAGGCTAATCTCAATAGGATAAAGCTTCTAGATTTCTGCAGTTAAAAATTCTAATAGTGGTTATTTCTTGTCTTGAGGGATTACTCATCACAATTTTTAAAGCAAATACTGATATGGTCTTCTGACAGAATTAACATTCAAACATGAATTAATGTGTCTCTCCATTGAGAATTTTCCTCCTATTGACTTGGGCATGCACTTATTACAATTTTGAAATGGATAACCAAGTAGAAAGTAATTGAAAGTTGTTATTTTCTGTGCTGCTGCCTTCATATGTTAAAGATTCTGGATTCATTTGCTCTGAAGATAAAGAGCTTTCTCTTAAATTAGATGAGCTGGTTTTGATGCTATTGTCGAATTTTCTATTATTCTATTGTCCTTCAGATTTTGATTTGTAGCTCAGTTCATTGGTTAAATATTATTTTAATTGAAACAAAGATAAAGATGAAATTGATCCAATTACGTTCTCCATTGAACTTTTTTCTTTGAAATAGCCTGTTGCTATGAAATTGATCAAATTACGTTTACTCTGATCTCCATTGAACTTTTTTCTTTGAAATAGCCTCTTCAGTTTATTTTATCAATGTTGGACTGAATCTCTGTATCGTTAATGAGCATATGAACTCGTTTGCAACATATGCAGGAGGAAGCTATATTGGCAAAGCACAACAAGGGATGTCACTGCAAGAAATCAGGTTGCCTAAAAAAGTATTGTGAGTGTTTCCAAGCTAACATCCTATGCTCTGAAAATTGCAAATGCATGGACTGCAAGAATTATGAAGGAAGTGAAGAGAGACAGGCTCTCTTTCATGGTGACAATGCCAACAACATGGCATATATTCAACAGGCTGCAAATGCTGCAATAACTGGTGCTATTGGATCCTCTGGTTATGCATCGCCTCCAGTATTAAAGAAGAAAAAAGGCCAGGAACTTTTTTACGGGCGAGCAGCTAAAGATCCAGCATATCAAAGGCCTGGGCATTTTCAACAGGTGAACATCCTTTGACTATTAGTTATCCCTCTGGTGTCAAAGAACATCATTTTCATCCAAAATCATCTTAGCTAGCTATTCACGTCTTTTAAGACCAAGATAATTATATTTACTGTTCTTTTTCGATCTTCTTAGGTGCTGGATATGAACATTTTGAATTTAAACATTAACTGCTGTCTGATTTTATGTTTGTGATTTCCCATTGAATCATTATTCTATTTATTGCATCAATGAGGTGATTTATTGGTTACTAGTGTGTGATTTCCATGTTTAGCAGGCCACTCAGATCAGGCCTTCTCCACCATCCTCTTTGTTGTTTCCTAATCCAGTTGCTGGTAGTGGTGCCTCTACATCATCCGGTGCTTCAAAACTCTCATATAGGTACAATGAAATTCTTTTGGGAAACATGATATACTGCTAAAATGCTTCTCAAAATAACTAATATTTATTCTATCATCGAAGGTCTCTGTTAGCAGACATTATCCAACCACAGGACTTGAAAGAACTTTGCTCAGTCCTGGTTGTTCTGTCAGAAGCAGCTGCGAAGACCATTGCAGGTATGTTATTATTCAATAACAAGCATGGATATGTTACCTTTATTGCTATATGCGATGTATGTAGTCTGTGTCTCTGCTGCAACACATGAAAAATTTTACGCATGATCATTGTGAATGTTTGATATATGCCAGATTGGGTTCTAGAAGTTTCTATTAGATAGGTAGTACAACAGTGATAGGAATCTTTGCATGTTTGGGCTTTCTCTCTCTCTCTGCTTCTCTCTCTCTCTTTTCATTTTGTTATACCCAATAAAGTTATCAGTGTAACTAAACAAGAGAAGTCCCATCTCAATCTAAGTATTTCTTCTAAGACTTGGTAGTCGCTTTTAATAGACCTGATTTGCAACAGGAGAAAAACCCATTTACCAATGTCACATGTACACAAGAAGATAAATGCGTATATTCCATGCATTTGCAGACATCTCAAGGTGGAGCTGCAACCTAGCAGGGTTTTTTAAGTATCCATGTAGCTTTTTAACCCTGCATTTTGTGCTTTCATGTGGGAGCTTAGGAGATATTTAGGGCCGATAAAATAATACCATGTTCAGTTACTCTTTTGTTGTAAATATGCTTCTAGTACCAAGATTATTTAGCATTTTATTAACTGAAAGAGATGGAGAAAATCGAAATGTACTGCAAACTTTTTTCAGTGGTTGACTAGTGGTGTTTCTTGTGAAATTTTTATGGATCCAGAAGAAAGAAATGCAACAGAAAAGCGTGTGGAAGATGAAGCTGAAACTTGTCTCGCCTCTTCAACTCAAGGAAGGTTTCAGAGTCAGGACTCCATTACTGAAAAAGTTCTCACTAAAGATCATTCAAGTACAAACCAGTACAGTAATGCTGACCCTGATGATTTAAATCGTGATTGGGCTGATGCACCAAAAGGAAGGCCAATGTCTCCTGGAACTTTGGCATTGATGTGTGATGAACATGATACAATGTTCATGACAGCTGCTTCGCCCAGTAAGTTAACAGGTCCTGGCTGCAACACTTCACAGTTGCCGGACGGCCAAGGTGTGACAGAGGTTTACGGAGAACAAGAAAGGATCATCTTAACTAAGTTTAGAGATTGTCTCAATAGGCTTATCACGTTTGGAGAAATTAAAGGCAAGCATTTCTGTCTCTTTTAAATTATGTAATCTAATACATGGATGATTATGAAAAACAGGAATGCTAAGCCAAGATCGATAAATTCACAACATTATACTATGAATAGAGTTTCTCTTTATTGCTGCTTATTAATGAGCCAATTTTTCATTGAGTAAACTGATAAGGCACCTTTCGAGTATTATATTGCTTTAATATTTGAATTCTCAGTTGCAAGTGTTTTTTAAAACATGTTTCATCAATGAAAACTGTACATGGCTGTTGTCACCAAGTGCATACTAGGTAGATGGCTTCTCGGCAGTTAGAATGCCCGAAGTTATTGTGCAGGCTTGACATCTGTCAGCCACATAACACGAGAATTGAAATTATCTGGCTTTCAACTGTTCAGACATGATTGCCAAGCCATAACAAATGCATAACTTTTAATTTGTTTTGTTTTTCTTGTTTTAGTTATTGGGAAGTAAAATCAATTCCACTTCTTGCAGAGACAAAGTATACATTAGCCAGAAGCGAATTAGGGAATTTTAAAGACCCATGGAGCAATGGTGCCGGGATGGCCAGAACTGGAACAAACAACCTATATGTTCCCTTGAGCAATGGCACTGCGAAATCTGTTTTTCCATCAACTGCCAAGCCGTCCCATTTGGTGGCATCTACAGCTGCCACTTCTGTTACTGGACTTCCAAAAATATCAGGCCTTCCTCAAAATGGAGATAACAAGCCAAAATCTTGAAGGATAACTGGAGAAATTTGCTTGAGGATGGGGATCAAGTCAAGCCACTGGATTTCGGTAATCCTGAACTGATGCCGTTTCCAGCTTCATCGCTGATGCTGCAATTTGCAAGTTAGCAGGGGCCTCACTATTTGACAATGGCCATCATGTTATTTAACTCTGCCGTCACATATATTGGCGTCTACGACCCCGATTGAAGTGGAAGTTACAATTGCTGAGTCTTGAAACTGCACAGCATATCGTAGATATTTAATACACGCCATTGACCCCATAGATTGTATTACCGAGTGGTAGAAGCCAAGAGAGTGTTTGGTTCGGCAGATAGGAAATAGTTGTTCTGAAGAATAAAATAGATGAAAAGTGGAATTACTTAGTATGATTTTAGTTTTAGAAATTTTTAATAATATGTGTCAATGTTTGATTAATTTTTAATAATGATATATGCCGATGTTTGATTTGAAAATTATAAATTTATAATGACATAATAATAAATAACAAAAAGATCAAAATATTTATTATATTTCATCTTATTATTAATTATTATTATTATTATTCTTATTATTATTATTATTATTCTTATTATTATTATTATTATTCTTCTTCTTATTATTATTAATTTTTGTTATTAATTTTTTCTTTTTATTATTGTTATTATTAATTTTATAATAATAATAATTAGTATTAATTATTTATTATTATTAAATTTATTACTACTACTACTACTACTACTATTATTATTATTATTATTATTATTATTATTATTATTATTATTATTATAAAAATTCAAGAATTATTAAATAAGATTTTTATTCCATATTATTTTACCTTTTCCTCTTTTTCTACACCCTCCACCTAAGCCTTTCACATTTTACCTTCTTAAGTATATATATAATAAGGACAAATGAGATGGACAATTATAAAATTTCATCTTACTGTCTATTTCATTAACGATTGGATTGTTCTCCGCTTTCTTTTCTTGGTGTAGTCTCATAGGTGTGACTTAACATATCACACTCGTAACATACAACATTGTAATTCCAAAATTTCCATCCAGCACATTCAGAAAAAAAAAGTTTAACCAAATTACAAACGAAACTCCATATGTTACTAAATCATATGGGTGTGACTTAATATGTCACGCTCGTCACATTCAACATTATTCATCATCTTCTATATCGTTCTGACAGTTCTAAGTTTACGTCGGATCAATATTTGAAGTTTTCCCTTCTTTTGTTTGGATGTTGACAACATTAAAAAGATATTAATTTCCCAACAAATAAGCTGCATCATATCAAAAAATATGATCTTTGACCGCCGATTTCGACAGACAATCTTTCAATAGATACACCGCTGAGTTAAACATTTGATGTTATAAATGAAATTTATTTAGTTGTTAGCAATAAAATCTAAAAGTAATTAATTTTGCCTTTAACAAACATTTAATATGTTATCATTTTTTTTAAACATACGTCCCTCGTTGTTTCAATTTTCTTTCTCATCAATTACAATCACGAAATCTTCCACCATATTTATTTTCTTTATTTCCCTTCATATTGCTTTATTTGTTCAAAATGAGGAACAAAGAAATGCTATATCAGCTTAAAGATCTTCCTCAATCGATTCAACAAACTAAAGTTGTCCTGCAATATCTAACCAAGCAAACTCCTCTTTCGCAGAAGTAGGTGAGATCTTTTCTCTCTTTCTGCCGTTTCGGTTTTTTTATGAATAAAGAAGCAAGATTATATCAATAGTGCACAAAATAGTTGCTGCCATTAACATTATTTTCTACCTAATCATCGAAGAAATTTTGTAACAGCGTTTGTATTGAACGGTTCCTTAGAAGTAACGGTGGTGACGTTAAGTTAGTTGCAAAAAAATTAAAGGCTTGTCCTTTTTGGAGAGACGTCATATTTATCGGTAATGTAACAATAATTTTTATTATAATATTATTAATGCAAACAAATTTTTTTACACTTTTTATGCTACTTCTTAGTTTTTTTTTTATCAATCCTTTTTCTACTTCTTCCATTATAAATAAAAATTGTGTGCATTTTATAAGTTAAAATAGTTTAGTGTTAAACTAATTGTTAGTTCAAATTAAAGAACAACAAATATTGCTTCAAAATCTTTCGTTCGAATTTTGTTTATTTTACTTTCTATTTTTTGTTTTTTCTTTGAAATGTAGAGAACTTTGACAACAGATGAATTTTCCATTGAACTCACTGAAGGGCTTGCTTATGTAGCAAGTCACGATGAAGATTCGAGACTTGTTTTTGGTAATTTTCTAACTCCACCGATTACATTTTTTTCACTTTTTTTATTTTTTTTAAACTCACGGAAATTATCAACAAGATTGTTTATATTTTTTTTCTAAATTTCATTTTGGTATTTGTTACATCTACAATCGTTCAAAAGCTTTGTTGTTCCTTTATTACCATTGGTTCAAGATTTTTCTCCTTAAATAAGATTACCGGAAGTATCGTTCACGAAAACTGTAAGTGACCATACATAATTTTTTATTGTGTGTCTATTTAAATTTTTGTCCTTCTTAATTGATTATAATCATATCAACATTCTATCTTTTGCTTCAATTTATGTATATTCACATGCTTCATTGCGTTTACCTTAGAAGTTGTCGTATCAACCATATGAAAAACTGTGAACACTTTGTACTTCTTTTTTATGCTAGTATGTTGATTTCTTCCAAAACTCTTTTGATAACTCATAAAACTATAGCCACTATTTTGTCAAAGAAAGGCTATTATGTCTTTCTTACTTTGTGAAACACCTTTAAATTAGATTTAAATTAGTCACTACATATAACCTTGTCATATGTTCTCTTATAATTTGTTCTTCTTTTCTTCTTATGGTTTTTCAGGTCTGCTTTTAACTTTCATAAATGTATTTCTATCAACATTGAAAATTTGTTACAGACTATTACTCATCTAAACTTTACAGAGCTTTTGTAATCGACCCACCTTCTTTTTTCTCTTATTTATGGAAGGTAATATTGTTATTTATATGCCTAATTCTTGTTTATTTTATCTCCCTTTTAACTTCTTCATGAAAAATAATCTTTTTTAGAATTTTTTAACATACATGAGTTTATTACTGATTTTAACTTGTAATTCAAATCTTGATTGCTAAGTAATTGTGAAATGTTGATGATTACAGGGTGTTTGACCATTTGTTGAATTTTCAACAATCACCATGATGGTTTCTTCACTAAACTTTGAAGAATCATTAGAATTCTATAATTTACATAATCACCTGTAAGTCTCTTCCCTTCGATTTGACCCTTCATCGATTAAATCAACAGCTAAACATGGTTAATGATCATCAAACTCATTTCCTATTTCGCAACATTCTAACTCAGTCAAACTATGGTATTTTACCTTAACTCGCCCAGCTTTTTCAGAAATAGGTCTACTAGCAAGTCTCCTTTGGGCTCAACACAGATTAACACATTCAATGTGAGATCTATTTCTTTTGCATCATCCATTGATAGAGCACGCCATCAAATCATTAAAGCTTATACAACGGCCACTAACAAAGCTTTATTCCCCTTGATTACCATTCCACAGTGTGTCACTACAACTAAGATACTTAAAATTACTGAACCACAAACCCCACAAGCCTCTTTTTTTTCGATCACCCACCATGTTTTTGTTTTCCAAAAAAACTATTTATCTGACAACTCTTACAAGTCTTTCTTACCCTTCCTAAAATTTTACAGAAGCCTTTATGACGAGATCAATTACAGGTCAAATAAGCGACTGCCACTTGATGGTCTTGTGTCTAGCATACCACCTCATCTTAAGCGACGTCATTTGTCAGTATCACATCGGTATTTAAACCAAGAGTTAAGTTGACCTCCGTGTATACTCAACACAGAATATTATTCTCTGTGCATTCTCAGCACAAAATCTTGTTCGTATATCATGTACGATGAAATCCTTTTATGTAGGTGCATACTCAGTGTAGAATCTAGTTCGTATCATATATGATGAAATCCTTTTATGTACTAGAAGACGATGTCTTTATTATTTGCCTGATTTTACATTAAC
>JANZXR010000171.1:9642393-9656538 GCA_027575705.1 Erythroxylum echinodendron | reverse complement strand
AACTCGGTCACAACAACATAATAAACGAATGTGAGTCTCACAAACAATTGCATATACATTTGATATGTATGTTTTGAATGATTGCAATGTATTGTTAAATTGTGTTGAATGAAAAATGTGAAAATTGTGAATAAAATGTTTTGAGATGTTACATGATGATAAATGAAACGATGTGAATTATGTGATTGTAATTGTTGATGTGATATGTGTTATAGGTGAACCATCGAGGATGGTTATGTTCACCGAGGATGGTTAACTCATTGAGTTCGTAAAACTCACTAAAATTGTAATGTTGACTTTTCAGGTTCAAGAGAGATGACATAGCTTCTAAGACAATTTAGAAGAGATCTAGTACTGGTTTTGGATAGAAGATATTAAGGATGTCCTCAATCACGGCGGGCCGCGGGCCGGGATGGGCAGGCCCGAGGCCAAGCCCGCCGAAGGGCTGGAAGGTCTGTGGCTCTGTGGGCCACGAGCGGGCCGGGTCAAACCCGACCCGTCTATATTTTTTAATTAAAAATACAAAACGGCGTTGTTTTGTCCAAAACGACGCCGCTTTGTCGGACTACAGGCCCCGCCTGGCAGACCATGGTCTGCTCGTGACCCGGCACTAGCGGACCATGGTTGGCTCTTGGCCCGACCCGGGAGGACCATGGTATGCCCGTGACCTGCCTATGGCTCGCCAAACTCAGGCCGGGCCGGAATTGTCATCCCTAAAAGATATGGCTCAAAGGTCGGTTAGTTGAAACTGAAAGATTTAGATAAACTTTTTGTATAATTCCTTATGTATGTAGCATCTTTTGTAGACAGAGCAGTAGACTCTGATAGGTTGTTGATATTGCTTATACCTGGATGTTTTACGTAAGCTACATTGTATATCATGGTTTATGAAATGAGATGAGAAATTTGGGTTCTAGACATTATAATAATTATGTTTTTAATTTATGAAGCCATGAGTTAAGTGAAAGTGATATAGTTTGTGCGTCGCTTCTGTCGGGCATGTGCTTGAATGTCTGATAGACGTACAGGCACAAACTGATGGGAGTGGGCCGCTATATCATATCTATTGAAATACCAGATCCTGATCAAAATTCGCGGTTATATTCCCTTGTCATTAAGCGTATGATTCATAATTCTTGTGGTTTAGTGAATAAAGATTGCCCTTGCATAAGAAATGGTGAGTGTAAAAACCATTACCCTAAAAATTTTGCTCCTTTTATTGTTCAAATTGAAGATAGTTATCTATGTTATAGACGAAGAAATGATGGTCAAAAAGTTAAGATTTCTAGACATGAGGTTGATAATAGGTGGGTGATTCCTCACAATCCGTACCTCTTGCTACTCATTAATTGCCACATAAATGTTGAAATATGTTCCACTATTAAGGTTGTTAAGTACTTTATAAATATGTGTTTAAGGGCTATGATCTTGTCAATTTTAGCATCGTCGATCAAGATACCACAACTAACATTGATAAATTAGTAATTTTCAGCAAGGTATTTGGATTTCACGTCCTGAAGCTTTCTGACGTATATATGACTTTCGTCTGGCAGAGATTAATCCATCAGTTTATATATTCCAAGTTCATCTTCGAGATCAATAGTTTATTTCCTTTGACAAAAATGTAGATCTGTTATCTTTGTTGAGAAATTTTGACTTCTCCAAAACAATTCTAACTGAAATTTTCAAGATGAATCTGATAAATAAAAGGGCAGAAAAGATAGAATGTTTATATAAAGATTTTCCATTACAGTTTGTTTGGAATCGAAAGACAAAAACATGGTCAGATAGAAGTCGAAAGAAAGTGATTAGAAGACTAGTTACTGTTGACCCTAAAGAAAAAGAAAGGTACTAGCTGAAGTTATTACGCGCTAAAGACCCAATAGCAAGCCATTATAGTGGTCCTTGCTCCTATGAACATTAATTTAATATCATATGAGTCAATGACTTACGTATCAGATATTAAACTGCTAACAGATACTACACTTGATCTTAGCCAAAATGCCTGGAAAGGTCTACTCTGCATTAAGTTTCAAATTCTTACTTATAGCAGCTTCTCTGTTTAACCAAATGCTCTTCTTACGATATAGGACTCCATCGGTTCTAGACTTCCACATGCTCCTTAAATAAAGTTCACAATTTGAAAGAACGAAGCTCAATCCAAAGCCCAGAGCCTTAAAGACTAGCCCAAAAATGCCAGAGGTACCACAAACTTAATCCTTAGCTAGTAGGTCCACTAAAATTAACATTATATTATTTTTTGAATGAAAGGAAAATAACAACTAAAACAAACTATCTACATAATAGTCATATGGATCAACTCATTGCAAGAGTAGTCTCACATTGTGTTTGTTTAATGGGTATAAAAAAGGAGAATAGGTATGAAATGAAAGATTGAGTTTAGTAAAAGAATATAATTATAGGTTACTATTTTGATTACCTATTTTTGGGTAATACCCCATTCTTCTCCTAATCTAAAGGAATGGGTATCATTGTTAAGTAAGAGTGTGCTTGTTACAATTAATTAAAATATAACTAATTAAAATATATTTATTAATTAATTAAAATATTGTAATTAATCAATTAATTACAATATAATTAATTAATTGAAATATATTAATTAAAACATAATTATTAATTAATTAATTAAAATATAATTATTAATTAATTAATTAATTAAAATAATATTAATTAATTAATTAATTAGCTACAATATAATTAATTAGAATATTTTAATTAATTAACATATTGTAATTAATTAATTAATTAATTAATTAGAATATAATAATTTTTTATTTCTTAATAGTTTTTACAAACCAACAACTATCAACGATAATGACAATCATTCCTTCCTCTTAACCAACCATCATAATTATAATATAATATCCATTCTCATTCTTCACTATATTCATTCTCATTCATATTACTATTCCCTCATGCGAACCAACTGCCACTTCAATACTTACTTTCCCACCACTTAATTGAGGAGGCGTCATCTAAGTTCAAACTTTAGTATTGAACTAGGATTGGTAGAATTAGTATGGTCCATTTCCATAAAGATTTAAAGTTAATATATTAGGTTTAAATTGACAGCATCAAGCCCATTATCCTTTTCTAAATTATATAAATTTGATAAATTAAAAATCAAAATAATGTGGTTTAACTTAATTACAGAAAAATGATATCACTTTGAAATAATCAAAACAAATTCAAACTCAATTAAATTTCAAACCAATATCGAACTACAGTTCAGATCAACTACAATTCATCTAAATGTCATTTTTAATATAAATCTTTTATCTCTGTAGTGTTAGACAATTACGCCAGGAATTGATCTCGCATACAGTTGAGCAATAACAATTTTTTTTACTTGACTCCTCGAAATTTAAAATTATTAAAATTTTATAAAATGATTGACATATAGATTATAATAAAGCAAGAAACATAATTCATACCTTATTCTGAAATTTGATTTTTTCCTTGTCGCTTCTCTCGAACTGTTTCTTGTCTAGTCTCTAACGATATCTACAAAATATGTTACGAGAACTGTGTACGCACACAGTGAAAATTAGGCTAAGAGTCCTAACTCTCTTGGAGCCTAAGCTTATTATAAAAAAGCTTTAAGTTTTTTGGTAGTTTAATTAAACTTCAATTAGAATTACAATTAATTCTAACTAAATACCAATTGTATCCAAATAAGATTTAATTATATTGATCCTTATTTATTAAATATCTTATATTCAATTAGTTTTTCAAACTTTATGATCAAATCCAACTTAATTAAAATAACTTTCTCTCTTTAATCTATTAATTGTGTGACCCATTAGGTTTTCAGATATGTTAACAATGGATATAAATTATAACTCTAAATTATATTTAGGATTAGCAAAATTAAACTTTTTTATTTATCTTTAATTATCTAATTAAATAATTATATTTATCAATCAAAAGTATCGTCTAACAATGCATTATGACTAGCCAAATATTTAGAAATATCAAAATAATTTTAACTGACCATTTCGTACATGATTTTTTTGTATAATTCAATTATTTCATCACATAATGTTATGACTAGCGTAGAGCATGAAATTAATATCTACTCTATTTTAAATCTAATTATATTATTTTTCTCCATTAAAAAAATTCAATTAATGATATTTGAAAACTATTTTCAAAATTTCATTCTACCTTAGCCAAGAATTTTCTGAATCAATAATAATCTAGAATAATAGAACATTTTTTCTAATTATTTTAAGATGATGAATTTCATATTAATCACACAATTAACTGTATATAGTTTATATTATATTCAATAACTATCAATTGAGCTACCATTAACTAAAGTAGGTCATCAATAATATCAAAAATATAACAATTCATATATGAGATAACTTTAATAATCTCAATCTATACCTTTTCACACGTTTCATATACGTAACTTTCTTCTTTGTCTTGAAAAGTAGACTTATAAGCAGTCTTCAACATTATCTTCTTTTTCTTGTGGAGGCCTAAGTTCTAGCATAATTGTAGCTTTTCTTTTTAAAACGAAATAATCGACACATAAGTACAGATCTAAAATAAGCACCAAATCGAAAACTTTTCAGTCTTATAGGAAGGCTATTTGTTTGTCTTACGGATGTCAATAGCAAGCAGATCCTCCTATGAAAGAAAGGAAGGAAAGATGAACTAGCAAAAGTCAAAAAAATTACTTATACAATCATCATAATGAAAATATTTATAGATATATAAACAATGTTTTAAATAAAATTCTTATATGGGATTAGTTCAATGAATTTGTTCTTTAACAAACACTCATATATTTATTTAAATGTATATATTTTATGAAATCGACTATTTGTTTTAAAAAGAATAAACATAGCTTTTGCTAGTCTTTTTATACCCTATTAATATCTAGCTTTAATAGAATAATGACTATAAACAATTTAAGAATAATATATTAATGCAATATAAATTTCTTAATTATAATTTAATTATAATTTCATTTACATTAACTAAACAGCATAAACCAACATGTGATTACACGCTAGAACAGTGATATCAATTCTGATAGCTTTTAGAGCACAAGGGCTTGTTTTATCACGGATTACAGCCACAACTAAATTCTTTGACACCTCTCCTCACATAGCTCTAGTTTAAGCATTACTAATAGCGATTTGTTTTTAGGTTTAATTGATGATAAGTTATTTGAATAGGATAAATTTTCGATATTTCAATAATACTTAAACTAGAACATTTTTCTTACCAATTTATCATTAAATCAAGAATAAAATTATTATTACATTATTTTACTTATTATAAAATACACGTCTGTTAATATAAAATATAAACTGATTTTCGTGACACTCTACTTTATTCAAATAATATATTATAGTATAATTAACACAATCTATAATTGAATTAATGTTATTAAATTAAATAAAGTTCTAAATTTAAAAGAATAAGTTACCGTTTTATTCATAAAGGATTTTAAATTATTAGTAACCAAATATCTCCACAGAATTGATACTGCGTCTACTTTATAGCAAACTCGAAGTTACTCTCTCGGGCGAGCGCTCGTTGTCTTTCTTGAATTACCCAATCACAACAAATCAACAATTCTACTAACATTTCTTAAACCGCAGACTACAATCAGAGTCACAGAGCGCTCGTTGTCTTTCTTGAATTACCCAATCACAACAAATCAACAATTCTACTAACATTTCTTAAACCGCAGACTACAATCAGAGTCACAGAGGGCAAAGGTCCTCCGAGAGGGGCTTCGGCAAATAACTAAGTACGGATTCCAACCATTCAAGCAGGTACAGGTGAAGCATCTTTATTATTAGTGAAAGTTTCAAACAACTGGAGTTATACAAAATAATTCACAGGACTTTATTGCCTGCACTTTCACGGTTTTCGGACTAAAATAAGCTGATAGCACCAAGTTTACCTTACTGGACTGCGTAAGGTCTGCTGACTGGAATATAAAGACTTGTGCTCTATAATCGTGACTTTGATCCTGTAGATGAGGAAGTAGGTGCACTCTGCAGGAAACAGAGTTTCATTAGTTTCATAATTCTTCATTGGCACAATTCTTTAACGTGTCCTGGATGCGTAGATGAGAGTCTATGTGTTTGCAAGTACACAAGGGAATTTCAGAGAGCTCAGTTTCTCAGGAAACAAGAAAAAGTAGAAACAAAGAAATTATATAAAAAAGAAACATTCAGGAAAAACATTTCACACCGGGTAAAATGGATACCAACACGATCTTCAATGAAGATAACGAATAAAGAAGTCTTCCCTTTTAAGGGATTCCAATGGAAAATATGGCCTTATCTTGGGGATGATAAACTACAATTAAGAATAGGATTCTTACCAAAAGAATGCCCTTCGTGGCCCTTTCTTCCAGATACCGCGATGGTTTATAGAAACCACCATATGTTTTAGACCATTTCTTCAAACTTGAATATATACGTTTTGGGCCCATCGAGTCTCCCCAGAAAACAATTCCCCCGCTGCCATAGACGAACCATTCCAGTAAGACTACAACAGTATTTACATTAGTCTGTATTCACCATAGACAAAACAGATTTTTGACATACATATTATTCACAAATGCTCCAGCTGATTTCATCATAAGCAATTAGAGGAAATTTGTGAAACACGTTATGCTTACAAAGCTCAACTAGCCAAAGCAAAAGGTGAGAATCGATAAAAGCACCCACCGATAAGAGGGAAAACTCATTCCAAGAACAGAAGCAATATCAAGGTCTGATGCCCGAATTACCACTCCCTCATCAAGAACATTACATGCCTCGTTCACCACTGGAAAGAGGATCATCTCAATGATATCTAGATCCGTGACATTTATAGGCTGCAAAAGCAATTCAGTATACTTGCATTAGTAGTTTGTCGACTGAAACTGAGGTAAGATTTATGGAAGCATCCATAACTATGCACAATGACACAGACTCTTATCATCCTAAAGCAAGTTAATTGCAAGCCAATGGTAGCGTTGCATAAACTAAAGTACTTTTCCATTAGGCATGATACTCGCAATCCGTCTGGACTCCTCAATGATTGGTATCACAGCGGGATCAGGTTTTGGCTTACTTCCCTTCTCATACAAGTAGTATCCCCTACCATTGTTTTTACCTGACATGAGATAAGTGTAAATAAATTCAGATCAAGCAATCACCAAAAGTATTATCACGTAGAAATTGAAAATATCATCCAAATGAAAATAATCTCCATTACCATTACGTCCATCTTTCATTAAAAGGTCAACTAGTGGAGACTGGAATGTACGACCAGGAAACACTCTATCAAATTCCTCCCTTACTGCAACACCAATTCCATATCCAGCTACATCCTGAAGCCTGCAAGTATAATGAGACAGTTTATAGCTACAACTAGAACACGGGCAAAGGAGTATAATCTGTGCATAGACAAAGATCAAATTGAGATATTGATACTGCAACATTGTCTCAATCACATTTCTTTCCATAGCCTCAAAAATTCTTTTTATTACACACATCTGTATATTTCACGAACTAAAGGGATTTGTTTTTCAAAGGATAGGATAACTAGTACTTCAGAATCAGGGTTAAGGATCTAACAACTAATGAATTTCAGCAATGATATTAAGGCATACTATCATCCATCTAGAGTTCCATTGCCTATTGGGAAGTCTTTCCATCGGATGCGAACATCCAGTTTTTCTTTCAACATAGAATCCAAATCAAATTATATGGGAAATACATTCCCAAATTTTGCCCTAACACAGTCGGCTACACAATTACAATTCAAAGGAAGCTGTTAATTATTAACTTCTCCAGATATAAATTTTCCAACATAATTATCTTAAATATGTAGATTGTAGAATAATCCTCACTTAAAATGTTTACATAAACAAGTGAAAAAAAAAATTCAATGAACTAGTTTAAGGAACCTGAGAAGCAACTGCGACAGAAAATATCTTATTTTGTTCCAAGGCATGACAAACCTAAGTGTACAATAGAGAAAGCCTTGGCAGCACATTCTACACATGCAACAAAGAGAGAACCTACGCAGCCAGGTTTCTGCAGTCGAGTTTGCTAGATCAGCATACTGGACATTCACCGTACACACAGTTTAACCATCAACTCTCAGAGCATCATAAATAATAATTTGCAGCATATTTTGTACATATTGGCAGAGAAATTAAACATGATTGCATACTTTTCCTTGGCAGAAAAGCGAAGTAGTTATCATCTTGCAGCCAATACTTTTCCAGTGTCAAGGAATAAAGTTGTCAATTTAATAATTAGCTTGACAAGGTCGAAAATTGGCTAAAAGTGTAAAGCATTGGCCAGAGGTACACCATGCCAAAAGGCAAGTATAGCATCAAGGAAAGATTATTACTGGAATGGGCCAATAGGGAAGCCAAAGCTCCTGATCACCCTGTCAATTCTGAACAGATCCACACCTAAATGGACCAAAAGATGTGCACCTTGAGCATATGGGAAGAAAGTCCGGTTGACTGCAAAGCCAGTGCAGTTACCCACCACAACAGGAACCTTCTTTATTTGTTTCGCAACAGTCATGAGATCTAGAATTGCTTGTGCAGAAGTCTTATCAGACCATACAATCTCCAGAAGAGGCATCATGTGAGCAGGACTGGCCATTAAAGATGAAAGTCATACAAATTACAAAATAAAGCCAAAGTATAAACATAGCTATACTAGAGACCATCATCGTAATTCGAATAGGTTGACTGACATATATAAGAAATTATCATATTTTAGGTAGTCTCAATATACAGACAACAAAATGGTCGCACAGACACTGAACAAATAGAGAAGAAAGATGATTGGAACCTGAAAAAGTGTGCACCAATGATGCGATCATGAGAGGTGGTTTTCTCTCCAACTAAATTGAGGTTAATAGTAGATGTATTAGTTGCCAAAATGCAATGAGGTGGGCAGACCTTCTCAATTTCAGTGAAAATTTTTTGTTTCAAGGGTACGTTCTCAATAACTGCCTGCAGATTGAAGTCACAAACAACTTTTAACAGATTGCACAATAGGTTCTAAGCAATAGAAAAAAGACTATTAAAATCCCTTCCAACATCATTGAATAAAAGTGATACTGAACTAATCCCAACTGAACAACTATTAATCTGTAAGCCAACCACACTAAAATATCCAAGCAATTGCCATGATGACAATGTTGAGTTAAGAAATTGAGACTTAAGCTCACCTCGATGACCATATCCACATCTTCAAAATCTGAGTAGTCCAATACTCCTTTGAGATGCAAAAGGGCTTTATTTGCCTTGTCCTGTGTCAACTTTCCTCTTGTTACTAAACTTTGAACGTTGGCTGCCACATAAAAAGGGATCAACACCAAGCTCTTTCTCTATCTAAAAGGTTTCAGGTTATGTTTTCTTTCATCTTTTTATGCAAAAACTAGGCTCCTGGTGTGTTGTCCCGCTTTCATAGCAAACAAGTAGAAAACATCCTCATGAAATACAAAAAAGAAAGTCGACGTGTGTGGTAAAGTATTAAGTCAGGAAAATACAAATTTTCAATTTATACAAACATGATAATCATAGTTAGGAATTCTTCTATGTAACTGTCATTCTCTTACCCGCACTGAAAATCAATAGAGCCTATAATGTTTATAACTTATATTGTTACACTAGTGATACTTGGAAAAACTGTGCAAAATCGATCATGAACTACTTAAAGAAGTGTCCATTTTCGTGGATAAGCTGACAATCCTCATTAGCCAAATCATCATCCAACTCAAACATTAGCAAACTCCAGCTCCTCTATTGATCAGAACAAGTCCAAAACAACTGATGGCCTATTTTCTAAATAAGTAACATAACAGTCCTTGACCTTAATAAGTACCTTCTATTGTTTTTGTACCCTTCAGAAGATATTCAGAATTGATTTCTTTGAGTACAACATGTATGTTGCTAACAATTAAAGCAGTAGCTATGCCAGAACCCATTAGACCTCCACCAATAATGGCAACTTTCTTTATGTGCCTTGGTTTGAGACCAGTATCAGTAACGTTGGGAACCTGTCAAAGTAAATAAGTTGAATAAGAACAGGAACTTGGATGTTATTTGCTACAGAAAACATTATCAAGATCTATGAATTTTTTTTCTTAGAAAGAGTGACATAAAAATTCCTACAACCTATTCAAGAGCAAATCTCTGAAGACATAAATATGAGTGAAAGTTGATGAAAGCACCAGGATTTGCCAACAACTACTATGTGAAAGAAAAAAATTAGCCTAGATTGAAATAGATATATAGTATTTCACATGCACAAAGAGAATCTGATAAAATAAACACTCCTTTGCAACAGCCACCACACAACAGAAAATTGCAATAGGGTTAAAACCAGAGTAGAAATCAAATAATCATGCATTTACTAAAGTAAACAGATATAAGTAGCACATTCAGTAGAAAATTTTTGACAATGTATAAAACACTATGCATAAAAATCCACATGAAAAATCTAATATATGATGTGGTGGCAGAAATTCTCCAGAACACCAAGTTCTGATACTTTGTGGTCACCAGTTCATGCAGGAATTGACTCCAAAACTAGGGCACTATAGCGTGACATATTACTACCTTTGATGTTGCACGCTGGGCTAGAAACACGTGAACAAGACCTTTTGCAGTGTCTGTTAAGACTAATTCCTTGAATGCTTTTGCCTCCTGCAATAATAAAAATCCAAATGTATGACTGGATCTACATACAGATATTATACTCTACCATCATGCATTGATTGTCCATGGCCAACTCTAGGACATAACATACTGCCTCATCTAAGGAAAATCAAATGCCATGTACACTAAAGGAAGAAAGAGGAGATCCACAGAACAGATAACTTTTTAGCTGACAAAGAAAATAAATTATATCGAACTAAATAGAACAGCAAAAAAGTACCTTCAGAACTCCATTGTATCCTCCATGAACTATTCCTTCCTCAATGACATCAAGGCATGCATGATGCTGGGGCAAGTTTGGCTCAGTCCTCTTTACTTCTTGTCTTGCAGCTTTCAGTATTTCTCGTGCTTCAGACACGGAACCGAGCTTATCAGTCCTGTGAAGAGAACGGATCCATGGTTTGTGCCTGTCTGCAATATCTAAAGCCCATTGGCAAGATACTTTGAGCAGCTCTTGAGAAGGCACGATAACATCAATTAAACCTAGTTTATTCCCTTCCTCAGACACTATTGGCCTGGATAGCTGCAACAATTCAATTAACATAACACAAGCATGCCTTAAAGAGCATTAAACTCAACAACCAATTAAGACCCTAAGTATTGCCAGTAAAAGAGAATTGATCATGATAATCAATAGCAGCAAACTGGGTCCTCAAGCAGTCGAAGCATGAAGGATATGTTGAGTGAAATTTTCCATCAATATTACGAGAAAAATTTGTCACACTAATTCTGTCACTCATCAACTATAACAAAGTACAAAGGAGAATTATGCTAGATATCTTTTGTTAGCAAACCACTCATCCTAGAAGTTTAAGCTATTGTGGGAGGCTCAATAATTGATTAAATATTCTTCTGGAATATGTCCATAATTGCAGCATTCAAATGACAATCTTTTATCCGGAACATGGGCAGAAGGTTTACCAGCATCATTTCAATGGCCTTTGACAAACCTACAAGCCTGGGAAGTCGTTGTGTTCCTTTAAAAAAAAAAAGAAAGTTCTAAATTTTCAGTTCACAAAACACACATTTATATAATTTGTATAAATCAATGCCAAATTTTTGTCCATGATCATTGCAAAACTCTTAGTAAAGAAAGTAATCCCACCTCCAAATCCAGGAATAACTCCAAGTGTCAACTCTGGCAAGCCAAGTTGAGTTTTTGGCGCAGCAAGGCGAGCATGACATCCCTGTAAAAACCAAACATAGATTATTAAATTCTGCAAAGGAAAAATTGAATCACAATAAACAAACTCAGTTTTCATGAAAACCCGAACCAATGCAAGTTCTAAGCCTCCTCCAAGAGCTAATCCTTCCACGGCAGCAACAACAGGCTTCTTGCAATCTGCAGTAGCCCGCGATTGGATTGGAAAAAAAAAACTAAATTCCTAATTCAAAAGTACACGTTGGGATCAAATAAGTAGCTACCCTCGATGCTGTTGACCACAAGATCAACGGACACATCTGGCATAACCGATGCATCCCCTGCCAAAGAAACAACAACACCGTAGTGAGAGTCCAAACCGTCAAAGTAGAGTATAATCTAGCAAAAAGCTTGTGAATATGCCAAACAGCTCATACCACTCTCATGAACCTTCTGGAACACATTGATGTCAAAACCACCAGAAAATTTCCCGCCCTTGCCTTCAAAATCATCAGACCAAAATTAAACCAACCAGTGGAACAATCCGATTTCTTGATCACCGTCAGTAGCCCACTAAAGAACCTCAAAGAGTAAGAGAAATTAAAAACAAACGAAATTAACCAGTCAAAACGATAGCCTTGACGTCGTCTCTACGCGTAGCCTGGTGGAACTTCTCCTTGAGTCCGGCAATCACTGCACCAACCACAAACTCAATCAGTCAAGCCAAACAAGACCAGCAGGCAGCGGCAGTAGTAGTAAAACCAAAGTCAAACAACAAAAGAGAGGGTGACCTGGAAGAGCCAAGGCGTTGATGGGAGGGTTGCTGATGGTGATGACAGCGACGCCGTCGTGGCCAACATCCAAGGTGACGTGTGGGTGGGGTTTCGCCATCGACGGTTTTGGTTAATGAGATCAGATTTGGTTATACCCTCTTTAATTCTAATCAACTTATTTAAGTATTCGAATTTGGAATTCGGTTGAGAGTACAATGAGGAGCAGTCACCATCATGGGACCACCATTCTACTCTTCTTCAGATATTTTTACCGTAATGTTTATGCTTCTTACAGCCTATGTGATTCTGGAGGGCAGAAGATAAGAAATAGGATAATTATTTTTAAGAATAGATAATATAAGTAATAGGATAGAATAAATATTATTTTATTTAATTTAAGAAATAAAATAGATAAAAAAATTTTATGTTAATGTTTGATTTAAAAATATAAATTTAAAATAATAAAGAAATAATTAAAAAAATAAAATATCTTATTATTATTATTATTAGTATTAGTATTATTATTATTCATTTATTATTATTATTTTTATTTATTTATTTTTCATTTTATTATTATTTTATTATTAAATTCTTTATTATTATTATTAATTTGATTAATTATTTTATTTTTTATTGTTATTATTATTATTATTGTTAAATTCTTTATTATTATTAATTATCTTCTTATTATTATTAATTTTATTATTCTTATTAATTGTTATTATTATTAATTATCTACTTAATATTATTCTTATTATTATTAATTTTATTATTTTAATTAATTATATTTATGTATATTATTATTATTATTTTTATCAAATTCCTTATTATTATTAATTTTCTTCTTCTTCTTCTTAATATTAATATTATTACTATTATTATTATTCATTAATTTTTTACTTATTATTATTTATTTATTTATTTTTATTAATTATATTTATTATTATTAAATTCCTTTTTATTATTAATTTTCTTCTTATCATATGATTTTCCAGCATTTTGCAGTGGCTAATTTTTCTTGGTTCGTCTCATGTTAGCGTTCATTAAATGGACGCAATTGCAATATAAAATAATAATGTAACAATATTGAAAATAAATATAATATAGGGCTTTAAATTGCTAAAAAGTTATTTAGTTGAACAAAAATTATGTTTCAACCATATTTTAAATAACTAGACAAAATATTTAAACTTCAAGATAACCTTCAATGTGTAGTAAGAAACCTTCTCACCCACCTAAGGGCCTGTTTTATGGATGTTAATTAATGGAACGGAAGGGAATGGTTTATAATGGATTGGAATGTAATATAGTGATACGTTGTTTGGGAAAGATGGAAGGGTTCATAATGTAATGTAATGAAATGCTGTTTAGATGATGAATGGAATGGAATGTAATGTATAATAAATGACTATTATACCCCTAATATTAGAATGATTATTCCAGAAAGTTTATTATTTTATTATTAATTATATATAATTTATTATTAATTATATAAAATA
>JANZXR010000171.1:9606879-9642293 GCA_027575705.1 Erythroxylum echinodendron | reverse complement strand
TGAGGGTATATTAGGTAGTATACATTTATTAGTTTACGTTCCATCCTAAACCCTCCGAATCGGAGGTTTCTTATTTTTATTGTTTAGGATGGAATAGAACGTAACATGAAACCCTTCGCTTCCATCCTATTTCATTTCATTCCATTATAAAACCTTCAACCAAACGATGGAAGCATGTTATGTTCCATCCCCTTCCATCCTCAACCCCTCAACCAAACAGAGCCTAAGTCTTTGAGAAGGCGGAATAGTGAAAAACATAAGCATTTGTGTAGGATGATCAAGAATTTTGCTTAAAACAGTATCCCTTTCATAATCTGTGAGCCCTTCTATTTCACCTAATGCACTATATAACTATTCAAATCTTTGTTAAATATATATTTAAGTCCTAATACTTTTACACAATTTATCTCTAATCTAATTCATGGTATCACCCAACATCCTGGCAGCAACAATAAGTAAATTTACACACCTTGCTTCACTCGTATCATTTCTCTTTGCCTCCTCTCTGAAATATTTTCAGCTTGTCTTTCAAGATTTGATGCTTAAAGTTGGGTAAAGGACTCAACTATATTATGCAAATCATGCTCATATTGATCCTCACCACCTTCATTTGACCCACGTACACCTTCTTACCTTTCCATTTCTTCAAGAATATCTGCAACAGTTTGTGTATCATTTCTAGTCGCATGATCTTCGTCATATATCCCAGTCAATTCATTATAGAAATGAAAGGAGCAACATCTTTGTGACTATGACAAGGTTAAAAAAACAACATCAATAATTTATATAAATGACAAGAAAGTAGTTAAAGAAAATACTTAAAATAAGTTAAAAGTTCAATACTTACATTTAAGTAAGAATCTCATACATAATCTTCAGCAGCGGCCATCTTCCTTTCGGTATCTCATCCAAATCCACTAGTATCTTTCCTTACCATATCATAAACAATGCTCCACTCTTTCTTTAAAGTCTTAATCCTAGATTCTATGTGAAATCTAGCTTCTAAGTTTGAATTAGGAAGTTTTGTTGCTACCATTCTTTCTAATTCATTAAGATACCTAGCTTTAAATTCAATATCAGCACTGTACGTTTCCACATTATGCAAATCAACTATACAGAAAACTAGCACAATATTCTCATCATAGTTCCACTTTCTTTTTGTTCCTTTTGAACTTTGAGAATCAATAGTTGATGGGGAATTCATCAACATACTTGCCTACCAAATTAAAGCAATATTGATAAATTTAAAAAATAAACATCACATAAAGGAAACATTCACATAATTCTTCACACCAACTAACATTAATGATCAACAGTTTATAAAAACATTCATATAGTGTTTAATAACAGTGAACAATATAAACAACAAAGAGTACAACAACTTACATAAACAATAATATAAAACCTCCTAACACTCAAACATAATAAAACACCTAAAAAATGTCAATTCTCATTTTGCCTAGATGTTTGCCATTCATTGAACATTTCGCGTGCCAACTCATTTCTCCAATTTGTCCAAGCATTAGTTAGGCCAATAGCAGTTATACACTCCTCCTCAATAACTAGATTGGTGTAAAAATAATCCCTTAAATCACTCTCCATGGGATCAACACTCATCTCTTGCCTAATAAAATTATGAAGCAAACAACAAGCTATAATAATTTGATTGTGTGTCTTTACTAGATAAAATGATGGACTCCTAAGAATAGCCCACCTAATTTTTAATAACCCAAAACACCTCTCAATTACATTGTATGCAGTCACATGTTTCATATTAAAAAATTCCTCTGGAGTTCTTGGTTGGTAACCTTAACGCCATTCAATCAAATGGTACCTTTGACCTAAAAGGTGCAAGGAAGCCCTCACAATTTGTATAACCTGCATCAACTAGGTAATAGCAACCTATATAAAAAACTTTACATAAGTTATTCAATGTACATTATCTCATATACAAAATTTCAAACAATCTTCCTATATCATATAGGAAAGCTTACCATGAGGCAATTTTAGTCTATGTCTCCTAGTAATTGCATCACGAAGAACTCAACCATCAACTACTGACCCTTCCCAACCAGGAAGAACATAAAAAAATTGCATGTCAGGTGTGCACACACCTAACATATTTGTTGCAATGTTGACCTTGCAAGTTCGAAATCTAGGCTTATCTTTAGTTGACACATTAACCCCGATATGTGTCTCACCTAGAGAACCTAAGCAATTCTACAATTCAAATGAAATAAAAATAATGAGGAACCTTAATCACATTCATTATTTTCTTATAAAAGTAATAAGGTGATTATCTACCTTAAATCACATCCACCGATGATCTGAAGAGTTTGTTGATATAGGATTAGGTTTCCTAAACAAAAGATCTTGAAAATGTATCACTGCATTTAAAACATTATGAAAACACCAACTAATTGCCTCACCTAGCCTTCTAAAATTTTTCCTAATAACTTGATTTTTAACATGATGAGCAATAATATGTAAGAATATTGCTGTTTGTTCATCAATAAGCATGTTCTTTGTTGACTTTGATCCTCCTATACTTTCTAGCATTTCACATAGTTTAAAAAAAGCTTGCCTAATCATCCTAACCATTGAAATACATGACTCATAATTGTCATGCACAATTCGCCTCACATAATCTCGATTTGTATAAAAATTTAAAAAATAACTTCTAACCCTTGGCCTATAACTATATAAAGAAGCCTCCGTTGCAGACAAAATGAATACTAAACTATCAACATTACACAACTGCAACCATACAGTCAAGATAGCCATAATCCTTTTCGTTCTTTCGGCATTTCTAAGTAAACTCAAACTGAAAGGAGCCATGACTGTAAAAAATAAAATTTCTAATGTATTTACATCAATTTGTTCAAACAATGTATAATGTAAGAGTAATTCAATATAGTTGAAGGCATAAAGTAGAGTAAGACAAAAAAAAGAAGATAATATTTCCATAGTTAAAAAGAAGGGATTATAGAACATAAAAACCATAAGTCAACCAAACAGTTTAAATGAAACCCTAACTCAAATAACCCAACACCAACTTAACAAAGATAGAAAGAAAGGTAAAAGCATAATAAGCATAATGACCCTAATGGCTAAGGATAAGGAAGTATGATAAGTATGTTTTTAGGCTATGCTTCTAGTGTGTTTTCATGTGTTTTAAATGCTTCTTTGTGTATTTTAGTTCTAGTTTATTTGATCTTTTGCATCTTTTCTTGATCTTTGAAGTGTTTAGTTGCTTCTTTACATTATCTAGTGTTTTAGGGTAGTTTTGGAGCTTTTTTTTAGGATGGATTGATGCACCTTATTGATGAATTGTGTAAGTATCAAATTTGCAGCTGTGGATGTGATACAGGTGATTTAATGGCACCACGGGGTAGAATTAGAGAATTCAGATAACAATGAACTATGGTGGAAAGGAAGGACAATGTGTGAGGAGCTTGTAATTGAAATTTCAAGTCAATCGGAGGTCCAGAGAGGAAGTTATGGCCAACAGATTGAAGAGTGCATAAAGATGTCAGACAGCAGTGCACAATCATGCAACTATAAGAGGACTGTGCACGATTATGCAATTACAATAGGACTACCTCTCTGTCAAATTGTGCTTGCGCATGATCGTGCAACTACAAGAGGACTACCTCTCTGTGTTCATGATATGAGTATATTATGTATATATGCATTTTTGTGAAAGAAATTGTCAATTGCAACCAACAACGAAGCTGAGTATATTATTTACATATAACTAACAACTGTTTCTTTGGTTTCATCTTTTATCTGATGCTATGTGCCTTACGTCGTCTTTGGATATAGGTAATGTCTATTACTATTTAGAATTTGGATCATCTTTACCCAAATGATATTTATCCACGAAATCCACAATACAAAATAGATCAAGAATACCTATAATCAATAAATTAGCAAGTCAATTCAATAAAACCCCTCACCCAATCAAAACCCATCAACATAAACGCATCGCCCATGAGAACAAAGAGGAATAACTTACCCATAAGAGAGGATAAATGATAGAGAAGGCTGGGTTGACTTAAAGAGAGAGTGGAGTTTTTGGAGAAGAGAATCGTGAGCTAGAGAGTGAAAATGAAGAAGAAGTGAACGTGGGAGTGAAGTAGGGAGGATAAAATGAAGAAGTTTCTGCTGGGAGGTGAGAATGAAGAAGAAACACGAAGGATAACAAAGTCTTCAACAAAAAACTCTATTCTTGGAATAGCTAAAGACAACTTTTGATGATCTTTAACTATTCCTAAAAGTTGAGGAATACCTAATCTTAGGATTAGGTATTCTGTTTTTTTATCTAACCAAACAAAGGATTATTTAAATTTTAAGAATATACCAAGAATAGAATTCCTATTCCTGTGAACTAAACATGCCATTATTGTAGTTAGATTGGCAGGAGAGGCTATCCAATAATTGGGTTCAGTGAACTAATAGAATATAATTTACATGAATTTAGAATTTAGAATTTAGATGATACTCAATTTCTTTTTTGAATGTACACATTAAAAAGATTAAATATTTGTTGTTTACTCTATCTATATTTTGTAAACACATATACGATCTCTATTATAAGATATTTGCAATTTTTCATTTGTGGAAATTGTAATTGTTTACTTAATATAAACATAATGTTATGCTTTACAATAAAGCATATATACACAAACTATAGACATTCTAAAGCATCAGATAAGACAAAATTAATAACAGCAAAAACAAAACAAAAAAATTGGCAGCAAAAACAATCTTAACTTAGGATTTGTTTGTCTTTATTTTTGTTTTTTATTTTTTATTTTTGGTTTTGGTCTCTTCTAAAATGTTTTTATTTTCTGTTTATATTTTTATTATAATATAATTTACTATTAACTAAATACATATCATTTAATATATTAATTTTCAATAAAATTATAAATAATTTAATTAAATATTTAATTAAATATAAATATTTAATTAAATAAAATTGATTATTAATAAAAATATGAATAATTTAATTTTACTTAATAATTTTATTTAAAATTTTAATTAAACTAAATTTAATAATAATAATTAAATTTAGAATATCTTCAAAATATATATATTTCAAATAAAATTTGATTTAATAATTAAAATATATTTAAAATCATAGTAATTTATAAATAAAATTTTAAATTATTAATTCTAATAAAATAATTAGTAAATATTATATAAGAGCTTAAAATAAATTTATTTAATTAAAAATAATTTATCTTTAAGTTTTATATAAAACTATAATTACATTTACATTAACAATAAAACAAAAACAAAAACATAAAACAGAAAACCAGAAACAGAAAATAGAAAACGTAAAGACAAAAGGGTCAATTTTAACCCTAAATTTTAAACCAGTTGCCAAGTTTAATCCTAACTAGAGAGAACAGTTAAGACCCTAACTTTTAAAAAATGTTAAAATTTAACCCCATTATAACGGAATTAGTGACTTGATGACGTCGTCTGTTAAATGACATATCAGGGCTGACCTGATGCTTTTTAATAATTTTTTATTTAGGTTGCATGCTCCACATTGCTACGTCAAATCTGAAGTGGTAAATTGAGACTCATTTTTTTAAATATTAATATTTATTTATTTTATACCTATAGGATCCTCCTTTTTTAACTACCGAAGACGGAAGAAGATGAGGATGAAGATGAAGATCAATAACATGGAACTCTTGTTGGTGGTGAGGGCAGTGATGGCAGTAAGGTGTCACAAGTTATGTTTTCTAAATGGTTCATGGTACTACATGAGAAACAAAATATCAGCTTTTGCAAAGACGAGCGAAAGAGAACGATACTTTATGCAATGAAGATCAGTCTCTCGTAGTTGCACTGTCTATTCCTACTCCAAATGCATTATTGCTCATGAGGTGTAGGTTTGCTCCTGCAAAGAACTGGCTAGAACATAAAGAAGAAGAAGAAGAAGAAGAAGAAGAAGAAGAAGAAGAAGAAGAATAGGAAGATGATGATCAGGAATATAGAGATAAAGATGACGATAGGAGACGAGATTCCTACTTCGAATATGAGTGAACCCCTGCACTTCAATGTTTAACAGAAATCATGATTCCTACTTTGAGTCAAAGACTAAGAAGAGTAATTATTGTTAGACATTTTTGTCCCTAGGGACATTTTTGTCATTTTCCTATTTGGTGGACAACTATTAATTGTAATATTGGCTTTTCAATAAAATATTAGTTAAGTTACGTAATTTGATCCAGATAAGGGTAATAAAGTAGCTCAATAAATGATCTAAATCAATGGGTCGAAGTCAGCGTAAAAAACGAATCTCTTTTAGTATGGACTGGGTCCATATCGGACTTGTGATGGGGAAGCCCGATATGGAAACTATATATATAGGTTAAGGTCTCCTACAATTGCTCATATCAATCGTAAGCATATGATTTTTCTGACTCATTAAGAGAGCTTACATATTGAGAAAACTGTAGAAAGATCTAAACCACGTGTCTGGAAACACTTTCAGTAAAGGTCTCGAGAGATTCAAGATCGTTTGGAGCTCGAAAATTGCATCAGAATTAGAGATGGAGCTGAAATAAGGTATTTCACATTTTCTTCATTTTTAACCCTTTCATGTATGATCTTGGGTACGTAACAAGGCCTATAATACGTATTACATGTGGGATCAAAGCGGTTATGTGATCGAGTTGTTGGAAACAAACGTTTTTCAGTTTTTCATCTCATATGCTTTTCCTCAGTTTTTTTATTCATTTTTTGATTTTTTAACTTATATGATTACGTAAAAATGGTATACATAAGGCTAGTAATGAAAAATGGATTGACAATGGGCAAAACAGAGTGAAAAAAAAGCAACCCGAGACTCTAGAAATTACCTCCGGCGGTGGTGGAGAAGAAACGTCAGGCATGTGTGGCTACTACAATAGCCGCGAGTAGCAGCGTATGATTGACGTGTGCCACAGTGCTCCACAAAGTGACAGACGCGTGCGAGCCGCACTCCCATGAGTATGGGACGGTGAGTGCATGCAGCCCGTTGGATTGCAGACACGTGCCATACAATAGTCACGCATATGCGTGTGGGGGCGTGTGCTGCACATGCACCATACACATATGGCGTGCTTCAACAAGCGCGCGTGCAGCTGACGAGGCCTCCATGTCAGTTGTACAGACTATAATATCAAAAAAAGGAAAATTTTCAGAAATTCCTATGGAAAATGAAAACCTTAAATGGTTTCAACTTCAAAAAGTGGAAGAAGGACGTGGAGTTTGCATTGGAGATGGCAGACATCAGCATGGCCATACACATAAATAGGCCTCCCCCACTTACAGATGTCAGCTCGGAAGCTGACAAAGCAACGGTGGCAACTTGGGAAAGGTCGGATGTGCTATTTGACCATTAAGAGGTTGATACCTGATCATCTGTTGAGTGAATTACTAGACACAACCGTAGCGAGGGAGTTCATGGGCAGCATGTCCTAGAGGTACAAGATTTCTTCTGATGCTAAGCAGAGCAATTTGATCAAAGAACTATTCTCTATGAGGTACATTGGAGAGGGAGACGCTTGAGAGTATATCATCCGGATGGTGCACCTTCAGAGCAGGCTGGATATACTGATTACTAACTAGCTTATAGTGTATCAAGCACTAAACACTCTTCCTCAAGAGTCTGAGATGTTGGCCACCTCCTACATCTCACAAGATGAGACCTGGGACATCAATGCCTTGATTTCTTGATGTGTTGTAGCTGAGAAGAAGATCAAAAGTTCTCCTCATACAGCCATGTTTGCAGTTGCGAAGGGTAAGGGAAAGGCTAAACCCTAACAACCTAAGGGTAAGGGTAAGGGTAAGGGTAAGGGTCCCAAACTCTCTCCTCAGATTTAAAGTGGGGGGCAATCCAGCATTACAAAGGGCCCACATGACCTAAAGAGTATGAGTTGCTTCTTTTGTAAGAAGGAGAGGCACAGGAAGTCTGATTGCCTGAAGTATAAGCTATGGACGGTCAAACAGGAACTGTCAGGTAACTCCTCGCCTTTATGAGTTGTGAATCCAATATAGCTTTAACCATATTGAGTTCTTGGTAGTTAGATAATGGAGCTTCTAACCATGTTGCTCCCACGATACAAGAGTTCATATCTAGGAGAAGGCTGACTAGAGGGGAGGAGAAGCTAATGGAAGGCAACAATGAGGAGGTGGACGTTTTGTATGTAGAAGATGTAGGATTAAACCTTAATACAGGGTTTGTATTGCATTTACGAGACATTTTATATACCATCTTTTAGAAGGAACTTAATCTCGTTATCAGTTTTGGATAAATAAGATTATCTTTTTGTATTTGATAATTAAGTTATAAATATTTTTATCAATACAAGACATATCGGAACTGCGTTCTTATCCTATGGATTATATAGTATATGTCTTACTCCTAATGAAATATATGCCTTTTCTTATGTTGCCAAACCTGTTACCCGAAAGAGAACCTTCATAAAGGACGCATCGTACATGTTATAGCATAAAAGTCTTAGCCACAATTCTAATAAGAGGGTTGAGAGATTGATAAAGGATAACATTCTCCTAACTCTAGACTTTAGTGATTTGGAGACATGTGTCAATTGTTGTAGGGGTAAGTTGACCAAGACAAGGAAGAAGGGGTCAACTCGTGCTTCAGGTTTATTGGACCTCATACATATAGATGTTAGTGGTCCCTATATCGTCACGTTGTGCAATGCCAGATATTTCCTGACATTTATAGATGATTATTCCCGTTATGGTTATGTGTTCTTGCTTAAAGAGAAGTCTGAAGTTTTTGATAAATTCAAGATTTTTAAGACTGAGGTTGAGAACCAATTGAAAAAATCAATAAATATAGTCAGATCTGATAGAGGAGGGGAATATTATGATAGACATAGGGTTGCAAGATAAGAAAAATGTTTGTTTGTCAAGTATTTAGAGTTAGTTGAAATAGTGGCTCAGTTCGCTATGCCAGGTAGTCCTGAACAAAATGGTGTAATTGAAAGGCGCAATCACACCCTAAAGGATATGATGAGGTTAATTTAGAGCAGGACTAACCTACCCAAATACCTTTAGGGTGAAGCTATCAAGACGACATTATATATCTTGAATAAAGTCCCGAGCAATTCAGTACCAAAGATGCCTTTTGAGCTTTGGGTTGGAAAGAAGCCAAGCCTTGCACCCATTCGTGTTGGGGCTGCCCTACTAAGGTAAGGTTATATAATCCTTATGAGAGCAAATTGCAACCTCATTCAACTTATTTAGTGGGTTATCTTGAGCACTCTAAGGGCTACAGATTTTAACTTAGAGAAGGAGGGGGCTAGAATAGTGGAATCACAGACGGAGAAGTTTCTGGAATACAATGTCTACAATGAGGGAGGATCCTCACTTCCTCCATGAGATAGTAGGACGGATACTACGATCATTTCCTATTAGCCTTTCATAAAGTCAGCTCTGATGGATGAAGGTTCAAGTACCGTGCCTATGCAGGCACAGGAACCTATACCTATTCAAGAAGAGGTTTCTGAGGTATAAGAGCATATGTAATTGCGCAGATCCACCAGAGAGAGGCAACCTAGTATCTCATCAAATTACATAGTCTATTTGGGTGAGCAAGACTATGACATAAGACATGTTGTGGATCCAGCTAATTTTTCAGAAGTCATTTTTAGACTCCATGTGGATATGTGGTGGGAAGCAATGAAGGATGATATGCAATCTATGAGGTATAATAACGTATGAGAGCTTGTTGATTTACCTCAACATTGTAAGTCTGTCTGTTGCAAGTGGCTATTTAAGACCAAGAAGGACACACGGAGTCAACTTGAGTAGTTTAAGGTGCGTCTAGTTACCAGGGGATTCACTCAGAGAGAAGGAGTTGACTTCAATGTTACCTTCTCTCTTATGTCCTCGAAGAATGCATTTAAAGTGATTATAGCAATAGTAGCTCATTATGACATAGAGCTACATCAAATGGACGTTAAGACCGCTTTTCTGAGTGGTGACCTTTATGAGGAGATCTATATGGAATAACCTGAAGGATTTCAGGATCAGGATGCAACTAACAAGGTTTAGAAGTTGAATAAATCAATATATAGTTTGAAGCAAGCTTCCAGACAGTGGTACCTAAAGTTTGATGAGGTTTTGACCTTATTTAGCTTTATGGAAAACAAATTCGAAAGATGCTTATATTATAAGGTCAGGGGGAGCAAAGTGATGTTCATACTACTATATGTCGATGATATCTTGCTCAAGTTAAATGATTTGACCATGTTGCATGAGGTAAAACAACTTTTGGCCAAACATTTTGACATGAAGGATTTAGGTGAAGCATCTTTTATCCTCAATATATAGATTCACCGGGACAAATCTCAACACTCGTTATAGACCTGTTGTAGCACTTATCTCTCATGGAGAGAGATTATCTTTAGGATAGTGTCCAAAGAATGAGGTTGAGAGAGAGGCTATAAGGAATGTCCCGTATTCTAGTGCTGTCGGTAGCTTGATGTATGCCTAAGTGCGCACTAGACCGGACATTGCATTTGCTGTTGGACTGCTGGGTTGATATCTAGCTAACCCAGGTGTGGACCATTATAATGAAGTCAAACGAGGGTTGAGATACCTAAAGGGTAATAAGAATTATACGTTGACATACATAAAAGTTAACGATTTGAAGCTCATAGGGTATACAGACTCCAATTTTGTTATATATCATGATGATCACAAATCTACTTCAAGATACATTTTCATGTTGGCAGATGGAGCGGTATCGTGGAAAAGTGTCAAGCAAACACTGGTGACTTCCTCGACTATGCACGCACAGTTTGTTGCATATTATGGAGCTGCTACACAGGCAGTTTAGCTCAGAAACTTGATTTCTGAGTTGTCTGTAGTAGATTCGATTGCTAGACCCATATGATTATATTGTGATAATCTTGCTGCAGTGTTGTTCAGTAACAACAATAAGAGTATCACAGGGTTTAAGCATTTCGAGGTGAAATATTTGACCATAAAGGCGTTGATCCAGAAGGGTGACGTTGAAGTGGAGCACATCAAGATTGAGGAGATGTTAGCTGATCTGTTGACTAAAGGACTTCGCCCACTATTGTTTGTTAGACATGTATCTTATATGGGCGTGTTGAAGTCCTTAGGTAGCAGTAGTTAGGGATCATTATATTATTCTCCTTAAATGTTTATAAATTTTGATGTGTTATGACATTATGATTATTTGTTAATAAAGATGATCATATTCTGTTATCCTCAGTAATAACTGTTCCTGTATATAGTCATAATACATGTGGAAGTCTTAAGATTTGTGTTGATCTTAAGTATTTTAAAGGTCATTGGGAATTTATAAAGATTGACCTAGAGCTCTAACCGGACCATACACTAATTGGAGGAGAAGCTCTAACCGGACCGTGCACAACTCTTTTTTGGCATGATGAAGATCATAAATATATGTTAGTTTCTTTCAAAAGTTCAAGCTTGTTTTGTAGGTCTAAATATTTTTTTTAAAAAAGTCTCACTTATCGTAATAATGTGAGATTTGCAAATTAAATAAAAATATTTAAAAGAGTCAAATTAGTGTTAACCTAACACTTAACAGATGGTGTCATCAAGTTGTCAATAATTCCAATATGATAAGGTTAAATTTTAACGTTTTCTAAAAGTTATGTTCTTAAGTGTTCTCTTTGAAATATCAAGATTAAACTTCTTATTTGGCGTAAAATTTAAGGTCAAAATTGACTTTTTTGAAAAAAATATAAGCTAAGAATTACAGTAAAAAAATAGAAAGGAAATGAAAAGATCCTTAATTTTCTTTTAAATTTATTTGTATGTACTTATCATCTCACTAGAGAATAGTTTTCTTATCATGTTAATTTCGTTAATTAAACGACTAATAATAGGTTATTTTTATAAAAATTTAAAATTTTTTATTATTTTTAAAATTATAAAATTAAATAAAATTTAAAAATAATTAATCCATAATTTTATGTTTCTTATATCAAAATTACTTACTTTTATTTTAGTTATTGTGAACCGGGGAAAAAAAAGATAAAACCTGGTCCAATACCCAAACTACCCTCAGATCTTTCTTGTTTTCTTCTTCATCCCAACGACAGACTGAAGTACACAAGAGACCGCTAAACCCTCCTACAATGTCGACCTCGAAGTTTGTTTCTCGGTTATCGTCTCGGTTACAGCCCATTGCTCTCAAGTTCAACAAAAAATCCATCTCTTCGCTCCAGTCCTCCACTCCTCTCCTGGTCTCAGTCTCTTCCAGGCGTCTCTCTCGCTCCTCAAGGTCTCTTTTGTTTTTTCCACTCCTTTTGCTTTTACCCGCTCCTTGGTTACATTTCTTCTATAATACTTTAACTGAGCATGCTTTTACTTTGTTGTCCAATTTTTGTTTTGGTTTATAGATTACCTCTGCAACTGAGCTGTGTGGGATCGATGATGCCATTGCATAGCGCAATAGCTTTGTCGAGGTTGATATCAAGCTTGTCCAATGAGTCCGATAGCTGGGCTTTAGTGCCTCAAGGTGGTTTCTAAACTACATAATTTATCTGTTAAGTATGCATCTAACATTACGCACACCAACTGTTTGTTTATTTTGCTAACTCAAGAAATGCTTGTACATATTGTTTATACGCTACACAACGTACTAGTCCATATGATCGGTCGGATACATTGTGCATTGTTTCAGTTGTAGCTACAAGTAGGCCGTTAAGCATTTCCTGTCCAGTAGTGAAGGTGTCATGTCCGTAATGTGGCTCTAGTTGGGTTAAAACGGAGGATTATGTTTGACTTGTCTCCAGAGATTGAGATCCTTAAGAAAGCTGGAGGATTTGAAACATTTGGGAGGTCATCGTAGAGAGATTTTAAGAACCGATTTGTTGCCATATGACTTCTAAACTAGTTATATCATTGGAATTTCAGTCTTTGTTACATCATTAAATTCTTTATGATCCTAAAATCTCGGTAGTAGCTTGAGGACTCTTGGTCATCACTACCATCATCGTAACCTACTTTTTTCAGGCTGCTCAGCTTTGTTTTTTAATATTGCAATATGGGTTTGTTATAGAGTTTAAGTATAAAAATAAGGTAGCTTTACTCATTTTTTAATTCTATATTTAAAAGTACTTTGCAGTGTCAAACATGGTAAAAGAGACTTTTTGTTGAATTTTTGTATTTCAATACAGAATGTTATTTGACAGACTATTCAATACATGATAAAGTCTGTATGATTGCTCTTATCTGATAGCGAATCATATTAAAATATCTGGACAAAAATTAGTAAAAAAAATTGAATTTTCTTATTTCTAATACCCTAAAATGTATTTTAAATATTTTTATACAATAAGTATATTGTATAGAATGAGCAAAATCAAATGGGAGGTTCATATATTTTACTCGTAAAAATATTATGTTTGATTACAAATTCATTGAGAAAGAAATTTATTAAATCCCTATAGTGAAAACTAAAAGAAATTTATTAAATCCCTATAGTGAAAACTAAATAATTAACGAGTTGTATTTAGTTATTTAGTTAGTTAACTAGTCTCAAATCAGAAACATTATACCTAAGGATACTGAACATGCATGTCTTTTTATGCCAACGAACAATTGTGGGGATAGTATTATATTGATTGTCTGTTTGGCGTTGTACTTCAGTTGTCAAGAATATTGATGTTTTAACAGATTGGAATTGAGAAGTGTGATCTAAACATAAAGATTTAGGCTGTGTTTTATTCCTAATATCATGATTCATAAATTGGAACAATTCGATGTTGTTGTAATCTTCACACAATAAAGTGCCAAGTTCTGTGATCTTTTTTGGGTTCATACATGTATAATGGATTTTGCTGTACTTTTCTTTTCACTAGTTGGCCAAGGCTATGAAGGCTATATGGATATGAACTGACTTATATCTTGTATGAAAGCTCGGTGGCTTAATAATAAGCGCACCTTTTAATGGAGTGGGTAATTTAGTGGCTTTAGAGAATGGAAGGTGGCATATTTTGCTTCTTGCTGCCACCACTTTGTAGTAAAGTGATGGTGATATGAATCATAACACTTCAAAGTTCAAACTATTGCAAATGAAGTTGTTCTATTTATCATGCTTGGTTATGCATATTTCTTATTTGAATTAGATTGTTGATTAGCTCTTTACGTGGAATGTCTATATTGCAGGTATCTCAATGCCTTTATGACAGTTTTAAACTTTCTGGAGGAGAGCATGAAGTTGATGTTGACGTTTATTATGATCCGGTTTTCATTTCTTAGATACTGATACTGATCCTGGGGATTATCATATAGCCACTAGAAACATGCAGTAGAGCTATATACCCTTTTTGGTTTTGTTCATTGTAGCTGTTTGTTATCTTCTATGAATGTGATTCCCTGAATTCTGGACAAAACCCTTCTTCAAGCAAGCAGAGATTATCTTTGTAGCATTCTTTTATTGAATCTTTGGCTTTACTTTTAAAATTGAAGTTGCAATGGAGATTAAGAAATATGTTAATTGAGTGATAAAAATGCCCTTTTTTAGGAATATCAGAAGGGCAATAATTTTATTACTTAAAAATATTAAACTTTTTCACATCGCTTAGAACCTTCAAAACTGCTTGCATTATCGTAATTTAATATATGATTGTTTTTCAAAAAACACTTTAAAAGGAGAGTATATGAAGTATAAACCACCATCTCATGTACAGTTAAACGCTAAATCCACCTTTGCAGGCAGTCATGTGCCTCAATGGCATCCTCTCCCTTTTCATAATTACTTCCTCTTTTGTTGATTCATCTACTATAATTTTTTAATTAAATCACACATTTTACTAAAATATAATTTAACCTTACAAATCTGAAAATAAGATCATGTATAAGTAATAAAAAGACATCACGCAATCATGTTAACTTATTTTTAAGAATTAAACATAAAAGTTTAAAATCCATATTTAAAAGGTGTATCATCGACGGAATTGTTATTTTCTTTTCAGCAATTCGGTCTACTAGAGCTTCTGAGTTCTGACTCGAATCAAAATTTGAAATTCAGTAATTTACCAGTCCTAGTCCACTCCACCAATGTCTAATACTGGCTTTACAATATATTAATGATGCATATGCCAATAATCCAGGCACTTAAACACCTCCGTGGATTGCGAGGTAAATTATTGCCAAGAGGCCTCTTAATGGCCACACATGGCTTTCTTTACCTTCAACATTCTGCACCAAAAGAGCCTCCTCTCACCTCCTCTAAGTAATTGTCCTTCACCGCTTCTTAATACTGCAGAATTCCCCTGTTTCTTTCATCTTCTTGTTTCCTCACCTCCAAAGTACACACCTTTTTCCCCGGTTGTAGCTCATGCTAGCAGCACACGTGCACATTTGTCCCCGACGGACCACCTAACTCCAGAAATGACCACGAATTCGAAAAGTGAAAGAAAAACTGGTTCTGGGTTATCTTCCTTAAGTTCTGAACGTGAAAGGACAAGGAAACAGTCCGCGAGGAAGTTGGTGAGTCCAGCAGTAGAGGAAAAGACAGAAAACATGATCATAAAGGAGGGAAATATAGGAGGGGACCTAGCTTGTCGTAAAAGGATGAAAATGCGTTCTGTTAGTTCACCTACGGGTTCCCGGGATGGAAGTGAAGTTACAGAATTTAAGCAAATTAAAGACGGCCAATTACTTAACGGTGCTGCAATGAAGGAGAAGAAAATCAAGGGGAAAGGTGATGGCTTTAAGGTCAAAATTGAAAAGGGGTCTAAGGAAGAGGACCCTGATTCAAAAAATCTTCCTTTACGTGCCAGCTTGGATACGTGCTCAAAAAGAGGAGATGTCATGGGTGCAATTAAGTTGTATGATTTAGCTCAGAGAGAAGGGATTAAGCTAGGACAATACCATTACACTGTGCTATTGTATCTTTGTTCCTCAGCTGCAGTGGGTTTTGTCCAACCAGCTAAAAGTGGCAGTGTTAGTAGAACTTTGCATGCAGTCTCTTCTGATGCTAAGATTTCAAATTCCAATAGTTGGATGGAATCGATTGATAGTGATAAGATGGAGTTCAATTCTAGTGTCAATTGTACTGGTTTACACAGTAATCCGAATGAACAGCAGCACTCAACCCAGTATTCTAGTGAGTCTAGTAACCCACAATCACAATCTCAAGATGGTTTAAGTATATTTAAGCAGGACAGGCAGAGTGACGACGGAAATGATAACTTGATTTATGTAAGTGAAGATGTCAAGAACTATGCGCTTCAGAGGGGTTTTGAAATCTATGAGAGGATGTGTATGGATAATGTCCCAGTGAATGAGGCAATATTGACGGCTGTTGCTAGGATGGCAATGTCAACTGGTAATGGTGATATGGCCTTTGATATGGTGAAGAAAATGAAAAGTTTGGGCATAAAACCTAAATTGAGGTCCTATGGTCCTGCTCTAACTGCTTTTTGCAGTAGTGGAGATATTGCTAAAGCATTTTCTGTAGAAGAACACATGTTGGAGCATGACGTTTATCCTGAAGAGCCTGAGCTGGAGGCACTCTTAAAAGTTAGTATAGAAGCTGGTAAAGCTGACAAGGTTTACTGTTTGTTGCATAAACTTAGAACATATGTAGGTAAAGTTTCACCCTCTACTGCAGGGACAATAGTTAGATGGTTTAAGAGTGAGGCAGCTTCAAGAGTGGGTAAACGAAAGTGGGATAAGAGACTTGTTAAAGAAGCAACTGAAAATGGAGGTGGAGGATGGCACGGGCTGGGTTGGCTGGGTAAGGGTAGGTGGTCCATTTCATGTACATATATTGCACATGATGGATTTTGTAATTGCTGTGGGGAGAAATTGGTTGCAGTTGACCTAAATCCTATAGAAACAGAGAACTTTGCTGACTCAGTTGCTTCTTTAGCCATAAGGAGAGATAGGGATTCAAGTTTTGAAAAATTTCAAGTATGGAATTTTCTTCATATTACTTGTAGAATTATGTGAGAATTTGATGAGAGGATTGAAGCCTAGTGATTTATTTGCAGAAATGGCTTGACTATTATGGACCCTTTGAAGCAGTGGTGGATGCAGCTAATGTGGGTCTTTTTGACCAGAGAAGATTTTTACCCTCTAAGGTATATGAATTGTGCTCAAAGTGCTGAAATAAACAAATTTAGGTGATTTTTTTACCTTTCATGTTTCGTAACATGGTTCTTGCATGGCTTATTCTGTAGATCAATACTGTTGTTAATGGAATACGTCAAAAACTGCCTTCCAAAGGATGGCCGCTCATTATTTTGCACAATAAGCGCATTGCTTCACCCAAAATGCGTGTACCTGTAAATAAGGCACTGATTGAGAAGTGGAGAAATGCTGATGCACTATATGCGACACCTACCGGATCAAATGATGATTGGTGAGAATGATATTGCATGTATCTTTTTGTTTCAAAGTTAATTATCCAGTTCCATCTCTTTCTGCTGTATCAGTAAATTTTTATAAAATGATGCAATAGCATTCAAAGCCTATGGTAGTAACCTATGGTTCAGGTACTGGTTATATGCAGCTATAAAATTCAAATGTTTAATAGTGACCAACGATGAGATGAGAGACCATACATTTCTACTTCTAGGAAATGACTACTTTCCAAAGTGGAAAGAAAGGCACCAAGTGAGTTAGTCTCTTCCTGACACAATTATCATGATATGATTTGTCTTCTTCTGCAAGATTTACTGACATAAGAAGTAAGATATCTTGTTCAAAAGCTAATTTGAATCCGATCTATCATAACAAAACATCTGTTTTGTTGGTTATGGAAGGTCCGTTTCAGTTTTTCCAACTCTGGCCCAGTTTTTCACATGCCTCTGCCTTGGTCTGTTGTAATTCAGGTGATACTTTGAACAGCTTCTCCCTTGATTTGTTTCCAGCTTAATGTGAAATATTAATAAAAAGTGTTGGTGTGCGTGTTTTTGAAATTTACCTATGTGTTGTTAGTGACAATTTAGGAGCTATGCTAAACTTCGAAAACAATGGACAGGAATCTGAGGAAGGTCACTGGCATGTTCCAATTATGTCAGAACACGATAATGAAGAGGAGAGGACATGGTTATGCCTTAGACGTGGCAAGTCATCTCTTGTAAGGCAAGATTCTATCACCAGAAAGCCTGAAGGTAATATTTAGCCAGTCAATCAATGCTTCTTAAGCTAAAAGCATTAGGATAGGCAGTATGGAAGTTATTATGAGAGTTTGTAAATTCAAAATTCTCTGAATCTAGTTCTCCTAATAAGGTCACGCTTGACGATTATAATGTAAATGTAACTTGTCTTAGTCTTCTGTAAAATCTTAAAACAAAACTTAGGATAAAAATGGAAGGAAATTGCAAATGCAGCTTGTCATGCCCGGATTCACACACTGGTTAATTTTGTATATGCAGCTTGTCATGCCCGGATTCACACACTGGTTAATTTTGTATCTTTAATGATCCTTTGTATAGAACAAGAAATATGCCTTTTGTAGAGTTTGGTAAGGGGTCTGGCTTTTTATTATCAGTTCTCTCCTTCATGTGGCATTTCACAGCTTTCTGTTTCTAGTCAGTGTTTAGTCCTATTCCCTTGTTTGAATGCTTTAGTAGATTTGAGAGGAATAAGGATCGTACTAGATTGGCTTGAGTAGTCTTGAAGGAGATGAAGATTGAACTACATTTTATACCATAATTTCGCATGGAAGTATTTGAGGGGTTTTCTTAAAGATGGGATCAAATGAGATAAGTTTCCAGCTGCCCTGTCCATATTTAGATCACTTGGCGAAATATTAGTACACATTCTCCAGTAAAACTAATTCTTCTGCCTTTTAAAGGTCTAGCTTAAGTGCTTATCATTTTCCAGGTGGTAAGTTTGGTTTCTGAAACGGCAAACATGAATCTGCTAGTTCATTTGAAATTAATTAATATTCTATGCATTTGGGATTTAGACAAAGGCAACAAAATCACCTAATGAAAGTAAACTTTAGTGCCTGGGGTTTTGAACCACGGAGGGAAAAGAAGGCTTATCTTCGACTTGCATATTCTATTCTCATTTGGACGGAAATTACTATGAGATAACAGATATAGAACTACTGATGGTTGGCAATACATATCCTTGCTCTAAGTAATGGCGTGTGGCCTAGTGGTAGACAGTAGATAACCTTCTCAGAGGACCTGTTCATTTCTTAGTTTTCCCTCTACCAGGCCCTAATGCCTTCACAGTTGTGTTCTTGCAACTTAGCAGGTTGTATTCAGATCAGTTTGCATCTAAATTGTTTACTTGATGAAATCAGTATGTTATGTTGTTGCAGGGAATATGAAAGCTAGGGAGATGGCAGACGCTAGAGTTAAGATCAGAGCCGAACCTTTGAAACATGGGAAGCACAAAAGTTCACAAAATTCGCCTAAGCAAGTAGTGCACAAGAATCTGATAAACATTCTATCTTCATCTGGGTTTTCAGATCATCACACAGGCAAAGTCCTGATGGAAATTAAGGCAGCCGAAAAGCTTGGTGACTGTGTTATTGACTTTCAGATATAAACAATATACACTATATGGTTCTTTCCTGAATCACGGAACATACTAAACTTCATAATGATGTATATGCTAGATTTTGTTTCATCTCCGTTAAATTTTTGTTCTAAATGTTCATCATGTTAACAATCACCCTAACTTTTGTAAGATTTAAGCTCCCCATATGTGAACCTTGGTTATAATTTGCAAATGATTAAAGGGTCTTATTGGAAAAGTTTGTATGTGGCAATAAGATCAATTTCAGTCAAAATGATTATTACCAAATAACAGGAGTGTTTTGGGGACCAAGTAATGCCAAAAATACTCGTTTTATATACAATGGCAATGACTTAATATCGTACAGAAATTAGAAAACACAACAAAGTAATTTATTATACAAGGTTCTTCGTTTTGCGACCGTTTCTTTGAATGGAAAAGAAAAAACAGTAAAATTTGCGTGTATCTCATTCAATGTGCACGATAAATAACTTGTACGATTGTAATCAGAGGAAAATCACTGTCTGCATCTGTTTTGTTTGGAGAAAAGGAAAAGAATAAAAAAGGAAACATAAGATCACGGGTCTGCAGTATTATTTTGTCACCTTCTGTGCATCTTTTTAATGCCTTAATTTCTCAAATATCTCACTTGTTATGACCTTTCATTCTCTTGAGTCAAGATAATGGTGGTTTCACGAGCCCTCCAGTTCCCTTGTCTTTTACCGTCTTTTGCTCTTTTTGGTTTCAACTTTCAAAAACACTGAACCTGAGGCGAGTTTGCGTTGCATGAATGACTTCAAAATAAAATTTTTATCTACAAATCTATCTTCGTTCTTCAATCCCTCCAGGAGAAACCAAAAGAATGCAAGTGTCTAAAACATCTGGCCATCAGAATTCAGAAAGTGAATCAGCAGATGCCACTCGCTTTGACAAGTCTCTCCAAGTCCTCGTCTTTCCCCTACTTTATTTCGTTTTCGCTAGCTAATACGACTTGCTGTAATATTTATTTCTTCTGTTAAAAATTGAAGGAACTCAAAGAGCTACGTTCCCAACTCCATCATGCAGCTGACTACTGTGAAAAGTCTTTCCTGAATGCCAAAGAAAAGAAACTGTGAGTCCCCCATCATCCATCCCTCTCAAGTTTTACTTTGAAAAACGAAATCCATTTAAGGGCCTTTCCAAGCTTATGACAAAATATATTTTTGCAAGAGTTCTGGAAACCACGAAGGAGTACATATGTCGGGCTGTGGTGACTGTTGTTGATCACGTGGGATGTGTATCATCTAATCTAAATTCTAGCATTTCCAAGACTAACGCATTCTCTGAAGCTGAGCATAGCATCGATTGCCTTAAGCAAGTTAGTATATACCCACTTCAAAACTCACCACCTTGACAAGACTCCAGTTGCTGTGTTTTTTAGACGTTTATTTATTAACTCATCAAGCTTAATATTGTCTTTCCAAATTAGAGACTTATGACATGCCAAGAATACGCTCACCAGCTTGCTCTAGCAAGAGTAAGGTGGAACTCTAGCTTGCCTAAAGTTCACCGCAGATATTTATCAACCCGTAAGCACTCCCACCCTTCTTTTCCTCGTTCTATCTATGTTTACTGAGGCTTATATCTGTCTGGATTTGGCGTGTCCAAGTACAGAAATCTACTTATTCAACAAGAGTTTGTTTGTTTTATTTTCTTTTTGAGCAGCAATCCTGCAATTTAATATATCAAATGAAGATGTGAGGAGGTACATTCCGTAGCATCCTTTTTCTCTCCACTAGCATAACGCAATCATTCCAAATATATAGACCCTTAGGAGTGTTCATCCACAAAATGAGCACTGTCAACTGCATGATAATATATAGACCTAACGCACTTGTGTACAGGGACTCCAGTTCATCTTCTGAGGAGAATGTGAGAGAAAATGGCTGCAACTGGAAGCGTGGATTTGAGGCAGAGGATTTGCCCATGTTTCTGCACACCCGCTCACAATACACATCCTCCTCAGCTAACGAGAAGTTGCAACAAATCTCCATTAACGACAGAGGGGAGGACTCTCGACCAGCTCTAGGTAAATCAACGTTACATTTACATTTATTGACGGAAAAGAAAAGAGTCAAACAACATAAATAATTAAAAATAATATGAAATTTCATGGTTTGTGTTGTGTATGTACGCAGCGGCTGTTCGTGATGGCCTCTCAATACTATCCAAAGGTCGAAACCCAACTTTTCATTTCCAGGTAAGGAAAACAAAACTGGTGTTATATTATATAAACGTAACCGTAATAACAAGGAAGGTTATGTTGTGTGTTGGCAAGCAGAAGCAGGCGCAGCAAAGCGGCGAGAAGCAGAGGAAGACAGGGCAGAGGCAGAGCAGTGACATCTTTTGGCTCATTCGACGAACCAAAACTTCTTCTTCTTCTTCATAAATGATAAAACTTGTCTTTATATTATTATTTAATTGTCTTGAATCGATGGACGTAATTGTAATTTCAGACAGCAAAACCAAGTAACATTTTCATTGAAAGTGGAGACTGGAGACAGAACGTACAATTATTGTTTGATTGGGAAACCTATGTAATTAAAACCAAACGACAAGCATCTGCTGAAACGACGACAGTTGAAAAACAAACCTTAAACAATGGGCCCGCACTGGCAAGGGAGAGAATACAAAACAAGTCTTAACTCCATCGGCGCCCATAGTAACTCAAAACATTTTTACAGAAACCCAAATTGCCAAAACAGAGATCACACCAGACTAGTTAATATATATACCTCTATATGATCAATCTTTGAGGTCTTCGTTAGTAATCTGGTCGAAAGAGAGCTTTAAGCTATGGATTCTGACTCTGTGTTTGCTAACATCCTGCGGGCTCCTGAAGATCCTATTCTCGGGGTAACTCTCTTCTTCTTCTTCTTTATCCTCTTAGTTTTTATTCTGTTCATTTGCGCTCATACATAAGCAGATTCTGTGCTTATGGTGTCCCACGTTGTTTGTTTGGAAATATACAGTTGATCCATTAGCTGATCAAACAAAGAATTAGTTGCGTGATCCATTAGGTGATCAAACGCATCAAGAAGATGTATGCTTAAGCAAGATTACGTTTTTAAGCTATGAGTTGTTGGTTACAAGATCATTGGATCTGAGTCTTGCTTGCATATTTCTTTTATATAAAAAGAATTGGGTATTTAGTTTTGACCTTATAGTTTGATAAATTTTAGTCTTACTGATGGGATTCGTTTAATGCGTTGTTCTCACTCTGCTTAACAAATTGTTTCATCTTAATCATTATATTTATTGTCAAACAAACAGGTCACCGTCGCTTATAACAAGGATACCAGCCCTCATAAGTTGAATTTGGGCGTTGGTGCTTACAGAACTGAGGTTTGCCTTTTTATCCTTTCACTAATTGTGTCTTGTTTATTTGTATACGTGTATGGACGCTTAAATTCTCTGATCATGGTCTTTACGCAAGTGTTATGGTGCAATATTAATTCATTTAATTGCAAAGTAAATGGTGTGACGCAGGAAGGGAAGCCTCTGGTTCTAAATGTTGTTAGACGGGCAGAGCAAATTTTAGTTAATGATCCGTAAGCTACTAAATTGCTATTGCTATTCCTATCTGTCGTTGCACTTGTTGTTTTATAATTGTTAATGTCTTTACTGTTCTGCATTTTCCAGTTCTCGGGTCAAAGAGTATCTTCCAATTGTTGGGCTTGCGGAGTTCAACAAATTGAGTGCCAAACTTATTCTTGGTGCTTATAGGTAAAGAGACTGTTGGAACTTGCAAGTTTTCAAATAACTAGTGAGAAGGTGGTACTGAAAATTAGGACATTAATTTGGATAAAAAATGATTAACTGCTACAACAACCAATGCTTTCTGGATTGTCAATTTTATGTTTTGCTTGCTTTTCAACAGCCCAGCCATTCAAGAGAACAGGGTGACTACTGTCCAGTGTTTGTCAGGTACTGGTTCTCTTAGGGTTGGTGGCGAGTTTCTTGCAAGGCATTATCACCAAGTAAGTCGCTATTTTTTTTTACCCCTCATTGTCATTTGTGCTCAATAGTCTTTTCTTTTTTAAAATAAGAAAATAGACTGGAGTAATCGAAACTGTAATTGACTTTTATCCACTATTTTTTTGGCAGCTCACAATATACATTCCACAGCCAACTTGGGGAAATCATGCAAAAATCTTCACTCTTTCCGGATTGTCTGTGAAAACATACCGGTATTATGATCCAACAACACGTGGTCTGAACTTCCAAGGTTCAACCTTTGTTCTAAGTGAACTCATTTTGGTGTCATCTTGTATTATTGTCGCTTCTAAGCTTATAGTTGTTCTTAATGTGTTAAATGTACAACTTAGGACATTAGATATGTAACTGCTGATGTTTATGGATTATAGTTTTTCTCTATAGTGTTAGTCTGACTGAATGATTTAATGAATTTGAGATGCTTATGTGCACTTAAAACCTTGATTAGTAGTATTAGTCTGTTCATACTCCTTCGAGGAGTATCTTATTGTTCTTAGTTGTTAAATTCTGCAACTCAAAGATTGACCTTTTGCCATACTTGTGAAATAAAGGATTGCTGGAGGATCTTCAAGCTGCACCAACAGGATCAATTGTGCTTCTTCATGCATGTGCTCATAACCCAACTGGTGTGGACCCAAGCCTTGAGCAGTGGATGCAGATCAGACAGTTGATACGATCAAAAGCTTTGCTACCTTTCTTTGACAGTGCATATCAGGTACAGGGACATTGTTGGAAAAATGGAGGCTAAAGTAATTTGAGATCATAACCATATCTGCATTTGTTTTTGTGTATGAGCTGTTTAAGTCTTCATAAGCCTCCCTAGTTCTTCCAAAGACTCAAACTACCTCTAGATTATTACTCTCTAGTAATCAAATATTCTTCATGCTAGAAGATTGAAGCATTCTGACTGATGAGTACTTCACCATTGATACTTAGGGATTTGCAAGTGGTAGCCTAGATGCAGATGCACAGTCTGTTCGAATGTTTGTTGCAGATGGTGGTGAGTGTCTAGTAGCACAGAGTTATGCTAAAAATATGGGACTCTATGGGGAACGTGTTGGTGCCCTCAGCATTGTAAGATTCTCTTCTCTGAAATGCTCTTCTTATGCTTAAAAGCCCCTATTTAATGCACATTGAATAACTGAAGCTTTTGATTTGCATAATTGAGTTTCTACAATGCAACAGGTTCCATTTTGGTTAAGTTTATAAATTTGGTATATTTAATTTCTTGGTTTATGTTATCAAATCAACTTTTCTTTAAATTTGGTATATATTATTTCTTGGTTATGGTATCAAATCAACTTTTCTTTGTCAAGGAAAATTCCCTTTGTTGATATTCAAGGTTGATATGTGTTTCATACTGGAAAGTGAGGAGGAAAAAGGAGTTGGGGATTAGGTTGGAGGTGTTTGATATTATATTAGAGCACCAAATTGGTTGTTAGAAGACTATATGTTTGCATAGAAACCTCAAGTTTCCGTAGTTGTTTCTTTTTAAAATGCTTCGGAAAAATAAACCATATAATCATATAGCTAAATTTTTACAGATCTGCAAGACGGCAGATGTGGCCAGCAGGGTTGAGAGCCAGCTGAAACTTGTGATCCGGCCCATGTATTCTAATCCGCCCATTCATGGTGCATCTATTGTTGCTACAATTCTTAAAGACAGGTATATACCTGGTCGGCATTGAGATAGTTTATTAGCTCATAAGGCGTAAGCATAGAAATGCATATTTGCACTTGGTAAGAATGGAATAGTGTTAGAGCTTCTTTTGACCAATGAAGCAATAAGCTATTTAAATTCATTGACAATATGCATAGTATTCCGAATATTTAAAGTTTAACGACCAACAATAATGCTACATTTATTTAGCTATTATTAGTTTGAGTCATTTCTTCCTTACCATCTGATCTGATGAAATGAGTCATAGACCTCCGCCATTTGGTGAAGCAATTAGAATTCATGACATTAACCTCTAGTGTTCTTCAACTTTTGTTATTTGTTGCAGGGATATGTGTAACGAATGGACTGTTGAGCTGAAAGGAATGGCCGACCGGATTATTAGTATGCGAGAGAAACTTTTTAATGCTTTATGTGCTAGAGGTACTCTGATCCACTTCATGTTATCCTCATTTGATTATCTTTCTTTCATTAGCATTTAGGGTCAAGATTATGAAGTTATTAAGTTGACCTGCGCATGAGCTGACATCTAGTAAAAAAAAATCATGTGACAATACCAGGAAGGTATCCTGTGCCTTCAAGTTTATGATGCAAACTGTCTGCGTAACCTTTGAGGATTTTTCTCAACTCATTCCTTTTATAACATTCTGATTTCATGCATCTGTGTTTATTACATCAATATTAAAATATTCTAATTCTAGCTTGGTTATATACATCATCATGAAATACTAATTTGTGGATTTTTTTGAATGCTCTTTTCCTCGTCTTAGGCACTCCTGGTCGCTGGAGTCACATCATTGAGCAGATCGGAATGTTTACCTTCACTGGCTTGAACAGTGAACAAGTTGCCTTCATGACCAAAGAGTATCACATTTACATGACATCCGATGGGTAATTTTATCATCCTTTTCGAAACTTGAAATTACAATATTTGAAAGGTCAGATGTTTGTCCAGGATGTAGTAGTCTTGTCCTTCGACGTCTGTTTGTGATTAACATTTTTCGTGCCCTTTTCCATGACCAAATTACTGGTATTAATCAAAAATTAAACTCGACATTTTTCAAATTCTTAAAAAATTTTAATGCTTCAATATGATTATAGTCAGATAAAGGTTCACGATTCTGGTTACCGTAATGATGCTAATTTTCAGGTTCTCCTAATATCATATTTGCCACTAAATGTAGTTTATTGATGCTCAATTTGAGTGGGATGGTGATGATATAATGTGCTTTTTTTCCTTTTTGCTTTTTTTCCTACAGGAGGATAAGCATGGCAGGGCTTAGTTCTGCAACAGTCCCTCATCTTGCAGATGCAATACATGCTGCAGTTACTCGTGTTGGCTAGGATAAAAGAGATTCCTAATTGCGTGTTCTTTTCATATTTTTATCCCTCGTTTGCTGGCAAACGGTATAGAAAAGGATGTCAGAACCTTTTGAACATCTTATCTTGCATACTTTACATGCTTATTGAGGAATTGTCTAGATAATGGACATGTTCCAGGAGTTGGGTTCAACTCTTTAACTCATACATGTTATCATCTCTATAGCGTCATAAAATCGAAAATTTTGGCATTTATACATTTCCCATTTGTCGTTTTGGTACTCTGTAATCCCACCAAAGATACTATTTTTCATCAATCGGATTGGCATATACTCCAATATACAGAAGCTACTATCGTCCCTTGCATGTGTCCTCAAGAGTACTAAGCTGAAGCTTGACGCCAAACAAAAGAGAGCAGGAAGTCCAAACCGAAAGGATAATACACTTATTTGCAAGTGTATTTGGGTTAGCCAAAGCAATAGCAAATGAATTAAACTCAGTAGTTACGTAGTGGATTTCCTGACACAACTGCTAAGCTCCTTGTCTACATTTGGTGAATGTTAAATCCAATTTCCTAACTACATTTGTATATGTCGGAAGTTTCAACTTCTTTTGGCGTTTCGCCTTCTTTATCCTTTCCATTTCCTTGTACAATTGATGATGTCAATGCCTAGCTGTTGGGCTCTTTAGCCCACTCAAGATCTCAAGCTTCTCTAAGTAGGAAGACTTCTTTGGGGTAGTATTAATAGGCTTCATAGCAATCTTGTCATATTCACCACTGCCTATGGAGCTGCTTTTCTTTGCCTCTTTTTGGTCCACATTCCATCCCATGAAATCTAAGAGTGTCTTCGACGTTGGTGTTTCTGAAGAAATCATCTTCTCTGTATCTTCCTCCACCTTGTCGTTTGGCTCTGAAGGTGGACTTTGAACCTGAGAGTCTGCATAGATGACATCCTCAATCCTTGACAATATTGTGTAAGCCAAGCTCTCTATTATTCTTGAATAGCTCTCTAGAATGGCTTGTCCTACATCCTGCGCAAAGTAAACTATTTTATTAGTTCCTGTTGGCTTGGAGAGAGAAGATTAACATGGCAACATTTACGTTACCTTGTTGTATTGGATCTTGCTTATGTCTAGTGCAGATTGTGGAAGTCCTGGGAACCTTTGTTTGAGGAGAAGAAGGATGGTTTCTGCTCTCTCCTCAAAGAGTTCTCTCTTTTCCAAACTAACTGCCGAACCCCAGGATGATTTTCCATCCTTTTGATTCATCTTCCTCTTCCAAATCACAATGGAGGCCTCAATCCTGTTTTTGAGATCAAGAACTTTGTGTTCTGATGACAGGTCCAGGGTTGACAGGAACTGCTCAGGATCAAAGTATTCTACTGTTATACTCTTGTATAGGGAATCTCCAAGGCTTGATCTTCCATTCTATCAGTAAAAACAGACAATGTTAGTTGTCAAGGCTCAGATGTTTTGAGATTTAGAAGGGGGTTGTTGACACTTTCAATACCATACCTTGGGAAGTGACTCGATGTAGTTTTCAGGGATCTCCATTTCTGACAGCACTTGAGCATTTATAGCCATGGCTGCTTTAAGAACTTGGTTTACAGAATCCTTCTGAAATTGCAGCCATCTTCTGGTTGACTCTGATAATCCACCAGCGGGTACCTTAGCTGTGGGAATCCACCATTTGTCGTCATTTCTAGGTGGAGTCCCTTCTTGTGAATCATTGCTGTCTTTGGACACATACCAGAACTCTTTCTGGTGTGCAAAGTTATCTAGGAGGTCCTGTTTAGCAGATTAGCAGATTTTGGTAACAAGGGAAGAGTCTAAGCTTGTCTAGGAATTCACTTTTCCAGTAACCACAAGGAACAAGAATATGGCTCAACTTACAATAAGGATGGCGTCCAACTTCCTCAAACCAGGGATGTTGGTGAGCAGATCACTTCTTAACTGTGTCGTCATGATCTATGATAGTCAAGACAGATGCACAAAATAAGAATGTCAGTGAAGTACGTTTCCATACCAATGTATGCATAGTTAGCATGCTCCGTATTGACTTCTTACCTCCATATTGACACCATTTGTGGATTGTTGTGAAGGGACTAATTCAACAATGTGATCAGTGACCGAAAGAAGCCATTCAATCTCTCTTACCCACCTTGCTTTGGTCTCTGCTGACATGGGCTCCAATCTCTTTTGTTCACCAAAAACGGATGCTGCATCATGTAACAGTCCAAAAGGGGAAACAGATATTAGCATTCAGCCGTATTTATATAAACCTCTTGCCAAGTAGTTATCATTGATTTACTAATCATGCAGGAAACATGTCATATTTTGGAACCAATGTTTCTAGAAACTAAAATTTCATTGTTCATCTAAGCAATGCAATCACAAATTTCATGTTCACTACAGAAAAATCAACTGCACTATTTAGGAAAGCTGCATTACCAGCAAGATTTGTAATGGCATTGGACAAGGCCAAAGCTGAAGAAACACCTTTTCCACCACCAGACATGTCTTCTCCCAAAAGCAATTTAGCAAACTTTTCCTTCATCATATCCATTTCTGAACCACAAAAAAAAAAAAAATCACCATCTTCCCTTTATCATTCAACATAATCTGAACTGATTCACATAACAATCCAACGAGCCTGGACATGGTAACGACTGAAGCTTACCTGAGGGACCGGTCTTTTCCCGACTGCTTGGTGTTTTGGTCTCAGCAACATCAGGACGTGGAATCTGACGTTTTTCGCGATCAAAAGGACTCCCAAAATATTGACAATCACTGAGGCGGTCTCCAATAGCCCTCGACACATAACTTCTTGAATGCAATATATTATCCTCACCACCTTCTGCATCGTTCCCACTCTCTAAGATCATACTATGAGCTTGTCTACCTTGGCCCTCGTACATTCTTCTCCAGCTGAAAGATTTTGTTGCCTGAATGCTCCTTTCGCGTTCTAATGCACGTACCATCATGAACTTAGCCCCTTCTCTTTGTCTTTGCTCGCTTCTTCTTTCCTTCTTTGTCTATGAAGGAAGGAGAGCGTTCACAAAATATTACTCCCCAACAATCCTCTTCAACTTGGTAAAGGATAACAGCACTTAAGAAAAAGAGAAGAACCCTTTATGCCCAGAATGAGAGGCTTAGAACTTGGAAGTGAATGAAAAACTCGTTTTTTTTTACCCCCCTTACAAATATATCAGAGAAACAGAGTTGATGATGAAGAGGAGACGTTTTGAGTATCACTTGTCTAGCTATGGTTGAAGCAATATAAGATGTTTGATATAGATAGATAAGATCAAGAACTGCAGAGGGTCGGTGTATAACAAAGTAACAAAACCTGTCATATAGTTAGGGGTATTGTTAAGGTTTGTTGAAGAAACTAATGGCTAAGAAGTCAAACTGATTTACTAAATTCAGGGCTTTGTCTTTCTTACCGCATTCCTAGTTCAACAAATTTAGCCTTATGACCTATTTCAACAACATTACAAATATAGGTTTGTTGGTCTTAGATTATTGTTAGCTGTGATCGACAAGAAGATTTCTGTTGATTACCCGTTTTGTTTAACAGTCATCGCCACATATATAAGAAGGATCCCACCAAATATAATTGCTAATTAAGGTTCTTGTGAGAGCGTGCAAGCAAAAGCATAAGGTTGCCGTTCCTCAATTCTTGTCTTTTGCATCACATTCTAAATAATGCTAAACATGGGGGGATTCAAAGACAGCATATTCGACAAAGTATTTGTATCTTATGATACTCAAGAATAAACCATATTTATAGATATCTGTCTTAGATATGATATCTAACACAGATATCTAATCAGAAATCAATAAAGAGCTAACATCACCTAGTTTTAACAATGTACATTTTTTTATAAGAAATGTAACTTGTATTCAAAAAACATTCCCTAAATAATGCATATTCACACTATGATTTGAAAATAATATATCTACATTCAAAATTTCAAATTGTATTTTAATAATTTTGATAAATTACTTTAGATAACATACATATGATCTTAAGTCATATTATTTTCAATCACGAATGATTTTCTTTTATATATATATATATATCCATCCATATTAAAAAACTTACAATTTGCACAAAAAGAATTGCTAATTAAACTCTCATAAAATGAAAAATCAAAATCTTATTAATGATTATATTTAGGTATTTATCGGACAAAAATAAGTAAAATGTTCTTTTTAAATTTTAAGCCTTTCACTAAACATATGTGAAATCTTAATGTTTTAGAATATAAAAGAATAATTTTAACATTTTCAAAATTAATTAAGACCAACCGGAAACCTTTACTCTCATTCGGCGTATATCTTTTATGGGGCTTACTGGCGTAGAAGCCAAAACTTAAACCAAGCAACTTTTCTACTCCCCTAAATTTCATTCTTAGCATAAACTACAAACTGTGCATTATATGTGAAGCCAAATGTCATTGAATTTTCACAAAAGTACATCTCCTAAGGGTACTATAAATAAATAAGCATAGCTGCGAAGACGTCTGCGAACAACCTCTAGCCAACTGGATTTGTTGTACGTCGGCGAACAGAAGATCGATCCAACGGAAGGAGAATTACTATCTTTAAGGTTACAAAGGCCAGCTCCCAGAAGATTCAACAACTTCATTTACAATACAACTTCCACATCTAATTTAAAATCAATACCAAACGGGACAGCAAATTTATCATAAACACCAGCATATAAGCGAATTACCATCAATTCTCGAAAGTAAGTAACTACCACCACCGCAACATATGTTCTACAGCTACTAAGGTAAGTTACTAAATCCACAAATCTGTTGACCTCTCAGACATAATATGATTAGGTCTGCATAGCTTCAGCATGGTAGGTTTCTAATTCTTTGTCAAGCTCAACTGCAGACTTATCAATAAGTTGCTTCCTCCCACGGCCACGGCCACTGCCACGAGCACGACCACGGCCACGGCCACGGCCACGAGCACCACCTCTGCCAGCATTCATTAACCCCCCACGACGACTTTGACTAAATCAAAAGCCAACAAGTAGAGAAATCATTATTGTAAATATAAAATCAAACAAACAATGATACATCTATATGAGGCCCACACAAGGAATCTAAAAGAAAAACCCATTTGAAAGAAGAAAAAAAAGGTAATTGGAACATTAATGATGCTTGGATCCAGAAAACCAAGGCATTCAACAGATGTAACAAATACTGTATGTGGAAGTATAAACCTTACCTTGAACCACGGTTAGATGCAGGAAGCCCTCTACCAAAACCAGCTCCAGACCTACGTAACCAAGCATCAATCAATTTCTTGAGGGTAGCATTTGAAAACAACTGAAAAACAAACTCTCAACAAAAGGATTTTGATTGCTGCCTCAATGTGATTGCACCATCTAAGTTCAAATTGTCAATGCATGAAACCGAAGTAACCACAATTTCCTAGTTTCTTCATAACCAATTAGGAAGGCAGACTTGTGAAGCTATTATACACCCTACATTAAACCCCATCAGCTAGACCATGCTTGTTGAGGATGATATAAGACTTCACTCAGAGGCTTGCCAATTTCATTATAACAAAAAAACAGAAAACAAAAAACATACATCATAACAACTGTCCTTTTCTGCCTTCCATTCAACCCCGTTACATTCACTCGAGCTGAAACAGGAGCTTCTGACGCACCCAAAATTTCAATCTTCATAGGTTTTCCATCCAAAAGTACATTGTTATACTTTTTAAGAGCTGCAATTGCATCACTTCTCCTCATATACACAACTTCAGCTGAACCCTACAACCAAATAACATAATTCAAGGTGATTCTCTAACATCCAAAAAGAACAACAAGATAATAATCAAAGATCCCATAAAGGAGCACAAATTTCTTGAGCCACTTTAAGAGTAGCCAACAATTATAGCATTTAAATTCCCTCGTACGAAATGGAAGAAAGTCAATGATTGCATACAGCAAATTATGCAATATCATATGATCATAAATGCAACGAACTTAGTAAAGCGCGTAATTAATTACGTGCTACAAACTCCTAGTGCAATAACAAGTCTTATTTAGCTCATTGAATGACTGCAGCCTCAAAAGTAATGTGAAATTAAGCATTATCTAACAGCAAGCCATTAGAAGAATATAAAGGAGTCTAGAAATAGAACTTACACTAGGCCGACCAGTTTTATTGTAGTGAACAGCATATTGTTTCACTTCACCAACCTCCGAGAAAAGCTCCTAATGCCAATAAATATTACTTCAGAAATCCACTACATGAAGCATCAAATCTGAAACACACAGCTTGATGCATACCCTTATATCTTCATTGCTAACTCCATAATCCAAGTTAGAGATATATAATTTGGTGCCAACTTCTACTCCCATTATCCCAGCAGCTCTAATGCTATCTTCAAGCAAGTCATGCCGCCAAGGTAAATTCCTGGTTCTGCGTAAAGACTGATGAAAGCAAATAGAACATATCAGCTCATACCAGTACAGAAGATCACCACTCCAAATCAATCTCAGGTCAGCAAAAATGCCAAAGCATAAACAAAACCGAAGATAAGCAAACCCATGTCACCAGGTTCAGGAAATTGAGATACTGGATGACAGATGGGAGTAAAGTATTTGACCCACTGTATGTCAAACCGGTGCTTTGATAGAGATGAGAACTCCAGTTCTGAAGTTAAGCGAAGGAAACCCCTTTACAAAAAGGCCATGAACTAGGACAGATTGAGATCTTGTACCGAAGAAATCCAGATACAGCAAGATGATCCATCACACTCCCCGTCTAATTAAGCAGAACATCGAATACTACTAAATAGTAGGGGTTAAGTAGGTTAATCCGTAAACTGACATTAAGCTATGCTACTTGAAGAGCCCCATCCTTCTGTTTAAGTGTTACGAGTAAACTGACATTAAGCTACTTTACTTGGCGAGTCCATCCTCCTGTTTAGGCCCCATAACATGGATGGAAGGTAGCATATTACTTAATGTGCATCCCATAAAACCTCAGCTTACAATTAATGAGACCAAAACCAGTAGCAAAGCTCCACATAGATTGCCCAGTTAAAAGTACAAGTAAATCCTTGGATCTATAATCAAATTAACGCCACTGGGAATAATGATCTAGTAGCTTAGACCAAATAAGCTTCCCCATAGTTTTTATTTGTATTTTCGATTTCTTAAGCATAGTTACAGATCCTCACGTCATAAGCACATCAGGTTCTCAATCAACAGTTTTGAGCTTGCCTTGGCAATCGAATATTGTGATGGTCGTGTATTCACTGATAGAGGACCTTTACGAACTGCCCCTGACATTCTTCCAGCACCAAAGGACCTACCTGGTCCCTGGCCTCGACGGGCCCTACCTCGTCCTCGTCCTCGTCCTCTGCCTCTCTCTCTGTTCTTCTTGATGATGTCATCAAGAGCCATATCCACAGAAGTAGCCATGGTATTTGCAGTAAAGGTCAAATCCTTACGAACAAAAAGGAGGTAAACCTGTTGAGAGCAAAGAAAATCAGCACTGCGAATCAACAAGATCATGTTAAAGGTTTACAGGTTATGGGGCGTTCATTCAACCTAATACCTATGTGATTAGTTCCTTTTGTAGGTCAACTCTCCTACAAAACAGATTGGGGCAAATTAAATCACCTAGAAAACACAGATCCGAAACCACCACACCCTTTCTCATATTAAAAAAAATCGATAAATGCCAAGGAAGAAAATAACTGATAAATCCGTAAGAAAACAAAGTCAACAATAATCAATACAAAAATCACGAAAAAAAAACACAAATCGAAGCCGCCAATTGCGAAACCGACACAAAAATCCACGTTTCTAACCACAAAACAAAACCCTAAACAGCCATCGGAACATCTGATAGTGTAGTCGACAGAAAAATGGAAAACAGAAATTACCAGGAATAGGATCGGAAAATACCTGAGGCAGATCGTAAAGTCGGAGAAATCCAAGAGAGAATAAAAGTAAATGGGGGATGAGATCAATAGAAGAAGGAGAAACGAGGAATAGATTTACAGCTTAAGGAGCGATTGAACTGGCATAATAAAGAAGGACAACTTATGTAGGAGAATTGGAAGGGTTAGGGTTTATACAAAGTTGTTTGTGTGGGAAGGCGAGGATGTTTTATAAGGTGGAAACTTCCGCTATTGATGGCTTAGATAACTATCAAAAATCAAATACATTCTAGTTGAATGTTAAATGTTAATTAACGGAATAAAATAAAATAGAAGGATTTATAATAAAATGAAATATAATACAGTGGAATATTATTTGAGAGAGATAGAAGGATTTATAATGTAATGTAGTGAAATGTTATTTGAAACATAGATAGAATGAAATTTAATGTATAATAAATGACTATTATATTCCTTATATTAAAATAATTATTACAGGAATTTTATTATTAATTATATATAATTTATTATTAATTATATAAAATATTAATTATCTAATAAATTTTATTACGTTATATTAAAACTATTTTATTCTAGGTAATTTATATTTAAAAATAATTTATTTATATTTTTATTTATATAGAAATATATCCAAATAATTAGAGAATAATTGTTTAAATATTTTCTATTTTTATTATTAAAAATTTTATTAGATTTTATTATTTTATTATTAATTATATACAATTTATTATTAATTATATAAAAATATTATTTTTTATTTTATTTTATTCTATGTGATTTTTATATAAAAATAATTTATTTATATAGAAATATATACAAACAAGTAAAGAATAATTTTTAAATATATTTTTTATTTTTCGTTAATAAAAATTTTATTAATTTTTTATTTTATTATTAATTA
>JANZXR010000171.1:9570637-9603611 GCA_027575705.1 Erythroxylum echinodendron | reverse complement strand
ATATAAAAATAATATTATTAATTATTTAATAAAATTTATTATGTTAAATATTATTCTATTCTATTTAATATATTAATGTTATTTAATATAACATTATGACTTGGTCACTGTTGATATTACGAAAAATTATTGAGGGTATATTAGGTAATTTGTATTTATTAATTTACGTTCCATCCTAAACCCCTAAATCGGAGGTTTCTTATTTTCACTGTTTATGACGGAATGGAACGTAACATGGAATGTAAAATAATAAATAAATTTACACTATAATACATTATAAACCTTTCATTCAAACAACATTTTACTATATTATATTATGAGCCCTTCTATCCCTCTAAAACAACAATTTTCTAATATTACATTCATTTACATTCCATTCCATTCTAAATTATTTCATTCTATTTTATTTCATTCCATTATATTAAAAGTCTTACGTTCAACCAAATAAAGAAAAATAAAATTTTATTTTCTTAATGTGATACCATAACATAACATAAATTTTTTTACTTTATTTAAGTTTTGTTTAAATTGAGAATTAATCTAATATTTAATAGTTAGAATTATTATAAATAGTTAGAAGTATTAAAACTAAAAGATTATTATATATTATTTATAATTGGGCTATACTAAGACTCCTTATTGAACCCTTTTCCACTAAGATGAGCTCACTAAGAATATTTAAAGAGATATGCCTTGATGTATATTGTTTGTGACGATATTATCTTAGTGGATTAGATAAAAAAGGATGTCAACGTCAAGTTAGAGTGTTGGAGGGATATGTCAGAGTCTAGGGGTTTAAAATTGAGTATAACTAAGACTAAGTATTTAGAGTGTATCTTTTCAAGCCATAAGGTAGATACCGATGTGGGGGTAAAGATTAGTTCAGAAGTTATGTCACAGAAAGAGTTTTTTAAGTACTTAGGGTCTATCATTCAAAACAACGGAGAGATCAATAAAGATATAACCCACCATATCAGATTAGGATGACTTAAATAGAGAAGTGCATCAGGATTTTTGTGTCACAAAAGATACCACTCAAGCTTAAAGGTAAATTCTATTATTTAGATATTAAGCTAGCTATGCTATATGAAGTGGAGTATTAACCCATCAAACAAGTTCATAAACGTAAGCTAATGGTGGCAGAGATAAGATGCTCCATTGGATGTGCAACCTTACTAGAAGAGACAAGGTCAACAATGTATTGGTAACAAGCAAATTAAAGGTGACCAATATTAATAATAAATTAAGAGAGATGAAACTTAAGTGGTTCAGACATGTTAAAGGAAACACCTTGACGCTTTAGTGAGAAGAGGTGAGAAAATAGTACTTAAAGATTGTAAGAGAAAAAAAGGGAGGCTTAAGAAGAATTGAGATGAAGTGATAAAAAATGTAATGACTTTGCTAGATCTTACTGAGAACATGACTTGCAATAGAAAACTTTGACCACTAGGATATAAATAAAGGATCTCATGTAAAGAGGTCTTTATCGTTCTCTTAAGTCCTCTAAACTTTTTTTGTTTAATAGATAGCCTTAATATTTTGATTAGGTAGTACTTCCCTCCTAGTTATTTGGCCTAAGTAGTTTCTCACTTAGTCTATTTACTTTATTGTAATAATTGGTGTGATTTATTTTTGTGCTTATTACTTTTTATCATAGATTGTGTCTTTACTTACGTATTTTATCTTGTATTGTTAATCTTTATCATGTTCTATAGGTATTGTATTACATATTTTTATATGTTTAATTATATGTATTTGTTGATATTTTATATTATCATTAATTTGCACTATACGTGGATTTATTAAAAATAATCTCTCTATTATGTAGGGCTAAGACTGTGTGCTGTTATATTTCTCTAGACCCTACATTTCAACAGGAATCTTATTCGGTGTTGTTTTTGTTTTTGTTGTTGAAAATGATACTTTGTGTTCTTACACAAGAAAAACATAATTGTTATTTTTAACTACTTTTTGTTTAGTTATATTAGTTAATATTACTAATGATTTTACTTTATATACATACTTTGAGAGAAAATTCAATTCAATAAATTTTTAACACGATTGCTCTTCTATTTATAATGTAAATTAAAAAATGGCAAGAAAGCTCTATGAAAAATTGGCAGTTCCGTTTGATAATTTTCAATGTAGAATTATAATATAAATGTAGGCTAAGTAAATTAATAGATAATCTTGGTCTTATTAAAAATATAAATAAAAATTCTCATACTATAAATAAGAGTAATTTATAAAAAATAAAAATTAAATCAATTATATAATATTAACTTGAATTTTAAAAAATGATGATAAAATAATTTTTGTCATTTAAATTTAAATTAATGTTACTAATATGACAATTTATATTAGCGTAGTCATTAGACATACGAGAATGACACATATCCTATTTAAGTCATCATCATCAACCCTCAGTTGAAGCCTGGCTAAAGCGTGAGGTCTGAAAAAGTTCAATAATATGCATTCTTACCCCTACTTAGTAAAAAGGTTGTTTCAATCAATATTTTAAAAACTAGACCGGACATCAAACTGGGTAAATGAAATGTTTAAGGTTTAAAGGTTTAACCGGTATATAATAAATAAGAAATAAAATCAACTTTTTAGTTTGATTCAATTTATTTTAATAAATAATAACCCTTATTGTTAAAAATTAATCAATTTATTAATTAGTTAGTTGATTTTTATAAATTAATCAATTTTTAATAGTCTTTTTAATTAAAATTTGATAAAAAAAACAGTCTCTTTTAATTATATTTTACATTTTTCAATTTTTAATCTTTAACTGATTTTATAGTAGTATAATATTAATTGAGCTTTTAAAATTTTTCCAATCAGTTTTTATAATATTAAAAAATAAAATTTGAAAATTTTCATTGCAAAATATTAAGGAAGAAAAAAAGTGAAACATTCGATCAATCTATTTCTGGCCAAATAATTAAATCCAGCAACACATTGACAACTTGACCTTACCCATTGGCAAGGAGTAACCATGACCATCTAACATTATTTATTAATTACCATTATCGTGAGCGTGAGAAGATGAGCTCATCTTTTTTCCTTATTTCTTTAATATAGTATTGGAACTTGTCCCAAGTTGGACACTCCCACTTTCTAACGTATTACTCTGTCTATCGCGTAATAAATTAAGCTTGTTGCCTTGTTCCTTCCAATCTTAGACCAATAAATAATAGATTATTACAAACTGAGATTCTTTCGCTTTTCAATCTACTCACATGAGCAGGAGAAACCGTCCAATTTCTAGTGCTTAACTTCAAACTCTCTATCTAAGAGCATCTTTGCACAACCCACTTAGTCAAGGCTGTGGAGTCGAAAAAGTCGATGGAACTGATTGCTCTTGAGCAAAAAGATGAAATCTTTCTAGCTGTTCTTGAGCTGTTTGTTCAACTTCAAATTCTTCCTTCTGTTAATCATCTTTATTTTGGCTTTGATTTTTGCAATCTTTATTTTCTGGTTCCAATTGGTCTGTTCGCTCAGTGTACTCTCACTCTCCTTCTTCGTCTTGTAAGATGGTTTTTTGGGTTAGACCGAATCATCAAAAACTGTCTGATTCTCTGATGAAGCGGATGATTTTTATACATAAGGTTATTAGGTGAAACCGAACCAGACAACTGACTGGTTCAGACAATTGCCAGTCGAACTCACCAATTCGGTTCGATTTTTAAAACCTTGGTTTCAATAGACATTTAAGTCATATTACATAAAAATAAAAAACCTAAAATCCCTTAAAACATGTTCCTAATATTCTCGTAAGTAAACAAAATAAATATATTTTTCAAATTAAATTGAAAGTCGTAAAATATGAAAATACAAACCAAATTTGAGCTAGCAAGTCAGTTATTTTTATTTGAACCTTTTTCTTACAGGTACTCTTACTTTATCTATCCACGTCAATTTATTATCACCGTAAAGAGTTATGGCCTCTGGCTCTGATTTTGTCTCTGCCAAGAATTATTGTGAAACTAATGATACTTTCATAGGGTGAATTTGTTTCCAATCATAGTTCCAACCACAAAGCCATTTGCATATCCTACCAGAATCATTATTCCACTGGTACCCAATAGAAGGAAGACCTTATTTTTTCTTCCTTAGTTGTTTGATATTTAGTTTTGGAATATCTGCATCTTTTTGAAACTTGAATTTCTCATTTATGAAATGTTCTTAAATTTCAAATGGTGTCAACCTGACCGTATTATGATGAAGGACTTTTTAGCTGATTATAAGAGACATTGAAGTACTCAAGAAAAGGGAGCTGTATCAACTGGGGTGGGATCTTTCCTATTATCATACCCAACAATATAATGATTGTCAAGTCTATAATGAGGGTGGTTTCTGTGTATGGTGACCTCAGATGAAAAAACGAAATAACCCTATGACCGACAGCTCGCAAAACTTGAGATCATAATAGGGATGTCAAAAAGGGTTTAACTGGACTCGATTTTAGCCAAGGTTGACCTAGCCAGGGGCAGAGGTGGGTCCAAATATGGTTGATCTGGTGGAGTCATGGGCTGAAGTCGGGCAGGCCACGAGTTGAGGTGGGGCGAGCAACGGGCCAGTCTGGCCTAGCTCGTGGTTTGACCGTTATTTCAAAAATGACGTCATTTTTTACTTTTTAAAAAAATATATGTGGTGGGCCAAGTTGACTTGGCCCGCACGTGATTGAGCTGGGCCACTAGCCGACCTATTCCAGCCCGTCAGGCCATAGGCTACCCTAACTTGGACCGAGCTAAGAGCAGTTTGAGCTCGATCTGACTCATTGACATCTCTGTATCATAATCAAGAGCAAAAGAATATAACGTTTGAAATATTGGAAGTAAATGTTTTAGAGATTTTAGCCAAAAAATTTTAATTTTTATTTAACGTATAGTCACATAATAAATTTATTGACATGACATGTCACGTCTATATTATTATAAAAGTTTAACAACAAATTTTTTATAAAAATATTAAAATATTATAAGTCTATTTTTTAAAATATGATTTAATATTGTATATTAATTAAATTTTTATTTTTATAATTTGGCCTTTAAATAAAAGTGAATTTTCAAATTATTGTAATATTAATCATTTTGTAAGAGATATTCAAATTTTAATGTTGATAACACTTTTTTAGTTAAGGATAACAATATAATAATTATTCTATTTTGATATTGAAAATTAAGTTTTTAAAATTGACAACTACCATTCTATTTTTAGCGATATATATATATATATATATTGTTCTGAACCCACCACGTTCTTCCTTTTATTGAGTGGAGTTCTGCCCAGGGTTTTGGGTCTTGCCTCGTACCAATCGGGGAATGGTACGAGATAGGGGTCATGTTTATCAGGTTTAAATACTGGTTCGTACCAGCCTAATTCGTACTATATTGGCCAGTACATGGAAATTTTTAAAACTCTAGGGGTATATCTGAAAAAATAAAAAAATTTAACCCTAAATCCCTAAAACGCATGCATTCTTCTTCTCTTCTCTAACCTATCTCTCATCTCGTCTCCTCACTCACACTCACTCACGTCTCTCATATTGATGTAATTGTTGATTTTATTAGTTTTGTTAATACTTAATTTAATAGATATATAGATACAAAATCATATTTTATAAATCAAAAATATTATAAAGTTAAGTGTTTGCTTACCATACCAATTTCCTTTGGCATTAATCTCTACTTCATTATGAATGAAATAAATTTATTATTCTTTTTTTACAAATATATCATATAATTCATTTAACAAAATTTGAATTTTTACCAATTATTAATAAGGTTTAACTACTTCAACTAACTTGACTACATTATTTAAGTATAGCTTATACATGTTAGATTCTACATCAATTTTATATAAAAATACTCAAAAGTAATGTATACAAATATATAAGGTGTGTTATTTTACAAAAAAAAAGGGGTTCCATAATATAGCTGCCTTAATTTTATTAATTAATTATGTGATTCAAGGTATTTATAGTAATTCTAGTTCCAAATTATATTTCATCGAAATGTGGAACTGGAAAATGTTGAAGGTGGAAATTGTTTTATCTTATATATGTTTTGTGATTGTTGTTTATGGAAATTATTTTATATATGTTTTGCGATTATTAGAAATGGAAATTATTTATGTATGTTTTGTGATGTTTGAAACTTTAAATTGCAATTGTTCAAAATTGTTAGAAATGGAATTGTTAAAAAATTGTTGGAAGTGGAAATTATTTATGTATATTTTGTAATGGTTAAATTGAAATTGTTGGAAATGAAAATTATTTATGTGTGTATAATGTAATCATACAAAATGAAATATATTATATAAGATAGATATGCATATCGTGTAATGAAATTATGTGCTATTTATTTTGATATATGCATTCATTTTCTTCAGATAAATGGAAGGAAGTTCAAATACTGCTAATCAACCTACTTCAGGAAGATACAATGATCCAGCTTGGGCTCATGCTACATTGATTCTCGATATGAGGAACCATGGTTTGCTTGTTTTGTAACAAGCATTTGAAAGGTGGAGGAATCACCCAATTAAAAAAACATTTAGTTGGGGTTAAAGGAGATGTGGAACCCTGTAAAAAAGTAAGTCATGATGTGAAGTGCTAGATGAAAACATTGTTTGATGAATATCAATACAAGAGAGATAGAAGGGAAATGTTGAATTTTGAAATTGGTGGTGGAAGTTCATTTTCTAGTTTCCGAGGTGATTGTGGAAATGTTGATTGTGGTAGTGGTAGTGGTACTAACAGTGTTCTATCTTAGGCCCAAGAAGAAGTACCTGAACCTGATGTGAGGAAGAGAAAAAGGTAGGTGTCTAGTTTCTTTACACTATGAACAACTCCTAAAGCCCAACCTTCAATTTGTAGTGCAATCTAATTAAGAGATGCGGCTCACAATATCGATATGGTAGTAATTAGATGGTGGTATGATACAAGTTCATCATTTAATGCTTCTCAATCTTATTATTATCAACCTATGATAGATGTAATAGCCTCGTATAGTTCGGGATACAAAGTCTTTCGTTTAATGACTTAAGAGCTAAACTTTTGAGTCGTTCTGTTTCTGAAATTAGAAGTTATTTGGCTGAAAGAAAAGTGAATTGAGGTACGTATGGATGTTTAATTATGTGTCATGCGTGGACAAATAAGAGACAAGAGCCTATTATAAATTTTTTAGTTTATTCTACAAATAGCTTTATGTTTTTGAAATCTACTGATGCATCTGGCCTTATTAGAAATACTTAGATTTTGTTTGCGATATTTGATAAAGTTGTGAATGAAGTAGGACTAGAAAATATTGTTCAGTTTATTACTGATAATGATTTCGCTTATAAAACAACAGGAAAAAGGTTGCAAAGTATGTATAATTTAATTTTTTGGACTCCTTGTGTTGCACATTACATTGACCTAATGTTGGAAAATATATGAGATCCTATGTATTTTCCTGTTATTGATAAGACTATGCAGAAAGCTGAAAAGGTGACAAAGTTCATTTATAATCGTGCATGGATATTGAATTTGATGATAAAGGAATTTACAGATGGTAAGAATTTGTGTTGTCTTGTTGTGACAAGATTAGTAACAAATTTCTTATTACTTCAATCTTTGTTTCGATGAAGAAAGAGTCAAAACAAATGTTTACAAGTAATAAGTGGATTATATTTTAGTATGCTAGGTCTAATGTTGGAGTGGATGTTTGTAATATTATACTGGAAGATAGAGAATTTTGGTCTCAATTTCAATTTGTTATCCAAATTTGTGAGCCTTTGGTGAGGGTGCTTGCTTGGCTAATAGTGAAGAAAAGCCAACAATGAGTTATATTTTTGATGCCATGGAGAGAGCGATGGAAGCAATTAAGACCAATCTAAAACATAAGCCTTCTTTATATACACCTTATCTTTCAATCATTAATGAGAGAAAGGAAAGATAACTTTCTTCTCTATTGTTTGCAGCTGAGGCATCTTACTAAGCAAACTGAAGTTAATAGAGGAATGCTTTTAACTATTACAACAATTGTTAGCATTGACACGATGTAAGATCTCTTGGGCTAACAAATGGAGATTTATAAGTTATCTTATGGGGATTTTGGAATGTCAATTGCTATTCGACAAAGAGAAACTTTCTCCAAGTATTAGTTATTTCCTTTTTCTTATTTGTTGAAAATTAATTATCACTTTATTTTGTTTATAACGCTACTTATCTTATAACTTATAGTTTCTTAGTGGGATCAATTCAGAAATGGTGTTCCAGAATTGAAAAGGTTTACAATTCAAATTTTAAGTCAATATGTGAGTGTAACAAGCTGTGAACGAAATTAGAGCATATTTGAATTTATCTACTCCAAAAAAGGAATAGATTGGAACATAAGAGGTTGAATGACTTGGTTTTTGTTCGTTATAATTTAAAGCTTTTGGAAAGGTATGTTATTATCATTATTAATTTTGAAATAATTTCTTATAATTCTCATAATTAAAATTTATTGTTTACTAGGAGTCTTAATAGTACAAGTAGTTCAATTGATCCAATTTCCATTGATAATATTGATCTTTTGGTAGATTAGGTTTCTGAAGAACCAAATTTGGTAGATGTCAATGACTTAGAAGATAATCTTGGATGAGAAAGCATTGACATGTCATTTGGTGCATTAAATTTGAATGATAATGATGATGAAGCTCCTCTCATTGATGATGATTTGTACCAAATAATAAGTAGGGTCAGTGCGGTTATAGTGGGCATCCTCTTGTTAACGATTGAATTTCGTTACAAGTTTTTTTCATCTTCTTTTAATTTTACTTATATTTGATGTTTATGTTAAATTCTATATATGTAATGTAATTGTAAATGTTTTTGTTTCAAGTTTAATTATTACTTGATTGTTTCCTCATCGTGAATTCTTTTTGTAAATTATAATAATTAAGGATATTTATTGTTCTTTTTATTGGATAATTTGATGTAATTATTATTTATTAAAATGATGAAATTGTATTATTGTAATATTTTAAATACTTTGTATTATTCTTAAGTTTATATTTGTATTATGATGATTGCAATTTTTTTCATATTAATAGTGATTATTATTTATATGTGAAATATTTAAAAATTATTTTTATTTCATATTAATTCTGATTACTATTTATTATTATGATTTTTGGAAACAGAGTTGATGTAAACTTGTAAAGTATACAGTACGACTGTACAATATACTAATGGACTATTTTGCAACTTTTAAAAAATTTCAGGGACTATTTAATAAATTTAAAAAATTACCTGAAATGGTACCCAGTATTGACCGGTATAGATATAGTACTGTACTAGAACCCATTCTAGTACTAAATTCGGTACGATATTCGCAACTTTAGTTCTACCTTATTATCTGAAAGAACTTTTTCTATCCATATTTATTTATCAAGTAACGAAAATTAGACTTAAGCAAAGACTCAACTAGAAGAGTATGGTAGTTAGGTCGGACCGGATGGATTCACTTGACCCAATCTGATTCTCCAAGACTTAAAATAATATCATTTTATTCTTAAAATTTTTAAATTTATTTACCCAAAAATTTTTATTTTTAGGCAATTATACCAAGATAACAATGATCTTCCGATGAAGGTATTTGGGTTGGAATTTAGGCCATTTTTGGGGTTCGAACCCCATTTACTACGAAACTCCAATTATGACTTGTTAATATCATTTTACTCTTAAAATTTTAAATTTATTAATAAAATATGTTATTTTTAGGTAATTATATTAAGACTATATTTAGTTAAGTGGTTATCGAGGAAATGGAATATAATGTAATATTATTTCACTGTTTGGAGGAAAGTTTATAATGAAATAAAATGGAATAGGATAGAAGAGGAAAATTTCACATTACATCTCATTCCATCATAAACAGCAAAAATAAATTACTTCTTATTTGAAGGATTTAGGATGGACTGTAAAATGATAAATAACATTTTATTATATCACATTATAAACCATTCTTCTAATAACATTTCATTATATTACATTATATGCCATTCCATTTTTTCCAATAATAATTTTCTAACATTATATCTATTTAAATTCTATTTCATTATAAATGATTATATTTTATTAAAAATTTAACGTCTAACTAAACGTAGCCTGCGATAACGATGTTCTGATAACGAATGCATTTGCTCATACTTTAGGCTATTTTTTGGGGCGTGAACCTTATCTATTTCGAAATTCTAATCATGACTTGTTGAATTAGAATTGGACCAAGCAGTTTTTATCAACTGTGACCACAAGACATATATGTTTAGTCAAACTTTCTTTTTAGAGTTGTCACTCATATTTGATAATGTGTTTGGTGCTTATTTAAAAGGTATTGATTACGAATGCTATGATTATGAAACAAGCTTTTTTTGCTCATATAAATATATGGGCAACTCCTATTTCCAATTAAGTTCACTACGCCAAAGTTATAGAAACTTGGCTTCAGCATAGATTGTAGTCCACTGTGAATTCGACGTTGAAAATTATGGCCTGCAATCCGTAAAGCTCACCGTTAGTTTCGTTTTCAGTTCAGTGCTTGTAGCCATATGCTCCTTTTCATGAAGATTTTTATTGATTTGGAGTGTTTGGTGGAGGCCAATGCACGCATTTCTGATGTTCAGTAAACAAACAAAAAGACAAGAATCTTTGCCTTTTCGCAAGCTGCCAAGGTAAGTTTTGAAGGAAAGACGTGTTCTGAGGAGTTTCGTAGTGGGAACACGGTAAAGAGTGGTCCGAGTAATATAATTCAGGGTGCAAACATGAGAATCAAATGAAGATCAGAAGCAATGTTTTGTGGAATTAATATTTGGTCTACCAACTAATGTAGATTGTGAAGTATGGCCTACCATCTGGTAGCAGGATCTGTTCCCAACTTTCCAATATTTGACAAACACTAACGAACCTACAGTAGAAGACAAATTAAAGCAAATAAAACGCTTTTGATCATAAATTTAATCGCCCTTTTATAGGATTTAGCATCAAGGGACCGTCTTTACTGTCAGTCCCCTTGCTATCCGACAGGAATCAATTTGTCTTTTGGTCTTCTCTAAAACTTAGCCACAAATAGGATTAATAAACAAGTCTGCACATAACTACATAGTGAATAAGGTGATAAAAAGATTAAGAACTAATGGACCAAAGTTAGAAAGAACTATCATAAGTACAATGATTACCGGTTGTTTTCCCCCTTGATCTCCTCAAGTCCAGAGAACAAAACCAAATTTGGGAACTCCGGTCACATTATTAACCTGCCTCAGTTAGATTCTCAGCAACAATTTCGCGTACGACAAATTATCCAAGTGGAAAATATTAACAATCCCTGCATGATCGTGTTGTACCTGAAACCCCATTAAACAAACCTAAACAAGAAAGATAAGGAAAACGAGCAGATCTTGTTGGACTCTTTTGCTCAACTTTGTAAAAAGAATCTAAGCGAGTACACGCATAACACTTACTACGCCCCACAAAGTCAATGCACCGACTGTCCTCGTGGATCTGCTACTTTGGTAGCTCGATTGCAGGCCACAACTTCCTTGGAACATTCATGGAGATAGTTATCGTTGCATTTCCTAACGTGGGTCGTGGTTCTTTTTTCCTTCCTTTGTAGCTTTGGCTTGGTTTCTCAGTGGGGGGTGAAGTGTCGAGAATTGGGTTGACGAAAGCTGACGCCTGACGAGGGCTGACCTAAGAACTCGGGTACTCGTAATATTTTTCTCTCCCATTTATTTTTGAGTTAAGTGCGTAACACTCGAAATGGTGGTTGCTTTTGCCTCTCTAGTAACGTGTTCTAAAGATGAAAACTGAAACTGTCAAGCTTTTACAGCAGCTTCTTATGTCATGCCAAAAAATATGGACTTAATCTTTTGGATTTTTCAATCAATTCTGTTTTAAATTATCGTAAAGAGATTTCCTTTTCTTTTCTGTTATTGTTGTCGTTACGATGGCGGCAACTGATCATTTGAAGTTAATATCAACTTGAGACAAGGCCGTCTGAGGTTTCAGGCAATTGTTTATGAGTTTTGATTAGAAAGTCTTCGAATTATGTCTATTCGCAATAGGAGTTTTCTCTCGAAATTGATTTTGTAACCATCTTGACATGGCATAGTACGACTCTGTCACAGATCATGTATAGGTCATTTTTCAATTGTGATGATTCGAAAGGAGTTGTAGAATGTGCGGCGATTATAGAATCCAAGAGTGGATCGAAGAAAATGGAGCCTAAAATTGAAACTCTTGAAAAACAAAGGTTTCCTAATCGATCTTTGCCATGCAAGTCAGAGAAAGAGAAGATGCGGAGGCTCTCTAAAGTGGGTAGGGAAGAGTGTCATAGGCATAGTCCAAGTTCATTTCAGCTCTTGGACGTCTTCAAAGAAAATCGGAAGCTGGATCACGTGATTGATTCCTGGTCTACGGGGCTGACATATGATGGCCAATTTAAAGATATCGAAAAAGAGTTGCTAAAAGGAACTGTTGATCTACAGGAGTCTTTAATCGTGCTCGGAAAGTTGCAAAAAGCCCCCAAGTACATGGCTCACTTGAAGACAAAACAGAATGGGAAGTCGCAAAAAGAAAGAATTCACGAAATGGGGAGTGAAGGGAGACATACATTTCGATCTACAGATCAAAACTACTCGATAAGACGTCCAAGGCCACATACTTCGTCTGATGTGTCTTCGAGGGACTTCATTAACAAGGTTAGAAAAGCAGTTAGAGACAATCATGCTGAGGAAAATCGTTCTTCAAATGCAACTTCTACGGAGAAGCCTTATCTTGAAGAAAGAAAAAAGAGGGCAGCTTCAGCAAGTTCAAGCCAATCGTCGGTATTTCGACCCAACAGCAGTGAATCCCATTTTTCTTTCAGATTGCAGACAGCTCAGGAGGTAAAAGGTCCAAATTTAATTGCCCAGTTGATGGGTCTGGATTACATGCCTCAAACCCATTTGGAAAGTGAAAAAAACCTGACGGAGAGGACAGTTTCTGATATTGAAATGCAGAAGAAAAGGAAGCCTCAAGCCACGATTGCAAAAGTTGAGTCTGAGAAAAGGTCATTGAAGGAAGTGCTTGAATCCGTTCAACATAAGGGACTACTAAAAAGAAGTCCTATCAAAGAACTTAATTCCCTTTCTTATCATTCCATTGATTTCCATTCTCAATATAGCTCGGCTAATGATATTCTGCCTATCGTCCTATTAAAGCCTCTGCCTGTTGAATGCTTGGAATCGGAAGAGGAACTCGCTTCTATGCCTTGGGAAGATACAGTCTTGAAAACAAGGATATTGCCTGCAACGACCAAGGTGCAAAGAAGGCTTGCTGCGACATCAACGCAATCCGAGAAACGATCTTTAAATTTTAACAAGAACGACCGCAAGACAGAAACTGAAGAGACTTCAACCAGAAGGCACATCCAGGAAGAATTAGCTGAAGAACATTCGTGGCTTGCTGCAAAACCAAACGAGAAACGTGGAAAATTGGTTAACAAGAAAGTAAGGACTGTATCAGCCAACAGAAATGGCAAAAAATTGGAATCAGATGTGTATCTGACACAGAGGTTTATCCACGACGAAGGGCCTAAGGATCCAAAACCAGTTGCCAGGGAAAAAGAGAAAGTAGTTGGGACAAAATTAAAGGCCTCCAAGAAAATGAAAGCTTTGATCCCCTCTACTCACCAACAGGATGAAGCAGAGAAGACACAAACGAAAGTTGACAAGAGTCATAAGGATATCAGCAAGAAGATAGTAGAGCAAGCGGAAATTTTTAAGCACAGAAGTACTCCAAGATTTCGAGGTCAAGCTAAGCCGACTTCTATAAAACAGAAAAAGCCCGAAATTGGATCAGTCATTACCAAAACAGAAACTCCACAGCTGCACAGAAAGACCCCAAAAGCTATCTCAAGACACATAACGAGAGCTGGAATTCACGATTGCAAATATCACAACACCAAGGACAAGTCACTCAGTGAAGTTAAACCAGCTAAACAGGATGTGAGTCTTCTACTTCTTTCTGAGAATTGCAGTGTAATTCGTTTCTGGATATGTCTTGATGTACAAGAGTCTTGCTTTTGTATATCCACATTTGACTTGCTCGAAAAATCTAACCAAGTACTGAATACAAACTTACCTTGTCTATAACTTCGTGCAGACTGATGATTCAGTGTGCAAAGGAAATGCTAAGACCACTGATCCCACATTCTGTAATGACTCCTTCCTGGAAGTAAGCAATGAAACGCCCGCAGATAACTTACCGAAACAGACGGAAGCTAATGTCTTGACAATTCGGACAGAAGGTAATTCCTTTCAGGATACATTAATAGCTGTTCTACTAGTGATAAAACTAAATTTGATGTAAAATTTCACCTGATACACGTGCATTTGTGAGGATTGCATCCCTCATTCATTCATTTTTAGGTTCGACTAAGCATAACATATTGTTTGCAGTTCTTCTAAATACATGATTTTGTAATTTCTATATGCTTCGTCTCAAGGCCCAGTATAACGTACGGTCTTTCCATATCCTTATAGAACATTGCAGTGACAATCGGAGTTCTCTCTGCAACTTTTCTATTCTGAACTGTGATAATGATAATTATGCTTTATCCAAGTATTCAGAAGAAGCTGATGGTCACGTCAATCATATTGGAAACAGAACAAGCTTCAAAAAGGAATCCCGTCTGAAAGATTTGCTTATGAACAATTCTTCTTTTCTAACTCAAGCAGATGAGCTTTTTCATCTAAATTTGGGTCGCCGTGATGTTGTAACAACTACTACCACCAAATCCGGAGAAACAGAGATGAGACTGTATTTAGATTATGCAGATGAATTCATTGGACGCAGAAGCCTCAAAGATTCACAAGTAAGGCATCCTCTGCTTCCATCTTATGTTGGAGGTATCAGAATCCCTTTCACATTAGATTGGCTGCTGGATGAAGTTTGTGATGGAGTTGAGACTCTTGAAAGCTATAGTGAGCCTGCGGGCAAAAACCTTCAGAGCGATGATCTGTTTGCAATATTGTATAGAGATTTATGGTGCAAAGAAGTGGTGGGTGGAGTGTGGGATTTAGGTTGGAGGAATGAATTTTCTGCCATGGAATCTGAGCTGGCAGTGAATGATTTAGAGAAATTGGTTGTAGGTGAATTAATTGAGGAGTTGTTTGAATAATCTTGCGGTTTAACGTTTCAAGTCATTATCAGCTCCTGGAAATGATCGACTTTCTTGGTGCAAAAACTTCATGCATGGAAAGGATTACGAGCACGTCAGACACTTTTACCGTACTTGACCGTAGGTCCTGTAATTTAGAAGGATTACGAACATAGAAGGGCACTTGTAATTTAGAACATTACCAAAATCACAAGCTTCTTGGTACTTTTCTTCAATTATATACATAAATATTTAGATGGCAATTGCATTTGGAGCCTTATATTCTTGTTTATCAGATTATTATATTCACCAAACCCATACACTTGCATCGTTAGTGTACCTTAAATTTAGGTCGCACGATAGAACTGTCAGGTTGCTGGTTGCTACGAGTGACCCCTGCGGGAATATTCTTGGACTTGACTTGCACCATTTACATTACCTGAGAAACTTTGGTTGGGTCGCGAAGAAAATCAATGTTACGAAAATATTGAATACCGTTTGGAATGATTTTTTAAAATTATAAAAATTATCCCTTAATATATTGTATTATATAATTTATAATTTTATATTAATCATGTTTATAAAAATTATAATAATAAGGGTTTGGTGGAAGCAGTAATAGTAAAGGAAAAATACATACTATTTAGATTTTCTACAAAGACTCAAGCTTTGGAGGTGGTAGAAGAAGGGCCATGACATATAGCTAATTTTCCTTTATTTCTTCAGCCTTGGCAACCTGGTTTCCAGATTGATTGCAAAGACAAAAGGTCTGTTCCAATGTGGGTAAATTTTTTCAATGTTCCTCTAGAATACTGGACCACAAAGGGATTGAATATGATTGCTAGCTTTCTTGGAAAACCTCTATGCTTGGATGATAATACAGCCAATAGGAAGAAGTTAGGTTATCCTAGAATCTGTATCAACGTGAATCTTTCTAATTCTCTATCGGATACTATCCCTATCATCAGATTGGGACTTGATGGCTCACTCTATGAGGACAAAGTTACAGTTCAATATCCATAGAAGCCATCCACCGCTGTCCAAGATAAAAAAAGGTCCCTATGGGTAAGACCTTCATTAGAGGAGATTATGAGGAGCTGATGGGGTTGGATGTAAATACTCAAGTAGAATAGAATGAGGTGATTAGTTCAGCATGAAAAGATGAATGTGGAGAGGACAAAACATAATAAGATGATGTTGAGAAACTCCAGAAATGGCAGAAAAAGAGGAGACAATGGAGAATGCAAGAAATGGAAAGGAAGTGATCAGTGCTGAAGAAAATGGTGATGCTCAAACTGAAGGGGCCACTGTTTACACGGAGGCAGATAAAGAGGGGGAGATGATCAACCTTCCACTCTAAATCTATCCTCAGAAGGATAGGAGCATTTTATAAATCTTGAGTCCCTTATGGTAAATAAGGAGGAGGACCCTACCATTAGAGAATTCTTGGCTGTGGCCAAAAGGACAACCAATAGGAGCAGAAGAAAGGGCTCTAAATTTAACCTAGCTTAATTATGAAGATAGTAGCATGGAATGTGAGGGGGATTGATTTCCCTAAAAAGCTGGCGGCTTTAAGGGATTTTGTCTATAACACACAACCATGTATTTTTGCCATTTTGGAAACTAAACTTAGATATGAAAAACTGAATGTCTTGAATAAAATTGGGCTCAAAATGGAACTTTGTCTCAAACCACCAAGCTCACAGCTATGGGAGAATTATTCTGAGATATGATCCTAGTTTGGTGGATGTACAAATCCTCTCTATGGACATGCAAGCTATACACCTGAATTGCAAACTATTTTAGGCTAGCAATAACATCAGTATCTCTTTCATCTATGCCTCTAATCATGCATTTCAACGGAAAATCCTTTGGGACAGTTTAGTTCGGATTCAAAACTGGATTAATGGTGTATGGCTTATATGTGGAGATTTCAATGATACTCTATATAACACAGAAGCTGATGGCCACTTCAGTTAAAAAAGTCACTCCTCTGACTTTAATGACTGTGTGGAGCAGCTGGGAATTTTTGACCTCAACCATTAGGGTCATTTTTTCACTTGGAATAACAAGCAGATTGGAAGGTGGGCTCTAAGGAAAAAGCTGATAGAGCTATATTTGTTGACACAGTTCCCAAATTGTATTATATGTTTCCTTGATCCCTTATTTTCTAATCACTCTCCTATGCAGAGTGAAAATCTATCTCATAATCAAGTGAGAAAGGGACCATTCAGATTTAATAATTTCCTAATTGATGATGAGAAATTTACTGATGCTCTTCGTAAAGGACTGGATACTAAAGTGGGAGGTACCTTTCAATGTATATGTGTGTAAAAACTTAAATCTATCAAAGGGGAGATGAAAACCTTGATGAAAAGTCGAGCTTCCTCTACTCAGAATGCAGTTAATATAGCTAGAAAGAACTTAGAAAAGGTGCAGAAATAGATTGATCTGGACCCTTCAAATTTAACACTGCTATGTACTGAAAAGGAGCTGCTGATGACATACCTCTCAAAAGTAAAGGATCATGACAGTCTATCGGAGCAAAGGGCAAAAGTCAATTGGCTAAAAGATGGGGAAAAATGTTCTAAATTTTTTTCAATACTATCCTAGTCAGGAGGAATATAAATAGAATTTGATCACTAAAACAACAAGATGGTGTGGAAATTTCAAGCCAAGCTGATCTATTGAAGGAAGCAGAGAGATATTACATAAATTTCTATGGTTCCTCTCAGATCTGCCCAACCTTATCCATTCTTGATTCCATTATCCACCACAAAATCTCTCGGGAACAGACAGAAGCTCTCATTGTTCCAGTGACAGAAAAAGAAATAGAAGAGGTTTTGTTTCAGATGAATCTGAATAAGTCTCCCGGCCCTAATGGCTTTGATAGCTACTTCTATCAGAAAACATGTCAGTAACTGGACCTATGGTTAAGCAAGCAGTGATAGAATTTTTCTCTAGAGGATCCCTACTGAAGGAGGTTAACAAAACACACAACTGTTTGATTACAAAAGCTACCTGCTCTTCTACTCTGGATGATTATAGACCTATTGCATGTACTAATGTTCTATACAAGATTATTTCTAAAATCATTGCAAATAGGCTGAAGATGATTCTGGATTCATTAATATCTGACAACCAAAGTGCTTTCTTACATGATTGAAGAATTGGGGATAACTTTGCTATTGTACAGGAGTTGATGAAGGGGTATCAAAGGAAGCACAGCCCACCGAATTGTACAATCAAAGTGGACTTTAAAAAAGCTTTTGACACTATAGAATGAGAGTTCATTCTTCAGACCCTAAAACTAATAAGATTTATAGAGGTTTTTGTGAAGTGGATAGAGGTATACATAACCACTCCTTATGCCATCCTAGTCAATGGCTCCACAACTGAAGTTTTTAGGAGTGTTAGGGGCTTACGTCAAGGTGACCCTATCTCCCCTTACCTATTCATTATCTGCATGGAGGTACTCACTTTGTTAATTCAGCAGAGAGTTGGAAATTGTAAGGCTTTTAAATTTCACAATAAGTGTAAGAAGGTCAGGTTAGTAAATATATGCTTTGTGGATGATCTACTGCTTTTCTCAAAAGCTCATGGTAAGTCTATTGAGCTACTCGTTAAAACCTTGGCTGATTTTAGGGACTTAATGAGTCTTACGATTAATCCGAGCAAGAGTCAGTTTGTTTTAGCTAAAGGAGTCAATATCATAGAGAACAGAATCTCCCAACTAACAGGTATGACTAGAAAATCAGCTCCTTTGACCTATTTGGGACTTCCTTTTACTACTAAAAGAATCCAGTACTCAGAATGCCAGCCCCTGATTGAGAAAATTCAGAGAAGGTTGGGCATGTGGTCAAATAAGGTGCTCTCTTTTAGTGGGAGGCTACAAATAATTAAGGCAATTTTGAATTCTCTACACATATATTGGTCCTCAAATATACCTCTAGCAAAAGGAGTGATTAAATCCATTGAAAAACTATTTCGAATATTCCTATGGGGTAACCTCAATTTAGAAAATCATTTTGCTAAGGTTAAATGGAGAGAGGTGTGCAAGAGGAAAGAGGAAGGACTGATCTCTATTGCCTCATATAATAGAGCACCATTGGCAAAGAACCTCTAGAATATCTTACTAGAAAAGAATTCTCTTTAGATTAGATGGTTACATAGCGACATATTGAAGGGTTCTAGTATCTGGTTCATCCCTATCAAACCATCATTTTCATGGCCTTTGATTCAACTACTGAAACTTAGACCTATGATTGAATCCCTGATCTACTGCAGGGTTGGGAATGGAGAGAAGGTTTCGCTCTGGTTTGACAATTGGACAAGCCATGATCCCCTTATTAGACACCCTCAGGCTATCTAAATATGGAATAATGTACCCATTCAAGAGAAGGTCAAAATCGTCCTAACAGGTGATTAGTGGAATTTTCCAGCTGAACTACAGTACCTGTCCCCTAACTATCTTCCTAACATCCAAAGAGAGGATGCTTGCTATTGTCTCAACTTACCAACTAACGCATTCAGCATTGCTAAATTCAGGAAATGGCAGTCTCGAAACAACTCAACACAAGCCTAGTTTCCTGTTGTCTGGCATAAAACTTTAATTCCAAGCCACTTTATCACATTGTGGCTAGCAGTCCTAAATCGATTGAGCACTATGGATAAACTTCAATTTATGTCCACCAATTCTATTTGTGCCCTTTGTGAGACAGAGATGGATTTAAGGGATCATCTTTTCTTCAGATGTTCCTTCTCACAAGATATATGAGAAAGGACTAAAAGTCTCAATCACACTCCTAATGCAGGCTCCACTATTATAGAAGCCATTGACTAGCTTCTGAGGTTGTTACACACTCTTAAATCTTCTGAGTGAATCTATGTCATCTCCCTTGCCTCCTTTGTCAAGGAGATATGGAGAGAAAGGAACTATAGAAGATTTCAAAATAATCTTCGTATAAGACACGAGGTATTTAACTCTCTGATTAGAGAAATCAGAGAGAAAATCCTCCTTTCTACCCATTTGGAAGAACTAAGCCCTAATCTAGCTTTCTTATGGAGGATCAGATAACAAAACAAAGATTCAATATAAAAGAAAGATAGAAGAAGTACCTGGCTCCATGGATCTGGATGAGACACAATCCTCGCAGATAGGCGGATTTGGGAGGCTCACCACCACCATTGGAGAATGCAAACACAACAGAGATGGTTCAGAAAATCTTTCTATCAGATGAAATGTAGACTACATAGTCACTCAATAAGAAGAAGCTTACCTCTTTGTAATAGCGTCTCTTCGGTTGTACTCCCACTCTTGAGATTTGACTTACCTGCATCCTTCATCGAGAACTACTGCTCAAAGATGGAAGAAGGAGTTTCCTAAGGGTTAGGCAATCCATCTGTAGCGTGGATTAGAGATAAAAATGAACAATCAACCCCATCCCCTAATTTGGTATACTCTGGAGGCATAAGGAAAAGAAGAAAATGAATTTACCTTAAATGAAGACGCGTCAAGACGTTTTGCTAATGTAGGCTTGCTTAGTCCATAAGTGTCGTTGTGTTAAGAGGAGACTTATGTCTTTGGCTTTAGTAGTCACGAACTCTATTGTATATTTATGTATTAATACAATTTATTTAGCTTTTCAAAAAAAAAAACATTATGAAGTATCCAATATAATGGATGTACCTCCTTGCAGGTTTATTTTACAGAAGAAAGAACTTTAATGTAGAGACAATATCACATATATAGACCATGACATAAATTAAAGAAACTGGATCAGTTTGTTCTCACCGTTGATGTGATATATTCTTCAAATGAGTTTATATTTTTCATATAGCTATTATGAGTAATCATGTTGAGGCTTCTGTGTACACATGTTATAGATCGTCCTGTAAACAAAATTAAAGGGAAAAATTAAAAACCCTCATCAACTAACAAGGGAAAAATTAGGAATTTGTTAATACAAAAACATAATTTGTCAAAAAAATGAATACTTGTAGAGCATCATGTAATCCTCAAAGCTGAACTATGACTCATATAACCCTTCTAGGATGTTCTTCAACTTTATGATCCTTTTTTGCATAAATTCCCATCCTTGTAACAATTGAGCTAACTACTTTAGAATCTCTGTATAAAGAGATGATGAATAATGGGTATAACGATTCTGTTGATTTGATATAAGAGAAAGTGCGAGTTTGTAGCAGTCACCACTGATAGGCATTTTGCTTCTACAAGGTATATGTTGATAATTAATTGTCCCTTCTATATATTATTGAAAAGCCATACAGATTAATTGTTTCACAAACTATCCGATTTTATGTGATCGTCTCTGGCACAAATGAAAACAAAAATCAATTAAAAGGAAAATAACAGATGATACTAGAAATTTGGTAACATAGTTCAGCACTCCTTGCCTACATCTGCGGAGCCCTCATCCAGATTAATTCTTTCACCAAAGTACAATATATTTACCCAAGGCTTTACTGAGCTGACACCACTCACCCCTTGACACTATCTCTCAACCTTACTTTCTGTGAAAGATTTTCACACCCAATAACACAAACAACTCGTGTTAATCTTGACAGAGGATTTTTCTAAACAAATTTTAATAAAATAAAATTAAACAAATAACTCAAGTGATCAATCAACTAAGAACAGAACAATAAAAACACTTGAGATAAAAGAGAAGAATAACTTCCCAAAAAGTCCAGCTCAACTGAAATAAATCTGAAAGTTATCGCAACAAACTATGACTGATTTTTGCAAACTCTAACATCAACTCACGAAAACTTCTTCGGCTGTATTTCAAAAATCCAAAACAAGCTACTGCACTGTTCACATCAACTGCAAATTTCACACACTATCATTTAACCCACTCACTCACGTAATCTTCACACCCTCAAAATCAATTCACCATTATACAGACCACCTAATTCACACAAACCACCTTATTCATCTTTTTATCAAGATGGAGACATTCACGACTATCACAATGAATACCAAAATAGAAACCCAGCAACAAACATCACCCACGCACACGAATAAAGAGAACTCCTTCCAATAGTGTGCTACTCCAACGATTTAGTATCAAAACAAGAGGAATAAAATCACGCACCCCACCAAGCACTCACGCACACAATCACTCACAAATAAGCCATTGGTCAAATTTTCCCAAAACAACACTCTCGTATAATTTCTAGAAATTGACTTAATTCACAATCAACTTGCGGCAATTACCCTTTTTCCATTGCATCCACATAAAACCAACGTAATTCATAATAAAAATGTAGTAATGCCCTTCAGCTACTTCATACACATAAAGTTTTTATTTTTAATTTTTATATTAAAAATCTCAACTAAACAAGTTTTTGTTTTTTAGTTAAAAAAACATAAACCAAAAACAGAAAACAAAAACTAAAAACTGCAACAGAAAAGTAGAGGTGAAACCAATCGACCCCTTTATTCAATTGAATATCTGTTTAAATCTCATTGGCCCAAATTTTTGTTTGGTACAAATTTCTCATCGTTGAGCTCATTAGCACTATTTTTTAAATTCATTATATCAAATGACATGTCAATACTTTTCCATCCAAAATTATCTTTAAAGTCACTCTCATCTATCAAGATCCTCAGAAACTCACTCCGCAAAAGATGGATATGGTTGAGACAAATTGGATCTACAAAACTACTTGTTTTATTAAACAAATAAAATTGAATTATTAAAAAATTACGAGAAATGATATTCAACTTAATAATAATAATTACATACATTTTTCGAAGCTTTAATTATATCAATCAAAGACCAAGTTATTTAATCTTTTGTGTTCCAATCTATTCTTTTTTTTGGAATAAATGAATTCAAATGTACTCTAATTGCTTTCATTCCCTATTCCATTGAAATATTGACTCCGAATTCAAATTGCAAACCTTTGCAATTCTAGAATACCACTTTCGAATTGATCTTACCAGGCAACTGTAAGGCAACAAAAGTAACATTATAAATAAAATAAAGTGATGATTATTTTTAACAAGTAATAAAAGTGAAAAATATATACCTGGATTAAGTTTGTCCCTTTGACAAAGAGCAACGTGCATCCTAAAATCACGAGAAACTTCATTATAAATCTCTATTTATGAGTTTAGGAGATCTTATATCTTCTTATGGGCAACAATTGTTGTTTTAGGAGTGAAGATACAAGTGAAATAAAGTAGAAAAATAAGAAAATAAGAAAGAGTGAGAGGTAAAGCATTGCACCTCAAAGTTTGTACCATTATTTTTTATCAATATAAAAAGCAGAGAAAAGGCATAAAGAGAAGGGAATATATCTTCTATACTTACTATTATGTTCCCTCTATTCCCAATATATCTCAACCATCCAATGGTTGAGATCTTATAGGAACATGCGGGTATTGGATAGTAGGTTTAGAAGATATGCTCCTTAAAGAGAATCAGAAAAAATAACAAAATAAGAGAGAGTGAAAGGTAGAGAGTTGCATGTCAAAGTTTGTACCAATATATATATATATATTTTGTTTCCCAACATTTTCTTCATGCACGACCTCCCAGAGCTGTGGCTGGAATTGTATCCACTCTAGCAGTCAATGGTCAATTCCTTTTGCCAAGCCTAATGATGCAGTCTTACAAGTTAATAATGGTGTTCCAATACTAACAACAACAATAACGGTATAATCAACAACAACAACCTCCCTTTCCTCACAAGACTTGCTGGCAATACCCCCAACGTAATTTAGAACAGTGGAAACAACATCAATGGTGGATTTGGGATTAACCCTACTGTAAACGATATTCAGATTCCTTCAGGAATTACCATTCAGAAACTTATGTTTAATTGGAACATTAACTGTCATTGACGATGAGCTAACAGAGGGCTACGAGCTTGGTTCAGACTTGATTGGTATGGCACAAGGGTTTTATGTGGCGAGTTCTGTGGATGGTATCAGCCAGATCATAGCTTTCACAGCCATCTTTGAGGAGGGTGGTTATGCTGATAGCATCAGCTTCTTTGGAGTCTATGCACCGAGTAACTATTTCGGAGTCTCAATTCGCAATCACGGGAGGCACTGGGAAGTATGTCAATGCCAAGGGTTTGCAACTGTTAAGACATTCTCAGGAATAAATTGGCACGATACTGACAGTTCTGAGACTCTACTGCTGTTCACTGTATATCTTTCTTACTAGTGTCTTTTCCTTTATTACGGATATTGAAGGATCTATGTGATCCTCCTCAAATCATGTTGTATCTTTTATTAAAACTCAATCCCATGATTCTAGGCCATCCCTTGATTACAGACAATAGCTATAGATGAATATGTTGACTTTGTACGTAAATCATCTTGCTGTAATACTGCTCTGTATATTTTATAAATGAGCAGTGCACCACCAAACAACAATATGGTGGTTTTACAAACCTTTTCATGGTATCAGAGATTTCTAAGGATTCACCTTCGTTGATCCAAATGGCCTCTGAAACTCCTTGTCCTACCCTATCTTTCAACACCATGGTCCACCTCTTAACCATCATGTTATCTTCTTCCAACTTTCTCCTTTGGCATAGCTAAGTGTTGCCATTGCTGCAGTGTCAACGTCTCTTTGGATATGTTGATGGATCCATCAAACCTCCTTCTGCAACTATCAGTTCTCAAGCCTCTGCCTCTGTTAATCTAGCATTTAATGAATGACAATAAACCGATCAACTTGTACTAAGCCTCCTCCTTGCTTTATTGACGGAAGAAGCCATATCTGTTGTTAGTCTGACCTCTTCGCATGTAGTCTGGTCCACTCTGGAGACCACCTTCAATCATCGTTCCAAATCTAGGGAGTTACGTTTAAAAGATGAATTGCAGCACATGAAGAAAGATGCTCGGTCTGTTGTTGAATACTCCCGTGAATTCAAATCCGTTTGTGACTAGCTAGTTGCTATGGGTCGCTGCATAGATGATCTTGACAAAATCCACTAGTATTTACGTAGACTTAGCTCTGCTTTCTCCACCTTCTCTACTACACAGTTATCTATTTCTCCTCTCCCTTCTTTTACTAAGATTGTTCCCATGGTGGAGAGTTATGAAAATTTTGTTAAATCCCTAGAGCTGCCTACCACAAGATCCACTTCTGCAACCTTCATTGCCTTTTCACAGTAACAAATCTACCTCTACTCGTGGCAGTGGTCGTGCATCTCATGAGGTTCAAAACCATGGTGGTGGTCGTCAACAACGTAACTGTCCTATTCGTTGTCAGATTTGTCTTGGGGAAGAGCATTATGTCACTTCTTGTCATGACCGCTACTCTCATTCTTCAAATGCTGCCAACTTTGTGGAGGCTTTTACCTCATGCACACTCAATGATAATCAAGTTTCTGATTGGTATACAGACACTGGAGCCATTGCACATATGACTAATGGTATTGCTCAGTTAGATAAATTTGATATGTAAACTGGTAAGGATTGTGTTACTGTCGGTAATGGTGCCTCTCTTCCCATTTCTCACACTGGTACCCTCACTCTCACCATTTCCCTTTAAAAAATGTCTTAATTGTGCCTGGCTTAACCAAAAATTTGATTTCCATCAGTAAACTTACCTTTGATTTCCCTTTCTCTATTACCATTACTAATGATAGCTTTAGTATACAGAATCAAGTCACAAGAAAGGTGGTGGCAACCACACGGCGTAAAAATAATCTTTATGTGCTTGAGCGTGGCCATCAATCTTTAATTTCTGTCTTCTCTAATAATTGTCCTCGAGCTTCATTTGATGTTTGGCATGCTTATTTGGGTCATGTATCTCATTCTATTATTTCTATTTTGAATAAAAATCGTCCATTATGTGTGACTTCTTTGCTTCCAAATCCCACTATTTGTTCTAGCAGTCAACTTACAAAAAATCATAGAATTCCATTTCAACATAATGACAAACGAGTATCCAATGTTTTGGATCTTATTCATTGTGATTTATGGGGTCCATCTCCTGTTCCGTCCAATTTGGGTTATAAATATTATGTCATTTTTGTTGATGATCATTCCCAATTTACGTGGCTCTATCCTTTAAAATTTAAATCAGATTTTTACCACATTTTTTTCAATTTCAAAAATTTGTGGAAAATCAGTTTTCCGTTAAAATCAAAGTATTTCAAAGCGATGGAGCCACTGAATTTACCAATCATAATTTTCGGGATCATTTACAAGACTCTGACATTCATTACCATTGTCTTGTCCTTATACACCGGCCCAAAACGGTCGTGCCGAGTGCAAACATCGTCATATAAATGAAACTAGTTTAGCAATGCTCTTTCACTCACATGCCCCTTTGAAATTTTGGGTTGATGCCTTTAGCACAGCTATTTTCACCATTAATCGGTTACCCACGTCTCTTCTTGATGGCCTATCTCCCTTTAAGCTTCTTTATAGTAAGTCTCCTATTTATTCCAATTTTCATCCTTTTGGTTGCTTTGTATTTCCATACTTATGCAATTATGCTTCTCACAAACTAGCCCCTCACAATCATCCATGTGTTTTTCTTGGCTACAGTATATCTGTCAATGGCTTTCGTCGTCTTGATCGTTCCACTAATCATGTCTTTATTTCCAGACATGCTTTTTTTGATGAGCTTAATTACCCCTTTACGGGACATCCTTGCTCTAAGCCCTTGCCTCACTCTCCTGTTAATGCATTTCTTGAGCCTACCACCATCCCAGTAGCCGAATTACTGACTCAAGCCGATCCCATACCACGACTATGTGTCTTTTTTTTAACTGACCCATCTGTTAGTTTTGTGCCTACTTCTATTTTATAGGCCCCCGATGTTGAACCCACTATTCCTTCGGTGCGTGAACCTTCGCATGCCTCAACTCTCATGCCTGCTGACCCATATCCTGTCACCACAGTATCTTCCTTTATAGCCTCGAGCCGTCCTCCTCTAATTGGCACCCATTTAATGTAAACTCGGGCTAAATAAAAAATTTTCAAGCCTATCCACCAGTCTTATGTGTGCACAGTTCCTCACTCCGGCCTATTCCACTCTTTTCTCACCATATGCGAGCCTAAAGGCTTCAAGTCTAATGCTAAACGTCCCGATTGGATTGCTGCCATTGATGAGGAAATTCAGGCCCTTCATCAGAATCATACATGGGATCTAATACCTAAACCACCCAAAAAAAATGTTGTGGGCTCCAAATGGGTTTTTCGCATCAAATATCTATCTGATGGCACTGTGGATCATCTTAAGGCTCGTCTTGTTGCAAAGGGCTACACACGACAACTGGGCCTCGACTTCACTGATACTTTTAGTCCTGTTATTAAGGCTTCCACAGTCTGAGTTGTTCTATCTCTAGCCGTATCTAATAATTGACCTCTCTGGCAGCTTGACATTAAAAATGCATTTCTTAATGGTCTTTTGCAGGAAGAGGTTTATATGGATCAACTGTCTGGATCTGTTGATCCTAAATATCCCACGCATGTTTGTCAGCTTCGTCGTGCCCTCTATGGTTTTAAGCAAGCTCCACATGCTTGGTTCCATCGCTTTAGCTCTTTTCTCTTGGCTATTTGCTGACTCATCTTTATTTGTTCTCTCAACGGGTGCTGACTTAATCTATTTATTACCCTATGTTGATGATATTGTCATAACTGGCAGCAATTCAACACTCCTCGATGGATTTATTGGCAAGCTGGCTCCTGAATTTTCCACTAAAGGACCTTGGATCCTTGAATTATTTTTTGGGCTTAGAAGCTCATCGCACATCTACTAGTCTTTTTCTTAGCCAAGTCAAATACGCCCATGAGATCTTACAACGTGAACAATTAGTTGATTCCAAACCGGTGGGTACTCCCATGGTGGTCGCTCAGAACCTTTCCACGATTGGCCCATATTTTGATGATCCATCCCTCTACCGGTCGCTTGTAGGTTCCCTTCAATATCTCATAATCACTTGCCCAGATATTGCTCATATTGTAAGTGCAGTCAGTCAGTTCATGCATAAGCCGTCTATTTTTCATTTTCAAGCTGTTAAACGGATACTACGCAACATTAAAAGGACTATTCGGTTTGGTTTACCTTTCACTCCATCTTCTTCTAGTGAACTCATCGCTTATTCAGATGCCGATTGGCCTGGGTGTCCCGATACACGTCAATCAATTTTTGGTTATGTTGTTTATTTTGGTGGTAATATAATGTCTTGGAGTTCTAAAAAGCAACCAACGGTTTCCTGGTCTAGCTATGAATCTGAATCTAGAGCATTGGCCCTCACTGCCGCTTAGGTTAAGTGGCTACGACATCTTCTTCGGGATCGTCATATTTCTTCTACATCTCCTCCAGTCATGCTTTGTGATAATCAAAGCTCTATTTTTCTCACTGTAAATCTAGTCTCTCATAAGCTTTCTAAACACATCGATTTGGATTATCATTTTGTCAGAGAACTAGTGGTCTCTGGAGAACTCAAGATTCATTATGTCTCCATTCACTTACAAATTGATGACCTATTCACCAAAAGTCTCGACTGACCTGCCTTCATCTTTTTGCTTTCCAAGCTTTGCATCTCTGCTTCTGAGGCACTAGGCTTGCGGGGGGGTATTACGGATATCGAATGATCCATAAGATCCTCCTCAAATCATGTTATATCTTTTATTAAAACTCAATCCCATGATGCTAGGCCATCCCTTGATTACAGACAATAGATATAGATGGATATGTTGACTTTGTACGTAAATCATCTTGCTGTAATATTGCTCTGTATATTCTATAAATGAGTAGTGCACCACTAAACAACAATACATTGGTTTTACAAACCTTTTCATACAATTGAAATTTGCGACTTCTGTGGTGCAGTCCAGAGACTTAATCCTTGAAGTTAATGAATTCCAAGTTAAATTTCAACAATTGAAGTGCTTTCGGAAAACCAAGTACATCTATAGAAGTATATATCCTTCAAAATTTACAGGGAACTTCTCTATTTATCTAAAGAGAACTAGTAGGCAAACCCTGTAATTTCATTAGTAAGCCATTTAACAATTCACGGTCATTTATATATCAACTTAGTCAAACAGGTTTATAAGTAAAATCATCCAGCATTTACTTATAAACTTTCAAATTAATAATAGTTAATGTTCCTTTGGTTCTATGTAGAGAAGGCAGAATATGTTTTTTTATGTCTTTCACTAATATTTATAGCCATTTTTTTTTTTTTGCAAATCAGGAGGTGTTCTTATTTTTGATATATTTTAGTTTTCTTTAACTAACTTTTTTGCTTGAATAAACTATGCTTAAATTTTTTTAAAACTATTTCTTGATTTAATATATTTTCCATTTTATTTTTAATTACTATTAATCTATCCACTGTCCTATTAATTTAAACAAACATAAACAATTGTATGTAAACATCTACCAAATCTTTGGTTTAATAGAAAAATTGTATGTAAACATTAAAATTAGAGAATATTTTATAATTTTAAAATATTTCTTGAAATAATATTTAGTATTATTCAATATTAATACTTTACCAAAACTAAATTTAGTACGAGTAAGATACTTATAATATTGATTCTCATATATTTGGTTTAGTTTCAACAGTCCAAAAATACTAATTCAATATGCTTCAGATTGGGAACTAAATAGTTAAAATTTATGGATATAGATGGTTCTTAATTATACTAACAACAATGGAATGTGGAACACACATACAGAGTTGGTGGAATGGATAATCCTCAACCCTATAGTTGAAGAGAATGGAGTGGCTTCTTTTGTTTTACCAAATCCAGAATTGAGGAGGAGTAGGTGTAACGTGATGTATAGACGGAGGAGCCATTGAAGCAGTGGTGGACAGAGGGACACTTCGTTGGAGATGATAGTCTCGCGTGATCTCGTTCGAAAAGCTCAAACAGTTGAATAACTTGTTTAGTACAAGTTATGGTCACGTCTTTAAACCAATATGAAAGAAATTGTCAAAAGTATTGGAGTTGCAATTGATTCCTTAATTTAGTAAGCGGAATGAAAATAATCGTATATGACTCTAATATCCCTTCCAAAATCTATTCCATCTAAAACTGTAAATGCAGGATATTTAAGTTTGAAAGAATTTTGAAATTGTGGATATGGTAGTTATTAATATTTTTTATTTATAATAACTATTAATAATTATCAAATGATGATTGTATAATTCGTTAAATTAGATTTTTAATATTAAAAATAATAAAAATATTGTTTTATAAAATAAAATTTTATTTAATAATAATTATTTAATGATGACTATATTAATTCTTCATCTAAAAATTTTAGTGCTAATGCATATATGTAAGTGGTAATGTCTCCAAAATGAGAAAAAGAAGGATAATTAATTCTGAAATGCTCAACTTTTTGAATTTTTAATTTAACATTCAAACTTTTAAATTTTTTATTAAGTGATTGATTTTTTAAACCTTAACAATTTAGTTTAAAACGATAATTTTTTTACGATGTGGATAATAGATAAACATTTATATAGTATTTAATAGTCATATCATCCAAAAAAGGTAACTTTTTGAACTGAATGTGCAAATTGATAATATTCCTCATTCTTTATACATATTGACATAGTAAATGAGCAGTATACTTATAAATAACATAGAAGAATATATGTAAAGGCTTTGTTAACAACATTTTAAGTATTTACAAACAACTCTTCATGCCTCTAGTAGATGAATGGGCAATTCTATCTCTGCCGTCACTACAAGAAAATTACAAATTAGCGATAGAATATTACCGACGGAAAAAAACCGTCGTAAATTATCAACAAAAAATGAATTTCCTTTGGTAAAATTGTTGAGAAAATTTGCGTTTTGCGACGGACAAAGTATCTATCGGTAAAGGTAGAGGGAAGTTATTCTAGTAATTTTTTCAACATAATATAGAGACAAAAGGGCAATATTCGTTAGTAAAATAGGCGAGAATGCTTGGCGGCATAAATAAACATCGTAGTGTATAGACAGAATTGTTAATACGTCGGTAAAATTGAAAGTTAAATGTTGTTGTTTGCTTTGACTTCAACGTTTTTAATAAAACGAAAACGACATCGTTTGGTTAAAGGGATTCAGTAGCTTTTAGGTTAAACAAAAATGACGTCGTTTGGTGTCCACATACCCCCCCTAATCGTCATGTACTTTTTATCTTTCTCTCCTCTATATCGCCGTCAGTTTTTTTCCTTCCTGTTAATGTCAGTTTCTTCCTTACTGTCGCCACCATCCTGGTCTTTATCACTGTCCTCCTCCTTATCGTCATCGGTTTTGTCCTCTCTGTCACCGTCCTCGTCTTTGTCCCTGTCGCCGTGGTTTTGTCGTCCCTTTTCTAGTTTTTACATAACCTCTTAATTCCAAAATAAATCTGAAACAAATTTAGACCTTATCATAACAAAATAAACCTGTAGAGCATACTGCTCGATTTCACGTGTTTGCTCCTTTTAATAGTCGCATGTTGCCAACTACTTTGTTTGCTCCTCCACTGCATGTTGTTGCTTTGCCATCTTTTCTCATTCATTGCTGACTGATTCAGTAATCTTGCTACTACCTTATGTTGATAGTATAAAGTATAAATTATTAAGTAGCTCTGTGTTATTTTGTAATGGTTCCATTAAACTAAAATTTTTAAGGACTTAATTTGGATGATTGTCAACTTGAGATTCGATATTTGGGAACTTTGTCTTCCTTGATAATGTTATGGAATTTTTATTTATGTCTGCTATTATGGAATTTTGTGAATGGCTTCAATAAGTCTTATGAAGTTGTAAAATATTGAGGGATATCATCAAACATCACTTTTTTAGGTTACTGTACCTTATCTCCATACACAATTCATTGTACTTTTTTCCTTGTTGTTCTAATAATCATAAAAATAAGATTAAACTTTGAATTGTTAATTTATGATAGTCCCTAGTGGAACTCAAGAGGGGGGTTGAATTGGGTGTTTAAAAAATTAAACAATTTTTAATACTGGTATGGTATAAAATGTTTTTGTTTAGTGGTAGCCTTTTGATTTTCTTAAACTCAATTATACTTTTAACCTGACATTTAGGCCAACACTAAATAACTAAAGGATTTAATATTAAGAGATAAGTTTAAAATTAAAAATTTTGAATTTTAATAACGATCTTATTTGTTGGATTAAATTTAAAAGTTCAAAAATTCAGTCTAACCTCATGTTCATGCATATTTTATGTTGGTTTTTAAAGCTTGAAGAAAATGTAGATTTCGATTTTAAAATGGAGAATGCTTAAGGTTTAGTGATTCGGTACCTAAGGCTTTTAATGATTTTTGTATTTTGAATTTGGTTGAATATTTAACTTGGATAATTTAAAATTAAATCTAGGTTTGAGATTCAATTTCACCTAGATGAATTAAGCTTTTATTTTATTCATTTACCATTAATTATTAAGACTATTTCATTTTTTTATGATTATGATATCTCCCTTCGTTTATTTTCCTCATTCTGGCAATGCATTAAAATTTCACATATTAAGCATAAAAGGAAGAAAAAATGTATTACATATAAGCCTAGAAATACTTTTGAATCCATTTGTACACACTTAATAGAAATTCATAAGAATTCATGAATACTAGGAAAAATACCATGTTGACTTCATGAAAATCCTCACTTAAACCTAAAGACTTACATTTAGTCTCTAACCTAGAAAAGTCACCCTATTTGAAAATTTATCATTTCTTTTGTCTATCTAAAAGGTTGGAGTTTGTGACACCCCACTCCCGCCGAACCCGAACCCGATATCGATCGTGATACCCGGATCCGTGCCCCGCGAGGGTGGCA
>JANZXR010000171.1:9553309-9567374 GCA_027575705.1 Erythroxylum echinodendron | reverse complement strand
TCCTTTGACTTGAGATCACCAAAGTTATCTTGTATAGAGATTGCTACGTTTTGATACTATCTATGATCTATTTAATCTTGGGTCGTTTAATCGGTAGTCATTAGATGTAGCATGAACTATATGGAGGAAGTTGAGTGATCAAGATAGGATTCATCACCCTAAAGTAATTAGGGAGATTTTTTTGTTGTTCTCGATTATTATTGATTCAAGAAATCCTTAACCAAGTTGGAATACATTTGTAAGTAGTTTACAAATGTCATTAACTGAATCGATAACTAATGGCGGAGAACTAATATGATTGGCCTCAAAATAGAGTAAGTATTAATTTCATGCTCTATATCTAATCGGAACATTATATGATAAAAGAATTTAATTATACAGAAAAATAATGCATGGAAAGGTTAGTGAAAACTACTTTGACATTTCTAAATATTTGGGTGGTTGTGATACGTTGATTGACGTCAATATTGATCTATGATTATAAATTATTTAATTGGAGAATTAAAGATAAATTAAAAGAAGTTTAATTTATCTAATTCGAATTATAAATTAGAATTATAATTTATAATCGTTGCCAATATATTTGGGAACCTAATGGGTCTCACATATATAATGGGTTGAAGAGAGCAAAGTTTATTTAATCAAGTTGGACTTGATTGTAAAGTTTGAAAAATTTTATGATTAAATATGAAATATTTAATAAATAAGGATCAATATGAGATATTGTATTTATTTAGACAAAATTGATATTTAATTATAATTACAAATAATTCTAATTAAGTTTAATTGAAATTAGATCTTAATTTCAATGAAATTACCTAAATGTCTAGAACCTATTATAAATCGGCTTAAGCTCTATGGAGCCAGTACTTCTTGCTTAACCGTTATAGGTCAGACATTTTTGCGTCTACGGTGGTTAAAACATATTAATTTCGAGAATGGTTCTAAGGATACGACACCATTATTATCAAACTTTGGAATAAGGTACTAGTTAAGTTTTCATTTTATTATGATTTGTGTTAATCATTTTATAGAATTGAAAAATCTTGATTTTTGGGAAATCAAAGATTGTGAAAAAGTTTCATAATTATTCCGTTGCGATCGGGATTGGATCTTGACCCAATTTTCCAACAGTAGGGACCGTCGTGGAAGGATCTTCGACTTAGTTTCATTTGCAAATACATGTTATTCACAATCTTCCATGTCCAGTACAGCTGCATATAATAGACGGTTTGTATCTAATGAGAGAGTCGTTCAACTTAAAAGCACAGTATAGATGCTGGCAACTCTGTTGCAACAATCGTTGGAGTTTATAGCCCAGCTATGTAATGAGATGGATGAGTTAAATGGGAGGGGTAACATCTCATAGCAGCAGTCAGACCATTCGCCTTCACCAATTACATAGCTTAGTTTTGCTATTCTCAAGTCATTTTGTATGAATTACATATTTATTGTTGTAGATAATAATTTTTATTATGAATTAAGATAAAATTTTACTTTATATTATCATTCAACTTATCGCTTAGATAAATTAAATGTAAAAAAATTCAATATGTTACCACAAGATAACTGTAGAAATTAAATATCAATCATAAGATTGCCAATCAAAATTAAATTTACAATTTAAACGTATGAAAAAAAATATAAATGCATTTATCAACGAAATTATAATATCCGTCGGTAAATTTATTATTAAATTTACTGACAAAATAAGAACATTCCGTCGGTAAATTATTTACCAATGGAAAAACTAACCGTTGTTAAATTTACTAACCCACATACAAAATCCGTCACTAAATTTATCGATGAGAAACAACTTACTGTCGCTAAATATTTCAACAGATTTTCAAAAACTTTGTTTGTTAGTAATAGTTACTGACGGACTTAAAAATTATGTCACTATATGTGGCAAAGGGAATAAAAATGTCCGTCGGTAAATAAATATTTTTATTCCGGTGCTGAAGATTACCAATGACTATTTCTCTGACGACTCATGCGGTCAGTAATTTCCGTCTGCAAATTTACTAATCGACGAAAAATCTTCACATTCCGTCAATAATTTTCGTCACTAAACTCCATTTTCTTGTAGTGCGTTAGGCCAGATTTTTTAATGGTATCTCTTCATGTTTTAGAGTTAACATGTTTATACTAAGATTTTTCTAAAGCCAATATATAATTAACTTATGCGACATTGTTAAATTGAAAAAAGAAAATTATATTTTAAATTTTAAATTTTAAATTTACACAATTTTATAATATTAATTAAAATTATAAAAAACAATAACATGTTCGAACTTTAACTTTATTACGAAATTAATCTTATAATTATTATGGTGGACCACACATAAATAGGGTTATTGTCAAGTAGGTATCAAGTGGTAAATTTTTTGTCAATAAATTAATTAAAAAATCTAATACATAATTCTATTTTTTATTCAATAGGTAATAAATTAAAAAAACTAATATGTAACCTTAAATTTCCATAATATTACATAAACTAAAAGAATATGGAAGACACGGATATTAATTTAAAATTTTAAGTAGATTGGAAGTTTGATGGTTTAGCTTTACAGATAATGCAAGTAAAAAGAAGAGTAATTGACGTTTCTTCTTTTTGACATATACTATTTTGTTAATAAAATGAGAAGAACAGAACTTGATGATATGGTGCTTTGATTTTCTCTTGATGAAAGTGTTACTGATAATTCATGTTGAATAGATAAGGACCATCTGCGTTCAGATGGTAAGGCTCTAGTTTTATTCCTATATTCCAATTCTGCCATTGATGTTTAATTATGTTAACTTGGTCTGGTATCTTGCATAATTTTAAGTATTTTCTTTTATCGAACTAGCGAAAGAGCGACGTGGAGTATCCTCACCATGTCCTGAACAAGAAACCTGACCCGCCTGGACCTCGAGCCTAAATTCTCATGCGTTGACAGGCTATCATGATGCATGCTGTGGTTGCCTCGCGGTCATGCGATTAAGTGGCCGCAACGTTATAATCATTTTATCAGACAACTTCTGTAAAGTTGTCCTCTGTACCTGTATTGCATCATTATTAGGACAGACGAAGAATGTGCTATCTTATAAGGATTTAAAAGCCATTAAACGGTAACTCGAATTCTTTGCTGTCTTGTAAGATCTTCATTGTACATCAGACAATACGTAAATTTGGTGAGACAGATATTAATCCAATTAAAAACCACCAAAATCTAAAATGTCTGAGACTTCCACATATACGTTACATACTAGACATGATGATTGAAATAAATATTAGTGAAACAACACTCTCAGGGATTAAGAATATAACGTAAAGGACAACAGCAAGAAAACAAAGAAAAATAGTTGTACTGTTACAGATGCATGCTCTAACAGTAGACTAGTAGTATAAAATGTTAGGTAGAGCAGCAAGGAGATGGAAACGTTAGAGATGATGGTCATGTTGGTGAAGAAGGCCAAAGTTGAGCACTCTTAGCCTTGGACACACTTTCCAACACGCCTGAAGGGGTCACGTCACCTATGACTATAACTTTCTTTGTATCCAAATCTACGCTAAATGATGTCACTCCTGCATTAAAATGGAAATCACTATCATCATCTCCTAGTGATGTTCCTTAATGAAAACAAAAAGAATGTCATGAGTTCAGCTATTTTCTGGAGGCTTAATGAACTAATTATGGAAACTTGACATAAATTGATTAACATAGCGATGCGTTTCTGCCGTTAAACAAACTGTTCTGGACACTAAAACTGGAGACTGGAAGCTTACCTTCCATTTTTGAGATATGTTTTCTCACTTTGCCTTCACAACCCTTGCAGTGGATTGACACCTTCAAAACTACAACCTACAAAATTTTGTCGTAAAGAATATATACCAATCATAATGAGAAAATTTGTCTACATTCTTAGATGTGATTAGGAAGAAATTAACCTGGTCATGCGAGCGAGCCGAGGAAGATGATGCGAAAGCAGGAGACTCATTTGGGATTCCATGCTTGAACTTCGATCCTTTATCAGGAATCAGTGCAGAAACATAACCAGACCCATAACTCAAATCACGAGAGCGTGCTAATGACGAAGATCTCAAAGCAGGAGATTGACAGTAACTTGGACTTCTGTGACTGGGCTTTGCATGATGACTAGGAACCAATGCTGAGACCTGATCAGAATCAGAAATCCAATCTATATATGGAGCATCCTTATCTCTAAGAAGATACCTTGAAGGACCATGCGCATCACTTTTTCTGCGTAACTCACTTTGTTTAGTTAAATTATTGCCATCACTAGTACCGGTTGCAAAGCTTTTCCTGTGCAAATAGCCACTCTGCTTAGCAGAACTACTCTTTCTGATCTTTTCATAAAGGATCCTGGGATCAATGGGCAATTCATGAGAAGAACAAGGAGTACAAGGCATTGAGGTGGCGCGGTCAACGAGTATAGTGGCCCTGCGGACCGTGGACTTGTGGTCCGTCCTGGAGCATACTTCGGTTGAAGCTGGTGAAGCACAGAAAATATACATCCCTTTCGTGCTTGGATAGTTTGGAGATAGTGAGGGAGGGGAATAACTTACAAGCAATGGCTTAGAGAATAAGTATTCCTTAAAAGACTTTCAGCTGTAGCTGGAGTAGAAATTAAGTCTTGTGGGAAAATCTTCCTAATGAGGTCAGCTAAATTGTTTATAGATTCGGTGGATGCTAGGACATATAGAAAGATCCAAGGACACAAAGAAGGAAGTTGGAAAATCATCTAAAAGTGTGATTAATCTAAATTCAGTACCTTCAACGTTGTGAGTGACTTGAAGGTCTTTGACGTGGGGTTAACGCCCTTTAATTTGTTTGCTTCTCGTAGGAATAGTTGCAAAGGTAACTGTCTACTTGTATTGTTTAAACATTATTGTTGTCATGAATAGTAATCAGGCAACTCAACATCATAGGCACATATGCTTGTATTATATCCGGGTTGAAATTCATAACCCAATCATGTAACTTCATCATTATAAATCATATCAAAGAGACGATAGGCCTTTAGCTCTGTGGCAGCAAGGAAAAGATCACAAACCAATTCCGATAAAATTCAACTTCCAAGCTATAGTTTTCTTCTGTGCAAGACAGGTATTAAATCAAGCAGCAGCAAATACAAGAGTCTTTGCAGTCTCCCTAGGCTTTTTGGATCCAGTTGTACAGTCTCCTGATCGTAGAATCTTTTTTAGCTCAGTAACAAATAAAATTTAACAGCTATTCATTCTTTATGGGATCAAATTTTGGACTAGTTATAACTTTATTCAACATGTCAAGTTCCCATTGTTCCTTGAGAATTGAATAATTTACATGTTTTTAGTCAAATTGAATTGAGTTTATGTTGGACATTTTTACTAAACCTAATTCTAGTTTTTCATTTTAGGAAATTAATTAAACATATACAGTCTACAGCAGAACTTGGAATATAAGATTTCTTAGCACCTGTATACATATGGCGACTTTACGAAACAAGGTTAGAGGTTTTACTGACCGATAAAGTGAATGTCATGAGATTGAAGGACATAGCATAGATATAGAATAAGTAACTACTTGTACCAATTGACTTATATTACACATCTCATGATATGCACTTCTTTTATGAGCATCTGCTATCTTTCTTTTTCTTTTTTCTTTTTATTCTGTTTCCATGCATACAACGAAGTATTTTAAGTTGTGGTGGATCTAATACAGTATCAATGAAACCATTTGTTTTTGCAATCACGCGTCTAAAGATGTGGGACTTTAATTTAGTAAATGGTATGAATTTGACATCTTTCTGTACGATGAGAAGGTCTTCTGTTTTTTCAATGGTTGGTGCAGGATAAGGACACACCGACTAAAAGCTGCTACATAGTTAAATAGATAGCATATTTTGGAAGTATAAGAAGCTAGCCAAATCCATCATGTAAGTGCCTATCAAATTAACATCACAAGCACTGAATATTGCCACACTAGCTCGAAGTGTGGGAATATGGTGAGGGTACATAAGCTACTTAATCCAAGAAGCTATGCAATATAAGATCGATAAAGAGTTACGAATGCTTTAATGTTAATAAACCTCAACTTAATCCAACTATCGTGATAGAGTAACTCTTCCAACTTCTAGTCTTCTACATTTGTTGAGGGTTTAAGAAATATTTTTTTTTTTGAGCAACTTAAGTCGTACACCTTTATAGTTTGAACAGTTTTATATAATTTAAAATTTTAAAAATAATATGTTAAACAAATTTTATGATTGAAATTCTCTTCCATCTGCCTTTGATAAAAATTAGTAAAAATGAGTGCTTATACCAAGCCGTTACAATATATAGTCATTTTATGTAACTCTTACAAGTAGTTACGTCATTTCATTTTATCTTTCTATGCTAATTGTGATGATATGCTTCTATTTCGACCTTTTTCCCTTCATTATAAACGACATTGTTTAATAAATTGATATGACTTTATGTTAGAATGAGTTCATATACAATAACTTTATAAGGAAACGACATTATATTAATACTCATTGATAATTATTTTGATAAAAACTAATGAAAGAGGACATGCAATACAAGAAACTGAGTATTTAATAACAAAAATTACCAACAAAATTATCGACAGCATAAGTCGTTGGATAAACTGCTGTCGGTAATCTTTATCGACGAAAATTCGTCAGAACATTTAGTGACGGTAAATATACGTGCACTCTCATAATTCATATGCAATCTATTTATACTTAAAATAACCTAAAATATTTATTAGAAACAAAAACTAACCATTTAATGGCTACAATAGTAGCATTGGTCAATTAATTCTATTACAAACTTGTGGTACATGTTATTAAAAGATCAATACGAGGAAGCAGACATAAATACTAGTAAACTAAATATGCGTTATAATCTAAAAAGGAAGTAATTATGACTAATAGAAAGAGAAGAAGCCAATAGAAAGAGGAGAAGCCAACAATCTTACTTGCCAAAGAAAAGAAGCCAACAATCTTACTTGTCAAAGAAAGGTGATGTTTTTAATATTAGAAAGCTTATTCCGTCACCTTAAAATTTTCCTACAGAAACAAATTCAATTATCAAAACCCGAGAACATTAATTTAAAATAACAAAGTAACTTTTAGAGGGAAAAATACTGGTAACTCTAACTTTTTAGATAGACGAATGAAATGATATATATTTTCAAACAGAGTGGCTTTTCTAAGTTAGAGACTAAATTATATGAAGTTATTATTTGTAAGATTTGTTAAATTAGATTAAATTGATTAAGAATTGAATGCAAGTATTTGAATGCCTTTTTAGTTTATAATTGAGTAGATAATGGATAACCTTGATTTCTCTAAACTATTTCTTTCGTTTCTTTAATATTGTCACCTATTTAAGTTAAGAATAATTGAAATTGATTTACTTAAGGACAAGCAAAAGCATAAGCATGAGAATATTTAATTTGCATGAAAATGGACATATTTTTAAAGTATTTTGCTTCATTTTCATGTCAAATTACCTTATTTACTTATGACTGGGCCCTTTACAAAACAAAAAGTCTAGGAAACCAGAAACAGAATACCTAAGTCGGGCACTAACCACAACGTTTCTTTAGGACTCTCATTTTGCTCTCCTTTTGTTCCTATTTCTCTATTTGTACTTCTTTCTCCTATATTTTGCCTAGCAACACTTAAAGCTTCTCTTAGTTCTTCCCTATCTAATCTAGCTACAAGCTGGTTTAATTCTTGAATGAGTTCTGAAATTTTTGAAGCCCACCATATGGCACACCCGACGTATAAACAAGGAAACAATAAGTTCATGAGTTCTTAGAAAATGTTTCTTTCTCGGAAAAAAATGTTACTTAGATTTATTTTCATATAATTATAAATAAATTAACTATAGGATGAAATCATTTAAGAGGTAGAGGCCTTTTAAAGCAAAAATATGAAGAAAATTATAATTCTTGAAGGAACACAGATTGGCCTACATGTTCCTATCTATACCCATGTGCCTAACTATTGGGCCCTGAAATTTTATTTATTTATTTTATTAAGCATGATTTGAATAAATTTTGTGATCTTGCTAAATAAATTATTTCATTTGGAGTTTAATTAGCATGTCAATGTTAGGACGATTTATTGCTTTGATTGATGGAATTAAAAGTATTAAATGGAGAAATTAAGATTAAGTTGGAGTATAGCATGGTGTAAGTTAAATTGAAGAAGTAAGAATGTATAAGGGAAAAATTGGAAGATCACTTAAGATTAAAAAGACATAAGGCTTATATTGGAGGGAAAAAGGGACATTTTTGTGATTATTAAGATTGTAGAAGAAGAAAAAAATTGTGTGTGAGAAGAGGCAAAGAAAGAGAGTGTCGTGGAATTAGAGGAAGAGAAGAGAAAAGCTAGTGTTTTTGGAGATCTTGAAGAATTTGAAGCTTCAACAAATAAGTTATACTTTAAATTTCATTAGTTTGGTCAAATGAAACTTAAATGAAGTTGAATATGTGTAGGAAGTTGTTGATGAATGGTATATGAAAGTGTTTTGATCTTTTTGGTTGATGAACAAGTATAGCTTATGAATTGGTTTATGAATGATATTGGGTTGAAATGAAGTTAAAAATGAATTAGAAGAGATGGTTTAGGTTTAAGATGGGATTTATGTGAAAGGTGGAAAATGAAACATGTTCTGCATATGCTCCTGTCAAAGTTCACCGCGGCCAACTTTTCTTGGTTCGCTGCGACCAACTTGAAGGATGAAGTTAGTCACGGACAACTTTCCTTGGTTAGCCGCGGCGAACTTGTAAGGTTTTACGCGAACTTTTCTAGTACAGAATATGCTTCTGTATTTTGAGCATATCTTTTTATATAGTTATCTAAATGGAACGATTCTTAATTGGGAATAAACTAGAGACATAGGGCTACAAATTGTATGAAGGAATTGAGTCTAAATTCAATTTGTAAGCATTTTAATTTTGGGATGGAATATAAACATAGAATTTTGTTTTAGCATGAGAAAGAGTTTGAATTGTTAAGGTATGACTTTCCAATTTCTAAACCGAATTGAATGGAATTTTAGTTATTGTTTAAGGAAATCAAGTGAGTCAAGAGAGTCAAGAGAAGCAAGAATAAAGACATTCGTAAGAAAGTCTATAAGCAAAAAATTCAAGGTGGGTACATTTTTATAATAGAGTAAATAAGCCACTTATTGTTTTCTTTAAATCAAGGAAGCTAAATGGTTTCAATTACATCATAGATGTTGCATTTATTTGCTCTCGTTTGGATTGTGAAATTGTTATATGTTTGCTACATGAATTGTGTTGATGATTTATGAAAAGATTTTGAAAATGTTTCTTTTCAAAAAGATGTAAGTTTATGAAATCATGTTTTCAAAAGACTTCATGCCATTTTGGGCAACAAGTTTACAAGTCATGAATTATATGTTATGTGGGTTTGTGGTAGTCCCCTAAGTTTTGTCACGTGCACGTCGACCAAGTAAAGGCTTCTCCCGCCTGCCCACTAGTGGCATAGAGCTCCTTCATGGACTCCCCTAAGTTCGCGGCTACATAAGACCCTTCTGGGAATTGTGTACTACGTTCTGTTTTGGATCTACCTGAACCATTTTGATGTGCTTACGTGCTCTTGAAATGTTAGCAAGTTTGATATATACATGATTTATAATTGCTTATGAACTGTTTGATAAAGCGAGAATTTTGAGAAATAAGTGTTGGATGATTTTTCAGGCGAAATTATTATGGTTTCCAAAAAGGTAAAATGGCAATGATTTTTGAAACGGTTTTTGCTTATTTCTCAATTATAAAATTGTTACCCATGAGCTTCAAGCTCACCCCCTCCTCCCTTTATCCATCCCATCTTCAGGTGAAGAACATGAGATCGAGTGAAAGAGGGTCAAGGCATCACTTCAAGTTGCATATTTTTGTATTTTAAGCTAGATTTTGTAGCAATGAGGCTTTTAGTTACATTTCAAGTATTATTAGTTCAAGTATCTTCTATATTTTGGGATTATGAGATATGGATGTATTGTGGTTTGAAATGCCATTACAGCTATGTTAAAACTCTTATCTTTAGGTGTTAATGAATTATGAATTACGTATGGATGCCATTGAGTGGAAATGTGAATTTGCGTATGGATAAGGTTGAGTTGAAATTAGGAATACTTGAGGAAGAAATTAATTTGAGATGATGAATTTTTGAACTGGAATTGTGGTTACATATAAGTTCTTTAAGATGTGTTATAGTATCAAAGCATGAAGATGAATCAATAATAGTTGAGGTGTTTTTATTAGATTAAGCTCATGTTTTATGATGTTCTGTATAGTTGAGCTCCGAAAACGGAGTCTAACAGTTGTGGTATTAGAGCACCAGAATTAGGATCTTATATAGGCATTTTTCGAGGTATATGCCAAGTTACATGCATTCCAGGGAGATTGTAAGAGTTGAGTTGATATAATTAGTGAGAAAATGATGATACCCTTTCATGATATGAGAAAATTAAAGTTAAGGATAATTAGAACGGAGAAATAGTATACGGGTAAATATGACAGATAATGATTCAATGCAATTGTATTGGGGGATGTATTATTGAATATGACACCAATATTGTACTGTGGTGTTATTTTTCGAAAGTGATATAGATTCGAATGTATTGTCATGGATTGTTTGAGGAATATAGGGATATAAGTATAAATGATGAGATTAGAGTGTACAAACAAAACGCAAAGAAAACATACCCTTGTTATGATCTTAAGAAGAGGATATTGGAACCGAAGTGGTTGTTCGACTAATGTGACAAGAGTTATGATCCACAGTAAGAAGATATTAATGGAATTGAGATTAGAATTTCATAATGATTATACATCAATAATTCTGAATCGATTGAGGATATACATATGGAAGATGAAAAAGAGAAAATAGGAAAATGAGACAGAAATGAGAAAAGAGTAAAGAGAAAAATATTATCTAGGATCAATGAAGATCAAAGTATCATTTGTGTAAGATATAAATTGGTGATTTTTAGGAATAAATATATGGACATAATGGTATGACTTTGATGATGCATACCTAAGAATACACGATAGTAATCATGTTTATTACTTCATTGAGTTTTGGTGAATAAAACATTATGACCTTGTAAAAAATGATAGAAATTTGGTCTTCTTGAGGTACTAAGAATGGATGATAATGCGATGATGATAACGGTTGATTGATAAAGATTGCATGAACAATATAGATGATAGTAGCAAGAAATCCTCTTTCGAAGAAGAATTTCATTGAATTAAGTTATGCATATCAGATAGTTTAGATTAAGAATGATCAATGAAAGAACAAGTCAGAAATGAATATGACATGCTTTGAAAGTGAGTATTGGAGTCTTATCCCTAGCGGAGACTCAAGTATAAAATGTAGAATATGTCATTGAAAAAGTATGTATTTTGTTTGATGTAAAGTATCCAACTATATGAGTGGATTTTTGAATTTGAGGAGATTTTAATTTCTAATATGAGGAGTATATAGGTCCATGTTATATTATGTGTAAATATGTCTGAGAGATACAAATTTGACCGAATGAATGTGTTACACACACAGGAAGTTAAGATTGAGAATAAAATGAAATGTGTAGAGATACTATTATGAATGAGCAAACATTAGAATAAGTCAATGTGAAATATGAGGAAATTTAAAGAATGGAGAAAATCATTCAAGAAAGATAAATGAATTAGTTGGATCCACATCAAAGACATGGAATACAGTGAGATAGACATAAGAGTTAAATTTACTATCGTTAAAGAGAAGTGAACTATGAAGCAAAAGATTAAATGTTTCTGAGAGTATCCCCTTGCTAAGGTGTGCTTACATTGAGTACAAGGGATACTCAGGTTAGGATAAAGAATCAACTAAGCCTGAATTATCTTGGTCCATATGAAGTTAATAAGAACCAGACCATTGACTTAAGAGTTAGTATTATCAACAAAGATGTGTTATTGTGACTATTTTAAGAAATATTGATATCATATGATAGTGGTGTTATCGACACAGGAAGTGGGAAAAAATGGTGAGTGATCTAAAGCATAATGAGGAATTGAACTAGTTAAGAAAGTGAATGACCCAATAAGGGATTGAAAGACCGAGTGAGTCTATTGAATATGATCATTTGAAAGAAATTATTCAAGGGATGAAGTTAAATGGGAAATGGATAAACATCCTGCCTTCTTGATCAGTCAGAAAAGAATTTCGAGGACGAAATTATTTTAAGAGGGGGAGAAATTATGGGCCCTGAAATTTTATTTATTTATTTTATTAAACATGATTTGAATAAATTTTGTGATCTTGCTAGATTAATCATTTTATTTGGACTTTAATTAGCATGTCAATGTTAGGAGGATTTATTGCTTGGATTGATGGAATTAGAAGTATTAAATGGAGAAATTAAGATTAAGTTAGAGTATAGCATGGTGTAAGTTAAATTGAAGAAGAAAAATTGAAAGATCACTTAAGGTTAAAAAGACATAATGCTTATATTGGAGGGCAAAAGGGACAATTTTACGATTATTAAGAGTGTAGAAGAAGAAAAAAATTGTGTGTGAGAAGAGGGAAAGAAAGAGAGTGTCATAGAAGGAGAGGAAGAGAAGAGAAAAGCTAGGGTTTTTGGACATCTTGAAGAATTTGAAGCTTCAACAAGTAAGTTATGCTTTAAATTTCGTTGGATTGGTCAAATGAAACTTAAATGAAGTTGAATATGTATAGGAAGTTATTGATGAATGGTCTATAAAAATGTTTTGATCTTTTTAGTTAATGAACAAGTATAGCTTATGAATTGGTTTGTGAATGATATTGGGTTAAAATGAAGTTAAAAATGAAGTAGAAGAGATGGTTTAGGTTTAAGATGGGATTTATGTGAAAGGTGGAAAATGAAACATGTTCTGTGAATGCTCCTGTCAAAGTTCACCGTGGCCAACTTTCCTTGGTTCGCTGTGGCCAACTTGAAGGATGGAGTTCTCCACGGCCAAATTTCCTTGGTTTTCCATGGCGAACTTGTAAGGTTTCACGCGAACTTTTCCCCTCTGGAAAAGTTCACCGCGGTGAACTTTTCTAGGTCGCCGCGGCCAACTTTTTAGCACAGAACATACTTCGGTATTTTGAGCATATCTTTTTCTATAGTTATCCAAATGGAATAATTTTTCTAGAGACACAGGGCTATAATTTGTATGAAGGAATCGAGTCTAAATTCAATATCTAAGCATTTCAATTTTGGGATGGAATATGAACATAGAATTTTGTTTTAGCATGAGAAAGAGTTTGAATTGTTAAGGTTTGACTCTATAATTTCTAAACCAAATTGAATGGAATTTTGGTTATTATTTAAGGAAATCAAATGAGTCAAGAGAGGCAAGAGGAGCAAGAACAAAGATGTCCCTAATTATCTCTATAAGCAAGAAATTCAAGGTGGATACATTTTTATAATAGAGTAAATAAGCCACTTATTGTTTTCTTTGAATCAAAGAAGCTTAATAGTTTCAATGGCATCATAGATGTTGCATTTATTTGCTTTTGGTTGGATTGTGAAATTGTTATATGTTTGCTAAATGAATTGTGTTGATGATTTATGAAAAGACTTTGAAAATGTTTCTTTTTGAAAAGATGCAAGTTTATGAAATCTTGTTTTCGAAATACTTCATGCCTATGAAAAGCAAGTTTTCAAGAATTGCTATTTTAGGCAACAAGTTTACAAGTCATGAATTATGTGTTATGTGGGTTTGTGGTGGTCCTCTAAGTTCCGTCACCTGCATATTGACCAAGTAAAGGCTTCTCCAGCTTACCCGCTAATGGCATGGAGCTCCTTCATGGACTCCCCTAAGTTCACGGTTACATAAGACCCTTCTGAAAATTATGTAGTACATTCTATTTTTGATTCACCCGAGCTATTCTAACGTGCTTATGTGCTCTTGAAGTGTTAGCAAGCTTGATGCATACATGATTTGTCCATTATGCTTTTTACACTATAAGAATTCTCAAGTGAGTTATCTTCTGATTTTGATTTAAATTTACCCATTGCTCA
>JANZXR010000171.1:9493169-9553209 GCA_027575705.1 Erythroxylum echinodendron | reverse complement strand
TAAAGGATTCAGGTTAAAAGGTAGGAATGGACTAGTCGACTAGTCTACGAGCTGAGCTGAGACTAATAAAGGGAAGTTTTGAGAAGATAATCCGAAAGTGATCAAGGTGTTATCTCCGGAAGATAACTTATGTTGTAAAATATTCTGCATGCATGAAAGTAACAGGTATAGGTATCAAAGCAAGTAAGCAAGCAAGAGTTAGGCTCCGAAAGTGGGGTCTAACAGATGTGGCATCAGAGCAAGCATGAATAATCATTTATGAGGAGTTAGGCTTCGGAAACGGGGCCTAACAGATATGGTATCAGAACATGAAAGCAATTCTGAGTCAGGCTCTGAAAACGGGGTCTGACAGATTATGGTATCAGAGCAAGTAGGAGTTGGACTTTGATAACGGGGGTCTCACAGAGTTAGTATCATAGCATGAAGCATGAAGGGAGTGAGACTCCAAAATTGGGGCCCAAAAACTACTTTACTCGATTGATCCAATATATCATCCAACTTAGGGATATGAAACTTGAACCTAATAATATTTTTTATTTCCCTACTACTAATACACTTCTTTTAACTATCATATTTCTTTGTCGTAATCAAAATAGAAAGAGCACATAGACTCATGCTCTCCCTTTTTTAATTAATTCTTCTACCTCCTCTTTTAATATCTTTTTTTCTTTTAGACTCATATATTAGTAAGGTAGATTAAGTAAACTACATTAGGAGGAAGGTCAAAATAGTGTTGGATATTACATACAAGAGGTAATTCATTGAATAAATCATCATGAACTACATCCCCAACCTCCTCTAAAATAGGTTAGATTTCCAAGTAAATTTCATATTTCTTATTTTATCTCACCTCTTCTTCTTTTACAATCAATAAATGCACTTTCCTTGTTTCTTTTTTCTCAACCATAATTTTTTAAATCATTTATCCCTTACAATAAAGGCTTGTTACTCTTCTGATTGGGTTTGACATACTTTCTTAGCTATAAGTACTCGAAAGCATTGCATTAACATCATATCATCATAATCTTTCCAATTGTAGATGACATACATCTAAGTCAACAACATCACAATAATGCTCATTGCAGTATTTACCAACTGAGGATGGTACCTTATAATGTTCATTAATAAAGATTTCTCTAACTAAATCAACAACATCACAATAATGCTCATTGTAGTATTTACCAACTGAGGATGGTACCTTATAATGTTCATTGATAAAGATTTCTCTAACTTTCTTATTCCGTCTAAAGCTATAAGGTTTAGAATGTGACTCAGTACTTAACTTCAATTCACCTTTGCCTTACTTATAATATTTTCTGGGCTACCTTTGCAATAATCAACTTACATAAGCTCCTTCTATACCATAAACATTGCATATGCAAAATTTTATGCCTTTTCAAACCATCTTTCTCCTTGTAGGATATCATCAACCTTCTAATCACTCCCAAAAAAGCATTATCATCCTCTTCTTTTTATTACTCTCAATAATCTTCTTTAGGTACATATATTTCCTCTGCCTCATCATCATCTTCATATTGGTCTACCATGTTTACTACTTTTCTCTTTAGACAGTAATTAGATTTATATTGTGGTTTATTGCATCGATTTATGGAGTTCGAGGCAATTAAAGCTGCCTTAACTAAAATTTCACTGTTAATGTTAATTTTCCACCATTACCATATGTAGAAGATGCATTCACCACCTCTTTTCCTTTCTTAATTGAATCTTTTTTATACCCATACCTCTTAAATTCTATTGGATTCTCATTCAGTATAGATTATGCCTTCATAGCCAAATTCCTAGCATCTTGACATGTTAACACCATATAGTTCTTAATATTATCCCTTATACTTTGCTTTAATCCTCTCAAATATATTGAAACTTGTTAGGGCTAGGTTTTAGACAATTGAATGTAGGTTCTAAACTTTATTTTTTTTTATAAAAATTCATATTTCCTTGGTGGTGATGTTGGTAAGCATTAAAGATATATTGTTCATAATCTAGCGGTAGAAATCTCCTCTTCAAAAATTATTTCCTCTTCCATAAAGAAACAAGATTTCTACCCACTCTTCTCTAAGTCTCCTTCAACTAATCCCACCAGACTGGCGCTTCCCCTTTTAATATATAGGCCACCAACTTAAATTTCACTATAACAAATATTACAACTATCTATGTTTTTCTTTTTTTACAATTTAAATTTTGTATCTAATAGTTAGTATTTGGCTATGAAAATTCTAAATTGTGCATATTGATGTAGTACCTTCATAATCGCGAGATTTTTTAAAACTATTATCTTATTTCATTAAGAATTTATTTTTGCAACAAAAGCTTATTTCTGAATAGGCTACATTTGATATTAGCAACTAATAACATTTGGCGACGTTTTTCAACTAGGAACAAAGTTTCATAGCAAAAAAATTTTAATTAAAAAATTATTCGTAGCTAAAATGCAAATCTTATCCACATTTATAGCTGTCTGTTGCATTTTTAACTACAAAATACATTTTGTAGGCAAAAATTTTTGGCTACAAAAAATTTTTCATAGTAAAAAAAATAAGACTCCAAAAATAATTTAAACGACACTATTTTGTCCACTACTTCGCTTTATTGAAACTGATAACCTAAATGTTTCCTCTCACATCCTCAAATTCTTCTTTTTTCTTTATGTTTAGCTACGACTACCCCTCCTATATTCCCCTCGTCTGTTCTGCATATAATTGTTCTTCTTCTCATCATTATGGTTCTCAAGTAATGCCTTTTGTCATCATTTCTCTTCTTTCATCCCTCCAGTGTTTTCTTTTAATTTCTTTTCTTTATGTTTTTCTTCTCTCATGGTTTTCCTACATTCTGAAAGATAAAAGGAGCTCCTTCATCTTGGAGAGTTTTGCAAGACAACGATTTTTCAGTGAGGGAGTTTCCGTTGTTTACTACCTCTAGGGTTGATATCCTTTTTACATAATTGTGGACTCCTGTTCTGTCAATATCAGGTGATTACACTTTTTTTTAATTCATATGAAGACAAGAGTTACTATGTTGGACAATATGAGTGCTATAATTCCTTCTTCCTAAGTATTTTTTCTTTAATATGTGTTTCGAAAGAGTGGTTTGGAGATGGGAAATGTGCCAAAGCGAGTGAAATGGGTTATGGCGAAGAGGTTGAGAGAGATTGAGAAGAGTAAGGTGAGGGGCTTGGTGGAAAGGTGGAGGAGTTTGAGAAAAGCTGAGTTGGAGTTGTTTGTGCAGAAGATGGATTTTGTTATATAACAACTTAAGGATGAGGTGGTCTTATGTAACTGAAGGTGGGGCATTTTTTGTGTTATAGAGAGTGTTGTTTGATAGAGCAATTAATGATGTTAAATTTTTTATTTATTATACATTTGAAAAATGAACAATAAAGAATTAATAAATGTTTCAATCTGACTTATATTTGTTTAAAAAGACAACAAAATTTTGTTTGAATAAACTCATATATACATAGGTTATAAAATCCAACCATAACTTAAATACGAAAACAAAAGATATATTACTTTTTAAAACTAATTCATTATTTAAACTATATTTTGATCCACTTTATAGGAACAAAAATTAATAATAAAATATGATCCATTTATTGCATAGAATTGATCTTTAAATTGTACTTTATTATTTGTTGCTCTTATCAATAAATGTCTAAACTTGAATATGAATACATGGACCAATGGCATTTATCTTCATCCTGTCGAAAACATTAAAAAACAAAATCCAGTCAAAAGCAAAAAAGTCGATATGGTCATTAACTATTTAATTGCTATTTTTCTTTTTTGGTTATATATAAGTCTTGAATTATTTTCGCACCTCAAGTCAATTTTTGTAAAAATCAACAAGAACGCGCCTTGAATAAAATGCAAATTGCATCAGTTTCTACACGTTAGGTTGTTAAGTGTGAAATAGAGTTATTAATTCAAATTGGAAAGATATGTATCTTATGTATAAATGTATAGTTAATATTAGATCAAACATATACGAGATTATGCCATTAGAGAAGTATTCGACTTTGGATGAGTAACTGAAGATGGGAAATGTGTCAGATAGAGTTAATGGGTTATGGGAAAGTGGTTGAGAGGGATTAAGAAGAGTAAGGTGAGGGGCTTGGTGGAAAGGTGAGGGGCTTGGTGGAAAGGTGGAGGAGTTTGAGAAAAGCTTGGAGTTATTTATGTAGAGGATGGATTTTGTTAAAGAACTCATTACGTTGGGAACTGAAGCTATTACTAATTCTGTGGAGTCTTAAGGATGGGTTGGTCTTGTATAGCTAAAATTTGGGTCATTTTTTGTGTCTAAAGAGTTTTGTTTAATAAAGTAATTAATGATTTTCAATTTTGTTCACTTTGCAAATATCTATATATCGATATAGAGAGTGGGAATTTCCAATTTGTTTTTTGTGTTTCTTTGTACTGGAATCATATTTTAATCTTTTTTCCCACTTTCCCTATCTTATCAAATGCTCTTTATCATCGTTAGATGACAAGAAATGCATCCACCTTTAGCAAATCAAAGCTACTTACATAGTTTTGTTGTAATGTTTAAAGCTTCCACTAGATTTCCATGCCAAGAAAATCACATAACAATTAATAGGAAATTGTTGTATGTTTTAAATATAGAATTAAACTGAGAGCATACATACAGTCAAAAGGAGCTAATTTTTGTAAGGAAAAAATAGTAGCAATTTCTTTTTCAAGTTATGTTAGGAGCTTATTCCAAACAATATGCACATTTTCTTGTTGTTTCTCTTCTAAGTTTGCCCCTCTCATTAGCTTAAACATGCATTTGGAAAGCTTGAAAATCATGTTAGAACACATATTAATATGAAATTTGTTGTTAAATACTAATTTAATTAGGATTAGTGATTGTGTCGTATGTTTCTTCCAAAATAGTAATATAAAGGATTAAATAGGATTTAGCATTTATAAATCCTATTATAAATGTTATATATTATCTAAGGTTGAGTTGAGGCCTAAGATAAGTTTACTCTTAATAAATTAGGGCTTGAATTCTTTTGAATTTGGCCTTATTTAGTTGCTCTTTAAGCCTTAAAATGTATCCAAAATGAGTTATATCCATGACTAGCAAATTAAAGAACACCATCCTCTATTTGTTTTTCTTTGAATACAGTTTCTCATGATATGCTTATTACATAATATTATGTTATCATATATCTTATTACAGGGTTTGTCACAATTTTCTAACCAATTGCATTCTTTAGTAGAATATAACCTTAGTATGCCAATTTTGATTTACCATTATGTTATTTACAACTTAAATTGCATTCATTAGTTTAGTAACTCACTTATAATTGTATAGCTACATGGAAAAAATTTGGATGAATCATCAAAAATGGTCCAGTCAATATTTAAAAGCAGTAAATACTTTCATGAAATTTATAAAAAGGTCAAAAGGGTTTAGAATGTAAAATTCGTTATCTATACATAGATTGCCTAAATTTCAATAATCAAAGTCAAGATGTGATATAGGTCACTTGCTAACATGAGAAATAGATAAATTATATACTCGGTGGATTTATCATGACGAATGTTTTAAAGCAAGTAATGCTAAAAGTCTTGATACAGATGATGATGATGATAAAAATAATGAAGTAGATGATAATGATAATAATGACGACGTAGATGATGGAATTGGAGAAATGTTAGAGGATGTGGGGAATTATATGGAGACTATAGATGATAATACTTTTCCTAATACATTTGGTAGAATTACAAAAGACAAGTTTGAGAAGTTATTCAAAGTAACTCAAGAAGAATTATATTCGGGGTGTTCTAATTTCTCGCAACTATCTCGTGTTGTAAAGTTGTTGCACTTGAAGGTATATAATAGGCGGAGTAATAAATCTTTTGACATATTGATTGAATTACTCAATGATGCATTATCAATTGCCTACAAATTGCCCAAATATTACTTTAAATAAAAAATGTTACCTAGGATTAGGATGTGTTTCAATAAATGCTTGTAAGTATGATTGTCCTATCTTTTGGAAGGAGTTTAAAGATCTTCAAGAATGTCTAATTTATGGTACATCAAATTGGAAAATGAATAATGGAAAAGGGAAAAAGATACCCTATAAAACCTCGAAATACTTTCCTATTAAACCATGACTGGAAAGGCTTTTTATGTCAATAAAAACAGTCATATATATGAGGTGGCATAAAAAGAAATGCAATGATGTCATTATGCGTCATCTAGTAGGCTGAAAGGCATAAAAAGACTTTGATGGGAAGTTTTCATGGTTTGTGGACGATTGTCGTAATGTTCGAATTAGATTAGCCTATGATGGATTTAATCTAGTTAATAATATCAGTATTTCCCCTATGGAAGTGTATTAAAGAACCCTTTTTCTTATTATCTTTACTTATTCCAAGGTCTATTCCTCTTAATAAGGATATCGATATATGCATACAAATACTAATTGATTATTTAAAACATCTCTTAGATGTTGGATTAGAAACTTATAACGCTTTAGAAGGTGAAAATTTTAAAAAGCATGCGATTGTTTTGTAAATTATAAATAATTTTTTAGCCTATAACAATTTGTCTTAACAAAGTACTAAAGGGCATATGTTGTTTGTAACCATCAAACTCATTTGATGAGGCTATAAAGTAAAATATGTTACATAGAATATCGTCGATGGCAAAGAGGTAAATTGTTTAATGACAAATTAGAACATAGTTAAGCTCCTTTACACTTGTCAGGTGCTGATGTGCTTGATCAATTATTACATTTGCAAGAGATTGTACTTAGCAAACACCCAAATAATAGAAAGCGAAAGATAACTTCTTTTGATCTTAATTGGAATAAAAAAACATTTTTTTCAGTTTGTCATATTGGAAGGATTTATTATAGAGGCATAATTACAATGTTATGCAAATTAAAACATCATTTTGGAGAATATTTTAGGTTCTTTGGTGGATATTGGTGGCAAATCAAAATACACAATTAAGGTTAGATTAGACTTAGAAGACATGAATATAAGAAAAGATTTGCCTTTAAAAATGAGAGATGATAGGTCATACATGATTCCACCTACATGTTACACTATATAAAAAAAGGAGAAACAAATTTTTTGTCAATTTCTTAATTCACTTAAGTTTCCTTATAGGTATACTTCTAATATAGCCCATTGTGTCAATGCTAATGAGGGGAAAGGTTCGAGCTTGAAGAGCTATGATTGTTATGTACTTCCTCAACGATTACTTTTTATTGGAATACGTGGGTGTTTGCCAAAGGATATGCCCTTAAATTTATCACAATTGGGTTTTTTTTAAAACAATTATATTGTAAGACATAAAAACTAGAAGAACTTGAAAATGGAAAAGGACATATCTTTGATTCTTTGTAAGCTTGAACAAGTTTTTTTTGTTTTCTCCATCATTCCTTGAAGTTATGGTTCATTTGGCATTCATTTATCATACAAGAAAAAACTTTATGGATCGATTCAATTTCGATTGATGTTCCCAAAAGTAATTTGTAATGCTTTCTACATTTTTTGTCTTTTGAAATTATTTAGTATCAAATACTAATCTTTTGTACTTTTTTAGGTTTTTATGCTCTTTTAAGTTTTACGTAGTAGAAGTCGACCCGAAGGCTCTATTATAGAGGCTTACGTATTAAATAAATGCTTAACATTTTATTTGAAGTATTTCATGACATTGAGACACAATTTAATAGAGTAACATGAATTTGATTTTAATCAAGAAGGTGGCTTGTTAGTTTTCTCCCAAAAAATAAGCCCAATTGGAAAAGGTTAATATATGGAGTTACTTGAAAAAAAGTTGAAATTGTGCATTAGTACATTTTGAACAATTATGAGGGAATTGACCTATATATGGAGTATGTATATTACTTCTCATTCATTATTTCATATTAAAATTTAGCACTCAACCTTTATTTTCTTACATCAATATACCTTTTAAATGGAGAGCATACGTGAGATTAGAAGCAAATGTGAGGCTAATGTTGAAGAAAGGCATAAGATAAACTTTCCATCATAGTTTAGTACCCGAATAAGTTATCCATATAAAAGTATGAAAAATGACTATAGTCATTAATATGACAATATTAAATTTTATTTATTTTTCTTTTTTTCTATAGATGATACAGTTAAATAACCATAATTTGCTAGAAGTAACAACAACATTATATGCTTTGGCATATGGACCTCATATGTATGGGAAAAAATATAAAGCTTATGTAGTTAATAGAGTTAGATTTCACAAAAAAATGTGTGGCAGTTGCCTTAGAAGCTAAAATTGTGGGTTTATAATTGAGGGGCAACATAAGAATGATTTTATTAACTTTTACGGAGTTATCTTTGAAATAATGAGTTACATTACATAAAGGATAAAAAGGTTTTTCTATTTAAGTACAAACGATTTATTCTCAGAGACAAAAGGATTAACATAAAAATGAATGGCAATATTACTAATAGTAATGTTAGTAACACCAGTTATGAAAATGAACCATTTATACTTGCAAGTCAAATAAAACAAGTATTCTATCTCAATGACACTATATTGGACAGCAACTGAAAAGTTGTATAGAAGTTTAAAAACCAAAATCTTTTTTACTTTTATGAAAGGGAAAATGGCCAAATGATTGAAGATGGTGGTGAAGTATATCAACAGATTGAATTGCAACAAAATAATGTAGCTTTCAAACCTGAAGATGAAGATATATCATCATTCCATAAGAGAGCTGTTGATCCCAATATACTAGAATCAACCAAAGTACAAGACAATCTTATTATAAGAAGGGATGAAGACTATGTTAAGGATGAATTATATGATAATAATGATACTTTCGCGGAATAAATAGCAATAAAAAGTCGAATCATATACAAATAATGATGATGATTTTGAAGATCTTAATTATAATGGCTGAATGTTTATTGATTAAGATGATTGAATGTGTCATGAAAGTATTATTTCTATTTTCTTGTCGTAATGTTGACCATATTTATCATAATAATGCAATTAATGATGATTGAATGTATCATGATTATGTTTTATTGTGATGCATGAAAATGCTCTTTTGATTGTCTTATTGTAATGTTGGTAACATTTATCTTACTAATGTGATTAATGTTAATGATTTTGAAGATCTTGATTATGATGATTGAATGTATCTTGATTATAGTGATTAAATGTATTATGAAAGTGATCTTTATATTATCTTATTGTAATGTTGGAAACATTTATCTTACTAAAGCGATTAATGATGATGATTTTGAAGATCTTGATTATGATGATTGAATGTATCTTGATTATGATGATTGAATGTATCATGAAAGTGCTCTTTTTATTGTCTTATTATAATGTTAGTGACATCTATTTATTTATTTTTATAAATATCCAACATAACAACACCTCAAAAAAAACAAAGGGAAGAAGATGGCTACTATAAAAATTGTAGAACGGAGGAATGTACAACTTTAACCAGATAAATCAGTTGATGCTAGAAATTCAATTCTATCTAAAAATATCATTTTACCTTAAACAACAGTGAAATTAGTCACGCAATTTTGAAATTTCTTTATCCTTCAAGTGAATATATGTGTGTGTGTATATATATATATTTCTTTTTTCTTATCAAATTCTTTTTTTGTCATAGGAAATAGAGCCTCTTCTAGTACATTTCCATAACAAAGCAACAACAATATTTCACCTTCAAGTTATACACAACAACTTCATTCTACCTAAACAAAAATGAAGCTACTAGTGTAGGTTTATTAAATTTTAATGCTTTCAACTAGAATTATGTTCAAATACATATTTATATTCTCTAAATATTTTCTTATCATTATTCATTTATTGTTAACTTCCAATGCTAGTACTATAAAAAGAGGTAGAGGTAAAACTAGATGTTGTGAATTGAAACAAACGAATGTTGCAATGAATTGTAGGTTATCAATACAAATTGATACTCAACAAGGTCATCCTATAGACCAGGTTCAATCTACAAAATTGTTAAGTGATTTAAGTATTGTTGCAAGAAGAGAATTACATTGTCTGAAACATATTAAGGACTTAAAGGAAGACAACTTGCGTGAAAATGCATTGGAAAAAGTTACAGTAATTATATAATATGTTTAAATTTATGTAATATTGTTTCAATGATTTTGATAGTTACATTTTTACTTATTGTTCACAGTCGAAATTGAATATAGTAGATGCTGAGAACCCAAATGTTTCAAATTGTATTACTTTATTATCAAAATAAAGGACTAGAGATTGTCATTTCAAGTTGCATAAGTATTACAAGTCTTTTCCTTTTAATGCGGAGGTAGGAAGCCATATTCTTAAATGAATGTCTGAACAAAATTGAAATAGTTTGTTTGACTATCGGTTTGACCTAAACGTTTAGGTTTGTTTTCTTTACCTTTACGTTTGCTTGCATTAATCTTGTTAAATGATTTAACAGCTAAGCTATATTTTTCTTTGCTTTAGGAAAATTATGAGAAGGCAAGAGTGAGTAGATCAAAAATGAAAACACCTTATAATCAAGGGTCAAGTCATTTGTAGTTATTTGAAATGAATATGTAAAATCTATGTTTGTAAGTTATACTTAAATCAATAAACATTAAATAATTTATTATGCCTTGATTTTTTATTTCACAAAACAAAGTGAGAAGGAACTACATAGACGATAGTATGATAAGATCACAGTATGTAAAGTCACTCACTATAAGGAAGGTAAAGGATGAGTTTCACAAGAAGCAGAAAACAACTATATAAGGATAAAAGTTTGTTCAAAATTTTTGTCAATTATTAATGTAATTGTAAGTAGTAATATATAGATTGAATATTGGTTTTCTTCTTTTATTTTAGAATAAAATGTAAGAGATATCGGAGAAGTCTAAGTCTGGGGGAAATGAGCTTAGTGTGGATAAGATTTGTGAGATAATACAGTACTCGTTCGGGTTATGTTAAAGGAATTAGCTATGACCCTAAGCTAAATGTTTCAAAGTCTATATATAAGACGATGATTAATTAACTCCAAGAGGAAAACAATAAACTTAAGGTCACATTACAAGCTGAAGTAATCAAAAGAGAAGAAACTTGAGCTAAATTAGCAAAACATGATATGTTATTCAAAAGGTAACTTGACCCGAATTATGATGAAAATGAAGACGAAATTGAAGGGTTATTAATTATATCTCTTATCTTTATTCTATCACTTCCTATATATACTTAATTTAAGTTTAATACCTTTTTCATGGATTACAGAATAGTTGAAGATGTAACTGATGAGTAATTATATTATGAATAATAAAGTTTTGTGATGTTTGCTTTAATTAGAACCAAATACTTAGTGTATCAATTGTTTCACAATACTTTTAGTTAATTTTAACCAACCTTTTTATTTGTTACAGGTCCATGGACTTGGATAACACTAGGTAGTTGTTCGGGCTATACTCAATTATTTTTGTCATTTGAGCATTCTTGTCAATATCAAAGATATAAAATAGAACTTTCAAATGTAAAGTTTATTTGAAACAAATAAAAAATAATACCCTAACATGAAAATTACTCAAAATAAAACTCTAAAATATAAAGTTTATTCGAAATAGAACTTTGAAATGTAAAGTTTATTCGAAATAGAACTCTAAAATTTGTTTGAAATAGTTGTAGCAGCTATAGATATAAGTTCTTGGTGGTTTTCGATACGATTTGTGCGTTTTGATGCTTCATCACCTGTAACTGACAAGTACAGCTACACATTTCATAAAGAAATATTAAATTTATTATATAAAAGGAATCTAATATTAAAGTAAATTAATTTCTTTTACTCTTTCTCAAAAAAAAAAAAGACTTCTTTTGCTGCAAGATCTCCAATTTGATGTATTTTCTTCGACAGTTGCATTTGGGCTAAAGATATAAAAAAGTAAACATTGGGCTGATGCTTGTAGAAGGAAAGAAGCCTAAAGAAAAGGCCTACTGAAGCCTCGGACTGGTTGATAACTCTGGAAATAAAATCGAGCGAGAAGTAGCGTGAACAAGAATAGCAAGCCCACATTGCCACTCGATAGCCTTCTTCTTACAAATCAAATTTCTTTGCATGAAAGATTGGAAAAAAGTTCCTACTCTAGTCTACAAACAATGCACTAACCGATTAACGTCAATGGTTCCAATGAAGAGACATGTCCTGCATCCCATGAATAAAGCAGGAAAGCATTTCAAACTATATTCAGCCATCCAATATATTTGATTGTAATTTATTGATCTGTTCTGCTTTTGATAAAATGTATCCATGCTTTACCAAACCTATTATATTAGGAAAACATATGATGACCCCCAAGGTAACTTTCTTTGGTTTGAACGAGGAAACCAATTTCTGATGCCTATATGCTCTGTTTTCGGTGTTAAACGACATGAAATGCCATTTTAATCTAGTAAAAATCAAAGCTAAGGACAAAATCTTGTCAAACCTTAAACAAGAAAGGATTATTTGCACTGCTGGGCTTTAGTTGGTTGTTTGCGTTCTCATGCTCCTTCCGTTTAATGTCACAGATGATTATGTTCTTTTTCATACTGTAATTGAGATGACTTCTTGGGTAGCCTTTATACGGGGTTTAACTTCGTATTCTTAACAGTATTTGGGACCATTTCGTAAATTTCAATTTATTCACTTCCTCAATTTGAAAAATTTTAAAGAAACTGCCTCTTGTTCTTTTTGCGTCAGAAAATTTAATAAAATTTTATTATTAGGTCGATATATAATATAATCATGTCATTGTCATATATATATATATATGATCTTATGAAATTGGTCAAAACAATTGCAGTATAAATAACGAAAAGGATTTATTAAAATATGGATATTAGTAAAGAATGAGACCTTTAACTTCTTGATGGTAATAAGTTGTATAGAAAAGCAAATTTTGTAAACCTTAGTGTTGGTTATCAGTAATTACCAATTAGAGTTCCAAAATAAGTAGCCTTGGTAGGCGTATGTCTGAAACCAGGAAAGTAAAAGCACACAGACTCCTTCATTAGTGTTGATTTCACTTCACTTACACACGCTCTTGCCGCACATGGACTCCTTCATTAGTGTTGATTTCACTTCACTTACACACGTTCTGGTCTTTTCACATGGTGAGTTTGATCTTTGATGCCTAATCTTAAAGGAAAGCTCCTGTGTTGACAACGGTGATAATGATAGAGATAACACGGCAAGTCGTTTTCTAGAATCTGAACATACAGACCAAAACAAATCCGTGAGAGGTTGTGCAAAAATATTTGTCGACTTGGAGATGATCAATTTTACTGTACAATAGGAATAACCTACCATTCTCATTCCATCTAACCTAAGGTGTTAAAAAGATGTTGGATACTAAGCTATATCTCAACGGTTCAACCTCCCAAATATTCTCCTCTTACCATTTGTAATATCTCGAATTGATCACCCGACTTGACCTAAGTCAAGAAAATTTTTAAAATATACTTGATGTTGGTTCCAGTAACACCTTACAGTACTAATTAGTTTCGTGGTGTACTGCAGCAATTGCCAAATGTTGCTTTCGTGCATATTTTCTTGACGAGGGTCGAACAACAAAAGTCGTATGTTCAGATTCTTCGATCTACTGGAATGTGTGTCTCACAATGCCTTACGCGTAATAGGAGACTCTTATCTTTGAAATTGGACACGCTCTTATCCCTTTAGGATGTGTTTAGTTGGATATTAATTAATAGAATAGAATAGAACAAAAAGGAACGATTTATAATAAAATAGAATACAATATAGTAAAAGTTGAAAAAAAATGGCAGAATAAATATTTCCTTTTTTCTAATATGTTTCATTGTATCTGTACATCCAATATATACAGTTAAAAAAAAAAAGAATTGGTAGAGAGAAACTCTTACCTATACGTTGACCGTACAACCATGAACTCCATATTACAGTTTCCTATTTTATAAAGATTGCTAAAAACAAGTCAATAGATCCCAACAGATCAGTAAAAAATAAATATAAAATGTCTTAACACTCCCCTCAAGTTGGTGCATAGATGTCACACTTGCCCAACTTGCTTACACACTTAAAAAACACTTGAATCAAAACTGATTTAGTGAGAACATCAGCCAATTGATCCTCTGATCGAATCTTTGGTAACTCCAGTATCTTTCCATCTAATTTCTCTTTGATGAAGAATCTATCTCCTTCCACATGCTTGGTGCAATCGTGTTGAACTGGATTATGAGTAATATCACACGCAGCCTTATTGTCACAATATAGTTGAATTGGCTGTTGAGGTGGATAACCCAAATACGTCAAGAGAAGTTTCAACCATAATGCTTCACATATTCTTAGTGCCATTCCTCTTAACTCAGCCTTTGCACTTGAGCGGGCAACAACATTTTATTTTTTGCTTCTCCATGTAACAAGGTTTCCTCCAACAAAAGTGAAATATCTTGAAGTAGACCGCCTATCATCTATCGCTTCAGCCCAGTCAGCATCTGTGTATACATTTATGCCTTGAGAGTGTGCAGATTTTGTGAACAAAATTCCCTTTGTTGGAGTAGATTTCAAATATCTCAAGATACGCATAATTGCATTCATATGTTATTCTCCAGGATTATGCATAAATTGACTTACAACACTTAAGGCATAAGCAAGGCCTGGTCTCGTCTGTGCTAGGTACATCAATCTTCCCACAAGTCGTTAATATCTCCCTTTATCAACTGGAACTTGATTAGGTTCAATACATAATTGTAAACCTTCTTCAACTAGTGTATCAATTGGTTGAGAGGCTATCATACCGATTTCTTTTAACAAATCTAAAGTATATTTTCTTTGGCACAAGAAATTTCCTTTAGCTAATCTAGACACTTCAATCCTAAGAAAAAACTTTAATGGACCAAGGTCTCTCATCTCAAATTCCTTAGATAAGTAGCTTTGAAGAGCCTTCCTTTCTTCATGATCATTTCCAGTCACCACCATGTCATCGACATAAACAATAAGTGTAGTGATCTTACCTTGTTGTCTCTTTAAGAACAAAGTGTAATCTGTGTTGCTTTGACTATAGCCAACTGCCTTCATAGATTTTGTAAATTTTCCAAACTACGCCCTTGGAGATTGTTTCAGCCCATATAGTGATTTCTTTAACTTACACACTTTATGATCATGTACTTCTGGTATCCTGCATCCAGGACGAAGATCCATATAGACTTCTTCATACAATTCACTATGTAGAAAGGCATTCTTCACATCAAACTGTTGCAATGGCCAATCCAAGTTTGCTGCCAAAGATAATAAAACTCGAACTGTATTAATTTTAGCAACCGATGATAATGTCTCCGTATAGGCAATTCCATAGGTCTGAGTATATCCCTTAGCTACCAATTTTTCTTTAAATCGCTCTATCATGCCATCTGCTTTGTACTTGATAGTATACACCCAACGACACCCAACTATTTTCTTTCCTGGTGGGCATTTGACAAGTGCCCATGTATCATTTTTTTCAAGGATTTCATTTCATCATTCATAGCTGCTTTCCACCGTGCGTCAGCTAAGGCTTCGTGCACATTGTTAGGAATAGTTATAGCAGATAATTGATTCATAAAAGATTTATTTGATTCTGACAAATGGTGATTCGACACATAATGACTCATTGGATATCTAGTTTTACTAGAAATTTCAGGTTCATAAGTGGTCCTAGAGATACCTCTATTGTGTCATGGTGGTAGCTGTCTTTTTGTTGGTTTAGATGCTAACTCAGGAGCATCCTCAGTCGGCAACTATTGGTTTGGTGCATCAGTTTCTTGTGATGTGATGGATGCAGGGGATAACGAACCCATAACTTCAATTTATTGCTTCTCTTGACTTTCAGCAGTGCCCAAATCTTATTCTTCAATTTCTTGGTGTTCTTGATGATTTTCAGCAACACCCAAATATGATTCTTCAATTTCTTAGTGTTCTTGATGATTTTCAGCAACACCCAAATCTGATTCTATTGTGTCCAAGTTATCAGGTGTAGAAAGTCCCACTTCTTCATAATTTAGAGACAAAACTTCCTTTTGACACTCCCCCTGAAGTTCTGGCTCAGAGGAAAAATATATAGATTCTTCATGAAAAACAATATCCATTGTAATAAATATTCACTTAGTTGGAGGATGATAGCATTTGTACCCCTTTTGATAAGAATCATTCCCCAGAAAAATACAACGTAATGCACCATGAACCAGTTTGTTACGCTGGTTTTAATGAAGATGTACATATGCCACACAACCAAAAACATGCTGAGTCAAATTTGGGACTTCTTGTGTAATAACCGTTTCAACAAGAGTTTGATATGGTGTTATAAAATTAATGGTGCTAGAAGGTACCCGATTGATCAAACGTATTGCATAAATGAGTGCTTCTCCCCAATAAGATAAAGGCATATGAGCTTCTATTAATAAAGCACGAACAACTTCTAACAAATGACGATTTTTCCTCTAGGCTACTCCATTTTGTTGGGGTGTATTAGGACAAGTCGTTTGATGAATAATTCCTTGTGCTTCCAAATATTGCTAAAGTTCATAGCTAGAATACTCTCCCCCATTGTCACTGCGTAAAACTTTAATTGTTGCATTATATTGGGTGCAAATCATTTTATGAAACTTTTGAAATAACAAATTTACTTCACTTTTGAATTTCATCAAGCACACCCAAGCCACTCTGGTATAATCATCTATAAAATTAACAAACCAATGTGATCCACCTAATGTGTTCACCTTTGATGGACCCCAAACATCACAGTGTATTACTATAAAAGGAATCAAACTTTTATTCATACTTGGCAAAAAAGACACATGGTGACTTTTTGCAAGCTCACAAACGTTACACTGGAAATTAGAACCATCAAATTTTGTAAATAACTTGTAAAATAATTTCTTAAGATAACCAAAAGAAATATGTCCGAGCTGTCGATGCCATAGCCAAATATCATTTTTTTGTTTTGTTCTCAAAACTGTCCACCGAAAAAACTTGACGTAACTGATTTGAACTTTGCAACTCCAATTCCAAGTAATACAACTTTCCTTGTCTAGTACCATAACCAATCGTCCGCCTCGTTCGGATGTCCTTAAAAACACAACGTTCAAGCCAAAAAATTACAACACAAAATAGAGCATCAGTAATTTGACAAATAGACAAGAGATTGTAATCCAAAAATGGGACAACTAATACAGAATCTAAGTTCAATGTATTAGTGAGAGAAAAGAATCCTTCCCCAATGATAGGTGTCGATGAACCATTAGCAGTGGAAATAATTTTTTGTGAGGAAGGTTTAAGGGATGAAACTTTTCTAGAATCAAATGTTATATGATCCGTAGCTCCGGAAACAATTATCCATGTACTAGTTAGAAAAAAATGCACATGAATTTAAAGCCTCACCACCATTACTTTTTGTTGCTATTAACACTGTGGATTTTCCAGCAACACCTTCCTCAATATTTGCTTCTACAGTTGTAGCAGTAGAGGTATTGCTTGCAGTTTTCTTTCTCACATCACGATTATGATCCCACCATTTTGGGTATCCCACAATTTCAAAGTAGCGATCCTTTGTGTCCTGGTTGATCACAGTGGGAGCATTTAAAATTGGATTTGTTGGTACTTGTAGAAGCCTTAAATCTGGTTTGAGCTTGATGGTTTTGAGATGATCGGTTCTGATTCAATTTATTTCTGCTCACCATGGCAGAGGCTTCAGATTTTTCAAGTTCTCCATTCATTATTGCGTGGCAGACAGACTCACGACGAACTAGTGCATAACATTCTTCTAATTCTGGAATAGCATCCTTTCTTAAGATATAACTGTGAATTTGCTCGTATTCCCTATCTAAACCAGCAAGAAAGATGTCCACGTCATTCTCATTTTCCATTATCACCTTATCACGATAATCTAGCTCACTGAAAATTTCAGTTAATTCTTCATAATAAGTAGAGAGAGATTGACCATTTTGTGTTGCAGAAAATGCCTTTTGATTTAAAGTGCAGACTTGTAGTTCATCAACTCCATCATAAAAGGCTTTTGACAATGCTTTCCAAATATCTCGAGCAGTGGGTAGGCGAATATATCACTTCGTAATCTCTAGAGACATAGAAATCAAAAGCCACCTCTTAACTTTTTGATTATCAGTGTACCACTTCTCATATCCCTCATCCTTTTCTGTAGGTGGTGGTGTGCTCCCACGAATAAATGAGAATTTTTCTTTTTCAGCAACGTGTATCTCTATAATTTGAGACCACATATCATAGTTTGTATCATTTAGAATAATCCTAGCATTGAAAGATGAACTTTCAGATTGAATGATAATTGGAGCAGACTTAACTCCAGAAGTTTCAACATCAAATTTGCCTATAGCTCTGATACCAAGTTGAAAAAAATGGCAGAATTAATCTTTCCTTTTTTTTTTGATATATTTCATTGTATTTGTACATCTAATATATATAGTTAAAAAAAGCAAGAAATGGTAGAGACAAACTCTTAGCTGTACGTTGACCCTACAATCATGGACTCCATATTACAGTTTCTTATTTTACAAAGATTGCTAAAAACAAGCCAGTAGATCCCAACATATCAATAAAAAATAAATATAAAATATCAGTGAAAAGTTATTTAGGAGGGATCATTTTTTGGAAGATGGATACAATGAAATATAATATATAATAAATAACTATTATGCCCCTGATATTAAAATGGTTGTTGCAAGAGGTTTAACGCTATGATTTTAAAACAGAAATTATGTCCAATTAAAAATCACGGTTGACCATGAAAAATAATTTTTTATATATTTTCTTTTTTAAAATAATAAAAGTTCTATTATTTTATTATTAATTATATATAATTTGTTAATAATTATATAAAAATAATATTATTAACTATTTAATAAATTTTATTTTATTCTATTATATGTGATTTATATTTTAAAATAATTTATTTATAATTTTATTTATATAGAAATATATACAAATAATTAAAGAATAATTTTTATATATTTTCTATTTTAAAATAATAAAAAGTTTAATAAAGGTTTTATTAATTTATTATTAATTATATATAATTTATTATTAATTATATAAAAATATTATTATTATTTATTTAATATATTTTATTTTATTCTATTCTATTATATGTGATTTGTATTTAAAAATAATTTATTTATATTTTTATTTATATATAAATATATAAAAACAATTAAATAACAATTTTATATATTTTCTATTTTAAAATAATAAAAATTGTAATAAAAATTTTATTATTTTATTATTAATTGTATACAATTTATTATTAATAATATAAAAATATTATTATTAGGGTAATGAGAAATAATATAAAATATTATTAATTATATATAATTTTTGTGGACCGTAATAGATGAGTCTGAGAAAAATAAGATTAGGATTAGAAGAAATAATTGGTATTAAGAAAAATTATTGAGGGTATATTAGGTAGTATGTATTTGTTAGTTTACGTTTCATCCTAAACTTTTGAATCAGAGGATTCTTATTTTCACTGTTTATGACAGAATGAAACATAACATGAAACCTTCCACTTCTATCTCATTCCGTTCCATTCTATTATGAAATTTTCAACTAAACGATAGATGTGCGTTACGTTCCATCTTATTTTATTACTATGTTACTTTCCATACTATTCTATTACTAGCCCGTTAATCAATCAGAGCCTAAATGTAAAAAAATCATATGCTGTTTTTATACTGAAATTGTGTTGGGGTTTTACATCGAGTTTAACTTCATATTCTTATAGAGTATTTGTGTCAATTTGCATTAAATTCCAATCAATTCACTTCCTCAAAATGATATTTTAATGTTAAATGATGATTGTCACAGGTAGTCAAATGTTTTGAAATTAGCATTTAACTGCTAATTATATATATTAGTAATTTATAATAAATTAGCCCTTTTTTTATATATATAATGAATGCACCGAGACTGAGGTAACCAGCTGTTAACATGTAAGTCAATAAAATCGTCTGAGAACTATAACCAGGTAAGAAGAAAGCAGGTAACACTGACTTGTTCAGAGCACATAGGCTCTTACTTCCTTATTCCCTTGTCCCTGTTTCTGAGCCTGACCTCTCTCAAAAATGGAACAAATTTTCTATTCCAAGATACCCTATTTCCGTGAAATATCATACACCTAATTCTATTTTACTTCTTGCAATGATCAATTTTGGATTGTTCATGGAAGACACCCGATGTTTATTTTGTTTTTCCTGGTGTCAGATATCTTTTTCAGAAACAGTTGGCAGTTAATTGTCCATGGTCTATATATGTAACTGATTTAACAGTAAATCTCACTTTATAGAGGGAGCTAGCTAGCTATATCCAGGAGCACGACACAACAAGAATGCCATACTCGAAAAGTTTAAAGGATCCCCAGATACAAAAGGGAAGAGGTTGAAGTTGGCGTCGTACTACGTCTCAGTTCTCAACGTGTCCATTACTAACAGCCAAAACAATCGGAGCCACATGAATAGCCACGCGTTTACTTTTTAAAAAATTAAAAAGAAACAACTCCTACCCTTTAGTGAATGTCAAAAATTCGAACCTCTATATAGTGACAATTTAAGGTATAAAATATAAAAAGCTAAAAGTTAATCATTGAAGCTTATATTTCAACTGTTGCATTCGTGTTTTGATTTGTCTGTCTGAAAAGGAAGACAAACTGATATATTCGCTTCTGGAAGCGCATTCTTTCGGCCCCATATAGGTAACATCTTTGGACATGAATACGGTTTCTGGAAACATATTAACGCATTACGCGGTTTTGCTAGTGAAATTGGATCCGATTCGAGATTTCGGAAATACATAGCACATCGTTTCGTGAAAAACATATGATTTGTTTCATCTAAACAAAGCAGAATTTACATTTTTCTTAAAAAGGAAAAGATTAGAATATTATGCGTAAACATAGAAGGCAGCAGTTGGCGTGTTTTAGGTGAAAGTTTCTAGAAATGTAACGCAAAAACTAACTGAAATATGGAAGCAAGTTCGAAGTTGGAAATTTGGTTAAATAGGAGTAAATATATTTTAGAAGGTGAACTTTAAAACAAATGGTAAGATTGATTGGAAAAGTTTTTTTAAAAATTTTGTCATTTATTTATAATTATTTTTTTAATATTATCAATGAATTTCTTCTTCTTTTTTTCCACAATTAAGAGGCCTTGTCATCCTTCATAATAGCATTTATTATAATATCAAAGAAAGAATAGTGTTATTTAATAACATATTAGAAATTGCAATTAGTGAAAACATGATGAGGAAAGATAAAAACAAAAATACATGCATGTGAAATTGAAAACCAATAGAAAGGACAAAATCAAACTTGAGTCGATGGAGCCCGGCCGCTTCAGCTTCGGCTGTCGCCTGTAGCAGTAAAGGAAAAGGTGACACGGGCCTTCCATGACCTTGGTCAGCTACATTACATGCAATAGTTGGTAGTTTTTAGGATAAAACTAAAAGACAATCACGTGATTTACTTATATTTTCATATATTTTCGGGACGAATTCAGATAACTGGTGAATTCTCAAAGTGGTCAACCTACGCAATAATTCTATTAAAATTTGTTAAACGACTGAGCGAGTGGAGAATTGTCACATGCTCCTATGTTATGTATGAATCTTGCATTCCATTTGACTTATCAGTTTTTGTAGAAGAATGATGTAGCAGTCAATAATCAACATCTTTGAGTCAAAATTGGAATAGTCTTTATATATATAATACGGATAACTTGGTGGGCAGGCCACGTGACCTTTACAAGTCGTTAGGCTTTTCATAATAGGGAAACAAAATATGTCCCAATCTTAGCTTTCCATGTCATCATCCAACAGATTGGGCATGGGCCTACACTTATATACAAGTCAACAATCACCAATCAATTCAAGCCGGCCGTGCAAAACCATTCCCTGTAATTGTTCAATTCAATTTTGCTTTTAGACCTGAAAATAAATGTTTTCACCTTAATTCTTGATATTATGTGTCAATTTTTTGTTAATTAATTTTACCAATTCAAGATGAGGGATGAAATAGTAGTCCATCCAACCCTACTTCCTACCTGGAGCTAAGTTAGGGACCATTTGATTTGGGGCGAGCAACCTTTTATGCTTAAATTTGTATAATGGGGTTCCAGATTTACATCCTCTAGGGTTCTTGGGGTGGGGTCTTAGAGGCTTAGGATTAGTCCGGCTAAGCTGGGATACCTAATGTAATCAAAAAAAAAAAAGAAAAAGTGACGGAAGACGGATAGGCTCCCCACTTCGTTTTTAGAGGATTGAGATCAAAGTTAGCTCGGTCGCATCGTATCCTTCCTTTGCTCATCAACTATTTTTTTAATGTATTATTGTAATCCCAATTGAACAAAAGTTAATGCATTCCATTAACAGAAAAAAACAGAAGAAGATCGGCTTGGTGGTAGAAGTACGACTCTCACCCACAAATTAGAAGTTGCAGTTCACTCGTTATAGTATTGTACATCAAATTTAATAGATTGAAGTATAAAGGATAATTAAATTAATAAACATTATGGCTTCGGCTTTGGCTTTGGCTTTGGCTTTGGCTTTACCTTTGGCCTGTTATGCTAAATATTTTTATCGGTTGAGCGTACATTTGGTTGAGTTTTTAGAGAGTAAAAAAGCACTTTTTCCTACTGCAAAAGTTATTTTTAAGAAAATATAAGTGTTTGGTCATAAAATTCAAAATCACTTTTTAAATAGAAATGACTTTTTTAGAAACTAAAATATAATTTTTTTAATAAGCTCAAATTTGGAGCTTTTCAAAAAAGCCCCTCATTTTAACTTTTTCAAGTAGACTTTACCGTTTATTATTTGCGTCGTTTACGTTTATAACGTCCGACGCTTTAAAAACACTTTGGAAACTTCTCTCTCTCATTTTTTGATCTCTCTCTCATTTTGCAATCTCTCTCCTCTCTCTGCCTCTACTCTTCGATCTGGTCATTCTCTCTTTTCTTTGCCTCTGCTCTGCGATTTGTGCTCGTGTACGAGCTTGAACAAACTTACGCTGATTTTTACCGATTCCACTTCATTCACGTTTGTACTTTATTTTTTAAGGTTTATTCTTTTATGTTATTACGGGTTCTTGCTTTTGGGTGTTTATAATTTACGAGTTCTTTGATCATGCTTCGATTTTGTGACGGTAGTTTATGTCTTGGTGATCGCATGATTGGGCATGCATGTTTTCCATGGTTGGTTATCGACTAAATAGGTCTCTTTCTTTATTTTAGGTGTTTCTTCTCTTTTGTTTTCTCGTCCAGGTCCATCAATCGCCGGAAATGAACGAAGCAAGAGGCGGCAGGGACAAACCTGAAAAGACAATAAAGTTTACTGTGTATCAGAACCCAGCAATGTCTGCCGTTTTAACCGCCAACAGCCAACTGCCCTCTAATTCAACACTTCTCTTCATCTTCTTTCTCTCTTCCATTTCAGTTGTTGCCCTTGTCTCCGTTACTTCCAGGTATGTATCTTTATTATGATTTAACGATGCCACAATTCTAGCGTATAACGAGTATGTGTCATGCGGAACACATTAATTAGGTGTGGGTTGATTCGAAAATGTGCTGTTAGGGCTTTTCCCGTTCATTAGTGTTTCTTAGAGATTGGTTGATTGAGAAAATTGATAGGATATGAACGAAAAAGCTAAGTGGGCAAGTTTGATATTTTGTTTACATGTTTAACGCATATTTTAATTGTGGTATTCAATTGCATCGTTTTGGTGCTAAACTTGGATTTGAGATCCTATTTCTTTATTGACATTCTTTTCTTTTTCTGACAATCTGCAAAGATTAGTTCAATCTTCGTGCTTAGTTGGTTGGGGCAAATTAATCATAATCTTATGTTGATAATGCTCATACTTGCTTATGAATGATGCAGGGAAAATGTTTTGATTCAGACAGTAAAACTCAAGACTTTTTCCTTAGAAGCAGCTTGTAAGTTTCTTGTTTGATGAAATATCTGTAATTGTCTCTGAAACACCATAAGGGATATGATTTGTTTGAATAAAAAATTGTATTTAACATCTGTGTTCTATTACAGATTTTGTTGCTCTTTAAAAAAATGGAACTAAGAACATATGTAACTTAATGACATGAGTTTCTTACAATCTTTTGTAATTTTTTTCTAAATTCTAAATTGTGCTACTGAGAACGTCAATTTTTCAATTTTTGGTCTAACAAAGCCTGTACTGTATCGACGATGATGATGATGTATTGTACCTGATTAGTATATGAGCTTCACATATATCTATATATGCCTTTTGGGTTATGCTTTTATATTTTCTTATACTTGCTTAATTCATTGTTATCTGCAATGTGGATTTTGTTGTTGATAGAAAATGTCAAATCGAAGTCAAGATATTTAAGGTGGGGATAAATTGAAAAAAAGGGTTAAAGTGGAGTGGAATGATAGACAAGCAACAAAATAACGAGATGAATGATGCGAAGGAACATATTGCAAATCTTCTTGTATTACAATAAAATACATAATTTATTATATATTTAACAATTTACTTAAGTTGAATATTTATTTTGGGATTATAATAGTATTTAGCGTTTTTATATGTTTTAATATTTATTTTTGATATTAATTTTATTTCTTACAAGAAAATGAGACATCTCTTTAAATAATTTCCTACAACAAGGAAGTAAAATTTTCAAACAATTGTATAAAGTAAATGTAAACCTATTCCATTCATGAAAGACCTAATAGTAGTTGAATTATTTCGAATCAAATGTAAATATAATATATATTGTGCTTTGCATATTGTCTAATGTATTTTAAATATTATTTATATGCATAAATAATTTTTATTACAAAATAAAGTATAGTTAAAATTCATAAAAGTGCTTTTTATTTTTATGTTGCCAAACATTCTACCATACGAATCTCTTTCAAAAAAGCTTTTTTTTAATTGACAGCCAAACAGTCAACTGGCTTCTTAGAAAAGTTCTTCTCAGAAAAGCTCTACTGACAAAAACTCTACTTATATAAATCCATCCAATCAGGTTAATCGGATTACGACATTAACGCCTTAAATTAATTTGTTTCAACTTATCCTTGAAGATCTCTACAATCCCAGTCTAAAGATTTCAACAACTATTGACCAAAGCACTGGTTATGGTAATATCTTAGAAACATACATTGTTTAATTATTCTCTCAACAGGTTTACAAATCGCGGTTAAAAATAAAATAAAATATTTAATGAGACAAGTACTACAAATAAAAATATTTGGGATAAATACAAAATACAAGAAACAAAATGATAAAAGAAATTCTTCATAAAATTTATGGAAAAAATTTTCTTATAAAAAAAGAAAGACCTTTTATGTAAGATTCTTTACCCAAATCTTATAAAAAGAGAACAACTTCTCTATATAAGATTTTCTACCCGAATCTAATTTCACCAAAGTTTTTTATTATTGCTCAAGTCCTTTGGAAGTTTTAATAGAACCATATTATATCTAATCACCTCGTTATAATTTTTCTTAAGTCTTCCTTTTCTCCTTTTATAATTTCTAAGTTCAGTCTTCTCGCATATTCTTATTAAAGCATTAGGATATCTCCCTTTAATATGTTCGAATTATTTAAACCATATCTTTGTAACTGATTATTAATATTAGTCACCCCTAACTTGCCTTTTACTATTACATTTTTGACCTTTTATTTTCTTGTGAAAGTGCACATCTAACAGAGCATTTTGATCTCCATCACTATTAAAACATTAATCAATTAATTTGATGAAGTGTGTAATTATCCAAATATATTGTTTTCACATTTTATTTGTTTTTTTTAAGCACGTTAACTTCTACAAAACTGCAACGTAATTCCAAAAGACGCGGTTTCGCCCAAAGAGAAGTTTGAAATGAGTTAGCTTTGAGGTGGACGACAATGTTACTGTAATTGAGCAGTTAATTTCAACACTGACTCTGCCTTAACATCTTACAAAAAGTGGGTTAATGTTTAATTGAAGACCGACGGCTAAAACAGATTGACTTGGATTGTTACCGTTACCTAACAGTAACACCAAGCAAAATTACAATCAGAAGTTTCCAAATAGTCATAAACAGATAAACTGGAAAAGTTGCTCTAATTCTTTTCTCAATGCGCAAATTTACCCATGTTAAAGTCCCTTGGACTTCAAGGTTTGATTATGTTACATACTTTGAATTGGTACGGGTAATGTCGGGCTAAATGAATATTTCTACAATGTCTAGCTAATCGGCTGGTGGTATCTGGAAATTGATCTCTAGCATATGCATGCTACTAGAAGAACCTAAACGGCAGTGCAAATAAAGTGGAAATTAATTTGGATGGAATATACAGATGTTTATTACCCTTCGGCTTAAGGTCTATGTTTCTTGTCGTACAGGCTAGTGATTTAAAATGGAAGATAATTAAAAAGAAAAGACTTATATATATGGTTTTTTATAAAAATATTTAATCTTTTGGTGCATAGTGTTCCAATTTTTAAAAATTTAAATATTCAAATCACTATTTAAATTGAGCTTATAACTTGATTTTGAATTAGTAATATGCTTGTTTGAAATACTGATTAATAATTTATTAATATATATTAAAAGATCAATAAAAATATATTAAATACGAATTTATGCATTTTTAAATAATAAAGAAAACTTAAGCACATAATGCAGTATACGTTACGTAAAACGACAATATCGATTATACAACCAAAAAAATGTGCTTGACATCTTCCGGTTCAATGAACAAAACGAGGAGCCTAAGCCTTGGTTTGGAGTATTTCATTTGGACGGCAAAGTGAATCTTCTCGGTTTCGCCACTTCCCTCAGTTTCAACCCAACCAAAGCACCCAAAAACCGAACGTAGCAAAGCAAACGCGTAGACCTTCCTACACAGAGTCAAATTCTCAAGAGTCAAAAGGAAATACCCAAACATCACCCAACTCTATTAATACCCCTCAGCCCTCTCTCGCCAACTTGTCTCTACAACTGAAAATTCCAGCCACCAACATTTCCACTCTCTAAAACTTCTCTTCAACTTATTGCTTGTGCTCTTCCTGCAACCTTGTAAACTAACGCTTTTGGTTTTTTGGTTGGTTGGATACACCATACATCATACCTATAAATATAACATCCATCTTCAACTGTCTGCCCTGAACACTGTGTTTACATATGACGAAGAAGGGAATGAGAACCATTTTCTTTAAGCAATCACCAACAACCTCTCCTCTGCCATCCCAGCCGCCCCGTCACACCTTCTCCGACACATTAATGGACGAGAAATTGGAGACTGCGCAATTTCTCATTTCTAAATGGGACTCATCAGAATCATCTAGTTATTGTAATATAACCTCTCTTTTCTCCGCCCAGAACCGTCCCGAGTCTAAACAGTACCTGAACTCTATTAAACAACTGCAGTCTGTTATGCAGTACTACATCTCCGAGAACCCCACCTCGGAGAAGCTTGTGCAAGGACAGAGACTCATGCAAACTGCTATGAAGAGACTGGAGAAGGAGTTTTACAGGATCCTCAAGTCCAGCAGGCAGCATCTCGACCCCGAGCCCGTTTCAAGCCGCTCTTCAAGGGAGTCGAGGTCAAGCGGGTCTGATTTTGAAGAGGAGTCCGAGGATGATTCTTCCTCCACCAGACTGGGAGACGAGGTGTCGGAAGTGGAGAGAGCTTCCATGGTGGCGATGTCGGATTTGAAGTCCATCGCTGATTGCATGATTGGGTCGGGTTATGGGATTGAGTGTGTCAAGATATATAAGATAATTCGAAAGTCTATAGTGGATGAAGCTCTGTACCATCTTGGTGTCAAGAGACTCAATCTTTCGCAGATTCAAAAGATGGAGTGGGAAGCGCTTGAGTTGAAAATCAAGCAGTGGCTTAACGCCGTGAAGATCGCCGTCAAGACGCTGTTTTACAGAGAGAGAATTCTTTGCGACCACGTCTTCTCCGCTTCTCTCTCCATCACAGAAGCCTGCTTTATGGACATCACTAGAGAAGCCGCCTCAACGCTGTTTGGATTCCCGGAAAATGTCTCCAAGAGCAAAAAAGCCCCCGAGAAAATGTTCAGAACTCTCGACCTCTACGAGACCATGTCCGACCTCCGGCCTGAGATAGAGGCCATCTTCAGCTTCGAATCAAGCTCTGCTATCCGAACACAAGTAGGCAACTCCATGGTTAAACTCGGAGAGGCCGTCCGTATAATGCTTACGGACTTCGAGACAGCAATTTCCAAAGACAACTCGAAATCTTTTCCCGGCGGCGGAATCCACCCACTCACTCGCTACGTAATGAACTACACTGCTTTTCTCGCCGACTACAATGGGCCGCTAATGGACATCGTCGCCGACTGGCCGTTAAATGTGCCGTCTCCGTTACCAGATTCGTATTTTGGAAGTCCGGAGAGCGACGATAACGTCATGTCGGCGTTCTCCGCGAGATTCGCTTTTCTTATTCTCGTTCTCCTCTGTAAGCTCGACGGCAAAGCCGAGCTTTACAACGACGTGGCTCTCTCGTATCTGTTTCTCGCCAACAATCTACAGTATGTTGTTAACAAGGTGTGCACGTCGAGCTTAAAATTTCTTCTCGGCGATGAGTGGGTGACCAAACACGTCGCGAAGGTGAGAAAGTACGCAGCGAACTACGAACGCATGGGATGGAGCCGAGTTATGGCGGCGCTTCCGCAGAATGCGGCCGCGGCTATTCCGGTGAACGAAGCTAAAGGCAGTTTCATCAGATTCAACACCGCTTTTGAAGAGGCATACAAAAAACAGAGTTCGTGGGTTGTTAAAGACTCGAAGCTTCGAGACGAAATAAAGATTTCGGTGGCCAGAAAGATTGTTCCGGTGTACCGGGAATTTTATGAGAAGTATAGATTGGTGTTAAGGAGAGAGATAGGAAGTGATTTAATTGTCCGATTTGCCCCGGAGGATTTAGAAAATTACTTGTCTGATTTGCTTAACGCCACGGGGGGTGCAGGGAGTGTTTCGTCAACTTCGTCTGCATCGTCGTTTTCATCAGGAGAGGGGCGGAGAACGTGAGTTGCCGGCGGAGGATAATGATTTTTCACTTGAATTCACGTGCATATTTGTTCATGACTAGTAAGGACAAAAATGAGGCACGTGGAGGGTATATATTTGAATCGTATTCGTATACGATTCCGGAAGAAAATTTCATCACCATGTTCCAAACGAATTGGAATACGTATACATTCTTTGATTTTACCATTAAAAAAATGTTATTAATAAATGTTTGTATTAATTAATTTGAAAATTGAAGCTTTCCAGCTGTACGTAGAGTGCAGGGGATAAGGAAGAATCATTCAACCATTCATGGAAACGGAATTCAGGTGTTTTAGGCGATTGGTTATAACTATAAACAAAGATTAAATAAAATATAAGAAATGAAGATCCCATGCAATTATAGTATATATAAAATAAAGATACTTAGTGGTCTAATAATAATGCAACTCGATGACGGGCATTTTATTTCTCAACTGTTATTAGTTGTGAATTTGATATAAAAGTAGGCCAAAATATTAAATTACGAAAATCAGTCATCGAGTTAGCCGTTCCAGCAAGTAACCCATGTTGGCAAAAGCTATATCATTATCCCGTGTAGGACCAGTCTTTTTTCACGTTTCTAATCAGTCCTATTTTACGTGAGAATAAATGAGTTCAATTAGAATCAAACCATATAAGACTTTTTGAGTGGGACAAAATAAGTTGGCTTGGCTTGGCTTTTGCTCTTTTGTGGTTGGTTTCATAATATTTGGCTAGCGGACAAGAGCTGGGATGTCCATCTTTTAGGTGGTTTATCATCACATAGAATGAAGTCTGCTTTATCAACATATGTAATCTTTAATTAATTGCTTGCACGAGTTGAAACCCTGATTTAGAAACTTTCAGCAGTAAGAAGTGGGAGACTTAGGAGATTGAAGTTTAAATTAGAAGCTGTAACTTCTCGGAAGAAGCTGTCATAAGAAATTGCCGCGAGATCAGTGTCATAAGAAATTGCTGTGCAAACACAAATTTACATTATTGAAGACAAAAAAAGATAAATGAGTTATAATTTCATATTTAACTATACCACTTGAATAAACTTCAAACTTAGCAATAAAAAAGTAAGTTGGAGTAAGCTGCTGTGGTTACAATCTTATTCAAGTTAAGGCCACCATTTGAGTTGGTTTTGGATAGGATGTTTCAATTCTGATTGTGAGGACCCCAAATGAATATGTGGACTAACAAAACAAGAGAAAGCATTCAAAAGACCAAAGCTAATCATTCATCACTAGCCACTAGCCACTAAGGGGGCCCTAAGAATCTTTGTACAATGGTCGTTGTCCTATAACATCTTCGATAATAATTTATCGTTGGATACGTTCAATAATGTTTTAGTTACCTTGAGGTTTTTTCTGCCTCCATAATTTCGTATCTAATATCTCATGGTAAAACAAATTTAATTATATTAGTATAGTTTAAATCAATTAAATAGAAATGATCTAAATATATAAATAATATGTTGTTAAATAAAAGTTAATTATAATTACTATAATTATTTAAAATTATGTAATACCTTGTGAAGGTTACAAAATCAAAATACTTGATTTATTACTATTTTTAAAAAATTCAAGAAACATTTATAATACTTTTCATCTACGAATATATTATATATGTGAAATGCATATCAAATGAATATCGATGCATAATATCTTGGGTTAAATTAATTATTTTATTTCATATACATAATATTTATTCATCGGTAAATAAATTGATCATTCATTCTCCATCTTTACTAATTACACGAAGCCCATGAATACTTATCATTGTAGTGAATACCCTTCACTATGGTCTAAAACTTGAACCTTCTGAAGATATATCCTTCCTTGGGAGAAGTAAAGTAAATAACTCTTTTAAGTATGCAATGCCACAAATAAGCCCATGTATACCAGTAAACACAGCAAAGGATTTCATCATGCGTAGAAACAGCGGTACACCTAACAACCAACGTCCATTTACATCTTTTTCGTAATGATTACACAATATATACTCCCATGTTTTGACCAAACCAAACTTTCATATAAAAAACTATAAAAGAACCAAGTCTAATAATAACCTAATTTATATTGTGGATCTTATTGAGGAATTGAAAATGAATATAAATTTTGAGTCTGAATTAGAAAATAATACTTGTGTTTGAAATAAGTATGTATACCCGATAATAATAATTGAGCAAAGAGATTATTAGTGAAAGCACTAAGAAAAACCTAAGCTGTACATCCTAGTAGGAATGCGACGAACTAGAACTTAACTGCTACGGATGTAGAAGCAAATGACTGCATATATGAGTTACCAACAGTCTTAACTGTTGGAGATATGCTTAAAGCTTGTATTTTGGAGTTCATAGAAACATGAGGTCAATGTATAGTTTTAATTGACTTTCAGCATAACAATCATTATCACAGTCATATCATTAAAATACCGTATGCAATGTTATACGATAGAAAGAGTGGTCCAACTTTATATTTGGACGAATAAGGCCTAAAATAGTTGAAGGCTAGAATTCAATGGAAATGTGTTAGAAGTTAAGTGATTCAAGAAAGATGAATGAGTTAGGCAGATCAACACCGAACATATGGAATATAGTGCGATGGACATACGAGTTAAGTGTATTAACACTAAAGAGATATGAATTATCAAGCGAAAGATGAAATATCTCTGAGAGTATCACCTTACCAAAGTGTGCGTAGATTGAGAAAAAGGTGTGCAAAAAGGTTCATTAAAAAAGGTAAACTAAGTTCGAATTGTATTGGTCCATATAACATTCTTGAGAGCATAGGACCATTGACTTATAAGTTGGTATTAACCACCAAGATGTATTAAAATCATAATATGTTACATGTGGGTGTGTTTAGAAAATATATCGCTATGATCTAACATAGGTGTTATCGACCCTGGAAATAAAAATTTGGAGTAATCTAAGATATTGAGGAATCAGTTTTAATAAAGGGATATCGGAACAAGCAACTAAAAAAACGAGTGATCCCATCAGTTGTAGTCAATTGGAAGGAATTATTCAAGTGATGTAGTTACATGGGAAACGGAAGAGATTATGAGAAAAACAATACCCCCATCAATTTTATCAATCAAATAAGAATTTCGAGGACGAAATTTATTAAGAGGGAGAATTGTAACATCCCGTTCCCATATTAGGGGTTAGAGCTTAGGAATACCGTACATGAGAGATAACAATGAGGGATTAGAAAAATACATTTCGTACTCATGCATAAAATAGCATCATATACGTGACATTGATTATTGCACACAGTACAAAAATTTGTTCATGTACTCAATTGACATTTTCGGGTATAAATGATTGATTTAATATGATTATCATGTGGATAATGAATATTTTGTTCTGAAAATTGATTTGGTGTATTAAAATATTGATTTAAAATTTTTGGTAAAATTTGAGAATTTTCTGGAATTAATGGTATTTTTGGACTAAGAAAAATGTCAAATGGCAGGACAATTAGTAAATGGTAGTAAAAATAAATATCAAATGATAGTAGAAATGATTGAAAAGTGGCATTAAGGTTTAGAAAAGTGGCATTAAGATTTAATGACGATAGTCATTGAAATTTGGGAGAAAATTGGACTAGAAATTGGAATCCAATAGACTAGTTATCAGAGGACGGACAAATGGAGTCATGTCACTTGCCACACCACTTATAACCCATGATTGTTTTGCTAAAAGACTACACTTTACATTGTTCTTTTTTTTTACATTTTTCTTGCTCTCTTCGTTCTTCATCTTCTCCATTTTTTTCTCTCCACCTACGAAAGTCCTACTAACCTCCATCAAGTTGATTTTTGGCAATAATCTCACACTAGCCACTTAAATAGCTTGCTACCTTCTTCTTGTTACTAAAAGATCCAACCTAGTCCATCTTCAAAGTTGATGATCGTGTGATGCTTGGAGTTAGGGTTTCTTGGAGACTCTTGAAGAAGTTTTGGGTTAATCATGTAAGTAGACCTCTATTCGTTATGGGTTATCCTAAAAGAGATAAATATGGTGATTATTTTGAGAATTTTGATCATGAAGAATTGTACATATATGTAGATTGGGCGTGAATGAGAAAACTTGGGTATGTTCATGTTTTTCTTTTATGTGTATGATGATTAATGATTCATAAATTGATGTAGAGGTGATTTAAAGTTATAATGAGTTCTAAAATGGGGTTGAAAGAAGTGCAGAAAATTGATTTATGAATGAATGTTATGTGTTCTATTTTCAGGTTAATGATCAAACATAGATCATGAATTGTTGTGTATGATATTGAGTTGAAATGGAAGTGAAAATAATGAGGACATGAGTTAGAAATGATAGACTTAGTAAAATAGATGAATTAGGATGAAAATGAAGTTAAACGTGTGCTGAAATATGTTAAATGCAATGTTTTTACTGAACATACTTCTGTATTTTGGCTACATATTTAATTGTAGACATCCAAATAGGATGATTGTTAATTTATATTAAGTTAAAGTCAAATGGCTACAATTTTCATGAAGAAATCGAGCTTGAATTTTATCTCTAAAAGTTTTGAAATTGTCTTGAAATTGAGTTTCATATTATGTCTCTGTTTCTGAGCAGTATGTAGTAAATTGTATATAACTTTCAGAATACTAAACCAAATTTTATGAACTTAGGTTCTTTAGAAACTTAAGACATATAAGAACAATTATTTAGAAGTAGGTATTGCTAAAAAACCTCATTTTGTAGGTAATAATGGTCATACAAAACTGACCTGAAAAATAGAGTTAGAAAAGCTAGGAATTTGGAAGGATTTGGATGGAAAAATTTCTGCCAACAAATCCCACATCTGTGGGAAAATGGGAATTTCCCACGAACATGGGAATTTCCCACGAAGCATCACATATTTCTTTGGATTGAAGTTGAAATTGGTTAGAGACTTTCATGTGATGCTTTTAGGCTTAAATGAAGCTTGAAATGAGCTTAGTATGATGCTTGAACAAGTGATTAAATGAGTGATATGGTTAGGGTGATGATTAGGGATAGAACTTAAGGATGAATTGTTATGTATTGAGTGTTTATATCTGAAATTTTAAGACAATATGGGAATGAAAGTGAACCTATGATGGCTAAGGTGATTCAATTAAGATGAATAATGAGTATTAAGTAAAGATGAATGATGAATTGGATGTTTTGTGATCTTTAATGCTTGAATAACCTTAAGGAATGATTGAATGATGAACTTAGAATAATTTTGTACAAATGAAGTGTTAACCTAAGTTTGATTTAGACTTATGTAAGCTTTGATGTATGAATGATCTTAAGATTTGAAACAGGGAAAGATACCCGGGATTGTCATTGAGCATGCATTATACATAATCCATATGCACATGTGCATAAATTAATACTTAAGATTGTGTAATTATTAATGTGTGCACGTGTGTATTGCATAATATTGATATGTAGGATAAAAAATGTCCACGTCCAGACGTTTCCAGATCTTGGAAGCAAATGCTAATCTGGAGCGTACTGTGAGTAACCTAGACAGTCTCACTCAATTAATTGTTTGTTTTATATTATGTTTGAATTATTGAATGAATGTTATTTGATTGTGTTGATTCTGGACAATGAAGGTCAGATGATTCTGATGAATGAGTGTGATATTGAAGTGCTATTTATATGTGAATATGAAGAACTAAATGCTTCATGACATGATTGATTGATTATGAGAGATGCATTCCATATATGAATGCATGATCAGATAATGAGAGTTGTGACCTGAGTAGCCACCAAAAAAGAGCTTAAAGCTCAGATTGTGAAAAAGAGCTTAAAGCTCAGAAAGTATATAAGAGCCAAAGGCTCAGTATATAAAATGAGCCCTGTATCTCCAACGAATAAGGGACAGAATAAATGAGCCTAGTATTCACAATAGATACGGGACAGCTTAGGCACTCGGTCATAACAACGTAATAATTGGAAAAGAGCCACATGAACATTTTATATACATTTTAATAAGTATGTTTTATTGTTGAAATGCAAAATTGTCTTACCCTTAATTGATAATGTGATATGCGACAATTTACGCAACATGCAGAGACGTTAATTATACGTTATGTGTGTTGATGTATTGCATGGATTGAGTGAACCATCGATGATAGTTTCCTCATTGAGTTTTCAAAACTCACCCAAAATTTGCAATTTTTTTCAGGCTCAGAAGAGTTACCCCGTAAGGCAAACGAGAGTATAGCCACTGCATTCAAGTAAGAGATAGAGGTCGGGATTAGTTCACGTTCGCATCTGTATTTTCTTATTTTTGTATAAAATTGTGTATTCTGCGATTTCTGTACAATTTTCTGTCTGTAATAACTTCTGAAATTGGAAATTTTTTGAATGAGAGTGATCAAGTGTAATAATAAATGTGATTTTGATGTTATTAAAGAAAAGAATAGGCCCAATTTGGTTATTGATTTCCGCATATATGTGTTAAAACAAAAAAAAAATTTAACGAGATTTTACTGACTGACTGTTCTAGCATGCCACTCTCATAGAGTACGCACTCGGATATTACTCAAGATGTTGGGTACGTGTCGTGCAAGAGTGGGGAGCTACAATTTGGTATCAGAGCCTAGATTTAGTATCTTACATGGGCCTTTTTTTCTTCTGAAAGATGAGTCAAGTTACATGCATTTTAGACTTGTCATAGCAGGCAGTGGCAACTGATCCTTAGTCTGAGTCGCATTTACATGAGTCATAAGCATGAGCATTTGTTAAGAGCCTGAGGAAATAGAAATAGTGAGAAAAATGATGATCTGTCAGAATATAAGAAAAACAGAAAATTGGGAATAATTAGAAATGAGAGATAGTATATGGTTAGTTATGAAAGATAAAGATCTAACACAATTTTATTGGTGGATATATTATGGAATACGACGTCAATATTGTACTATGGTGGTATATCCTCGAATGTGAAATAGATGTGAATACATTATCATGGATTGTTTGAGGAAAATATAAGTAGAAATGATGAGATTTAAAGTGTAAAAGCCAAGTTGAGAGAAAATAAAATTTTCTATGACCTTGAGAGGTTAAACTTGGACTTGAAATGTGTTACGACCCAAGGAGAAGTATCAGCCTAAGAGAAGAATCAAAGCCTAGAGGCAAGGAAGAAGAGCTCTTGCATTCATGTTAAACCAGCAAAACTAACTGATTACATGTTGAAGTGAGTTGGAATTGTATAAGAATACCGAAAAAAATAGTTATAGGCCAGATGGATTCTGTTATAACGGTCTTGGCTATTTAATGAAAGAAGCCTCATGGTTAGAGGCATGCATAATTTCAAAGAAACTTCTCTTCTCCTAAATTCTCTTCCTCCCATTCTAAATTCTTGGTTACTGGTTCCCATCATCTGGTGCTTTCCTTGCGTCTCGATTATGACAGAAGGAGCAACAATGATGTATAAGGCAGTGGAAGAATCAATCAACACATTGGCAAAAGATTTTCGCGAGATGCAATCCACAATGCAACAGCATTCAATAACAATGTTGTAGCACTCTGAAGAAATTGCCAAAAATAGCTCTACACATGAATGGATTAAAAAAACATTAGAATCTATGTGTCAATCACTTGCAAGGCTAGAAAAACAACCATCCACGATAATCTATTCCCCACAACCACCATTGTTACCTATACCTATCACTTCAAGCTTACTAAGCAGCTCCAGTGTACCTCCTGCTTTACAATGGGAACAACTGGAGCAGACAAAAGCACTAGCATGACACTTGAAGTTGGAGATTCGAGTGTTTACAAGAGAGGATGTAGTAGGGTGGATTTTTCATATCCAACGTTTCTTTAATTATCATCGCACCCCTAAAGAACAAAAGCTGTCTATTTCATCCTTTTACATGACTGGACATGCACTCCAATGGTATCAGTGGTTAATGGCTTCACAACAAATTCCGAATTGGAATGAGTTGGTTCGTAACTTAGAAATAAGGTTCACTCCTTCCCCTTTTATTAATCGTGAAGCCCAATTATTCAAGCTATTTTAGACTACCACTGTGAGTGCATATATGCAAGGTAGATGAGAAATTCTCACCTGGGCATTCTTGTAGGAGAACATTCTATTGTCTCATAGCTGATGAAAACGAGAATAATACAGAAGATTCACCAGATAAATGATGTTTGTGCAGCTAAGGAAGAAACCCCCTGTAACTGACGTACCTACTATATCCTTATAAGCACTGGAAGGATATATCATCCCATCTACCTTGTGACTCTGAGGTACAGTACTGAGGTAGCCTATCTTGATATTGATCGATGGAGGATCAACTCACAACTTCATGCAAGAGAGGGTGGCTCACTTCCTAAAATTACCAATACAACAGTCAAGAAACATGAATGTGACTGTTGGTAATAGGGAGAGCTTGAAATGTATATGATTGAGTGTGCAAACTCCAATCCAGGTGGACGATCACCTCTTTGCAATAGACCTTTACTTACTACCAATTTATGGTGCAGATATTGTTTTAAGGGCTTAGTGGTTGGCTACAGTGGGACCAGTACTATTTGACTAAAAAACATATGGATGAAATTGGAGAAGGATGGAAAGCATATTACCTTGCAGGGAATCCAACAAGCGTCATTGTCATCTATAACATTTAGCCAACTCACTCGTCATCAAAAAACTGACTCCATTTCTTCTTATTATCTCTTGATAATAAATCCTGTAGGTACGGAAACAGGGGGTGAGAATTGGAGATGGGGCATCGCAAGAATTAAAGGAGGACTTGCAAAAACTACTTCAGACTCACTCAACAGTCTTCGACGTACCTAAGGGCTTACCACCATTCCGGAAGGTGGAGCACAAAATTCCCTTGAAGCCAGGAACCGTACCTATCAATGTACGGCCATACCAGTATCCACATGTGCAGAAGATGGAAATCGAGAGATTAGTCCACGAGATGCTGAGTGAAGGAGTAATTCAACCAAGCAATGGCCCTTACTCATCACGAGTAATTTTAGTAAAGAAAAAAGATGGTACCAGGAGCTTCTATGTAGATTACCGTGCTTTAAATTCAGTGACTGTGAGAGATTGTTACCCGATTTCAACTGCAGAAGAAATCTTTGAGGAGCTCAGTGAGGAACCATTTTCTATAAGCTTGACCTTAGAGCTGGCTATCATCAATTGAGGTTACACCTAGTTGATATTCACAAAACGGCGATCAAAACACATAACAGGCATTATGAATTTGTTGTGCTTCCATTTGGCTTGACTAATGCGTCATCCGCTTTCCAATTAGAGATGAACAATTTATTCCAGGCGATTATAAGGAAGTATGTCCTTGTCTTCTTTGATGGCATATTAGGCTATAGCCCTACAGAAGCACTCCATTTGTAGCACCTTGATCATGTTTTTCAATTACTGCATGAGAAATAGTTTTACGTGAAGCAGACGAAGTATGAGTTTGCCTGCACCTCAATGATTTACTTGGGACATGTTATATCAACAAGGGGGCTTTCAGTGGATGAGGAGAAAATAACGGTAATTAAAGAATGGGTTACCCCGACCAGTGTTAGAAAACTGAAAAGATTCCTGAGAATTGCCGGATGTTACAAGAAATTTGTCAAAAATTATGTCATACTTGTAGAGCCACTGATGAGGTTACTGAGGAAGGAAGCATTTGTGTGGACGGAAGTAGCAAACCAAGCGTTTCAAAAATTAAAAAAAGCTTTAATGACTACACCAATATTGGCTTTACTAGATTTTGGCTAACCTTTTACAGTACAAACGGATGCCTCGGGTACAAGGATTGGAGCAGTGCTAACCCAAGGAGGACGACCAATTGCCTTCTACAGTAAGCAACTTCCTCCACGTATGATATCAGCATCCACATACGCGCGAGGGATGTATGCCATTACCATGGCTGTAAAGTGCTGAAGACAATTCCTTATGGGACTCATTTCAAAATTGAGACAGATCACCAAACCTTAAGAGCCTTGATGACACAGGTAATTTAGACGCCAGAGCAGTAGCAGTGGATCACAAAGTTGTTGGGGTATGACTTTGACATCATTTATAAACTTAGGAAGGAGAATGGGCTAGCAGACGCGTTGTCCCAAATTCATGGGAAGCTGCTGGCGTTGCAAATTTTGAAACCCATCAGTGGGTCCTTGGCTACCTTGCGGAGATTTATCGCATCACACCTACCAACAATGTCTTTGTTCAAAACGATTGAGGATAACCCGGGTGAAAAAGTCGAATACAGGGTACAGGATGGAATTATCTTATTTAAGGGGCAAATTTTTGTTCCTCTGGCATCAGGCTTATAGGAGATTTTGTTCAGAGAGTACCACGATTCTGTCGTAGGGGGACATGCTAGAATGAAGCTAACAACTGCCTGAATCTCCTCCTCCTTTTATTGGCCATGGTTGCGGTAGGATGTAGAAGCTTATGTCCAACAGTGTTCGGTCTGTCAACATGTAAAGAATGGAAATCAAGCACCACAAGGGTTATTACAACCCTTACAGATACCTCAACAAGTTTGGGAATCCATCTCTATGGATTTTATAACCCAGTTGCACAAGGAAGGACAGTGATTTTTGTAGTCGTTGATAGGCTATCAAAGTATGCCCACTTCATTTCCCTTCCTACTAATTTCACTACTGCTTCACTTACGAAAATCTTTATGAGGGAAATTGGTAGACTACATAGATTTCCTAGGGATATTGTCTCTGACAGAGACCCGATGTTTATGAGTTCATTATGGAGGGAACTCTTCAAACTTCAAGAGACTCATCTCTCTACTAGTTTGGCATACCATCCTCAATTCGATGGGCAGACGGAAGTGGTGAATCGTTGTCTACAAGACTACTTGCATTGTTATGTGACAGACAACTTGAAGACTTGGTTAAAATTTCTGCCTTTGGTAGATTATAACTATAATACATCAATGCAATCTGCTATTAAGATGACACCATTTGAAGTAGTTTACGAACGGTCACCCCTAAACCTTCATCAATATCTTCCAGGAAGTTCAAATATCAATGTCATAGACACCTTGTCATAGCTCAAAGAAAACTTGGCCAGGGCTCAACATCGAATGAAGCAACAGAGAGACAGACATCGAATAGACAAATCCTTTGAAGCTGGTGCCTGGGTATTTGTGAAGCTACATCCCTACCGTCAGTGTTCAGTCGTGGGCTCTAAATTTAACAAGCTGTCAAAATGTTTTTATGAACCCTTTGAAGTCATTGAGAAAATTGGATTGGTGGCCTATAAGCTTAATTTACCACCGACTGCCTGCATACACAATGTGTTTCACATATCCCCGCTTAAGGAGTGTAGAGGGGATCCAACCTGACAGCTGTTACCTTTACTAGATGAATTTTGTGAAGGATACCCATTAATTGTTCCTCAAACAATTTGGGTTATCAGAGGGTCTATAAAGAAAACCAGCTGTCAACACAAGCCCTTATCCAATGGACAGGCCAAATGCAGTCAGAAGCTACTTGGGAGGATGTGGACGAAATTAGGAAGGATTACCCTAATTTTATCTTTGAGGACAAGGAATTTTTGGAGGAAGGTAGTGTTGTTACGACCCAAGGAGAAGTATTAGCCCAAAAGAAGAATCAAAGCCTAGAGGCAAGGAAGAAAAGCTCTCACATTTATGTTAAACCAGCAAAACTAACTGATTACATGTTGAAGTGAGTTGGAATAATATGAGAATAACAACCAAAATAGTTATAAGCCAGATGGATTCTGTTGTAATGGTCTTGGCTATTTAATGAAAGAAGCCTCATGGTTAGAGGCAGGCATAATTTCAAAGAAACTTCTCTTCTCCTAAATTCTCTTCCTCCCATTCTAAATTCTTGGTTACTGGTTCCCATCAAAATGAAGGTCAGATAAATCTGATAAGAGTTATGATTTAGCATAAGAATATGTTTGTGATATTGAGATCAGAATTTCATGATGATTATGCCTCTATACTTCTGAATGGATTGAGGATCTACATATGGAAGATGAAATGAACTATAATAGGAAATGAGATAAAAATGAGATGAAATGAACGACAATAGGAAATGAGATAAAAATGAGGAAGGGATAAAAGGGGAATGAAATAAACATATATGACTTTTCATAAGACGAATGATGTGTAGTAAGGAGAAAGTTAGAAATGCATATAAGATAGGATTTTATGTATGAATGAGATAAAGAAAAAGTTGACGAATTGAATAAGAAGAGTTGATGCACTCAATATGGTGGATGACTAATTATGAAATGATGTAGCATTGGAAGAGGTAAATTTTGGAAAAATTGGAGCAAAATTGATGTTAGTATATGTGTTATTGCGAGGAAGAAAGTACAGGGCACGATGGTGGCCTTAGAAAAAAATTAGGTTTCTATCACGACCGTGGCAAGGATACCCCGATTGTGGGCAGAAATAAAGAGAGAAATATTGTCTAGATTCAATTGAAATCAAGTATCATTAGTGTACTAGATATAAACTGGAGAATTGTCAGAAATAAATCTCGGGATAGAATGGAATGACCTTGATAATACACACTTAAGTATATGTGACAATAATCATGTCTACTACTTCATCGAGATTTAGTAACCAGAGCATTATGACTTAGTAAGAATGATAGAAATTAGTCTTCTTGAGGTATTAAGAATGGCTGATAATGTGACGATGATAATAAGGATTATATGAACAATATAGATGAATGTAGCATGAATTCTTCCTTGGAAGAAGAATTTCACCGAATTAGGTTAAGTAGACTAGATAGTTTATTTTAAGAATGATCAATGAAGGGACAAATCAGAAATAAATCTGCAATGAGTCAAAAGTGAATATTGGAGTCCCGTTTCTAACTGAGACTCAAGCTTAAGAGGTAGAATATGCTACTGAGAGTGTACACATTTTGTTTGATGTAAAGTATCCAACTTTGTGAATGGATTTTTGGATTTGAGGCGACATTCTTGTTAGTGTGAGGAGAATATAGGTCTACATTATATTCTCTTCAAATTTGTACAGGAGATACAAATTAGATCTGATGAATGTTTTTCTAACAGGGGAAGTTAAGATTGTAAATAAATTGAAATGAGTGAAGAAACTAGTATGAATGAACATACATTAGAATAAGTCAATGAAAATAAGAGGAAATCGAATGAATGGAGAAAATCATTCAAGAAAAGAAGTCAATGCGGAAAACCAAAAATAATATGAGATAATATTACCTCAATGAGGAATTAGTTACTTAAGGGAACTACGAGAACTAATTATGGACACATCAGATTTTGGCTATATCTGTTTGAGTTAATAAATGCCCTTGACATTATTATGGTATTGAAGATTTAAGCGATCCAAGCAAAATGGGATTGATTGGTGACTATCATCATAGAGGATATATTGAATGTATTCAAAAGGATGAGAAGAATAGTTTTGAATACTTGAGATAAATCTTATATATCATGAAGGTAGAAATAATTAGATGCCTAGTTTAATAAGATTGAATCTTAGCTTGATCGAATAAAATGTTAGGTTGTATAATATCTTAATATGGCATATTGGGAGACCCAAAGAAAATTAAGGTAATAATGAAGTGAGAAATTCTGAGGCATATGTATAAGAGATTTGGAGTTCTCTAGAGCTAGCTGTATATTAGATCCCACTAGAGATTGTTAAGGAGTTTTTATTGATCTTATCCTTTTAAAAAAAATGTCTGAAAAAAATATGTAAATCGTATGAGTGATAAAGAGGTTGTTGAGAAATTATAAGACCGATGTTAACTATATCGTGTAGATTTGGAGATTTTGAAGTATACAATGATATCTCATACAAGAGATTTGAATGCAATTTAATGCAGCATGATAAAGTGATTTCTTATCCATTGAGACAATTCAAGTCTCATGAGTTGATTATTTGATACAAGATTTTGAATGTGCTGCAACAGTGATTGTTTGAGCGTTTGGAGACATAATATGTACAGTGAAACATTTTGGACATATATAAATGTTCAGATCATTAAAGTTTAAGGAATTTATTAAGTTTTAAAGAATTGATTATAAGACAGAGATAATGGATAGAATTACTGAAAGATTAAGATGGTACAAATTAGTATTATCCAGTAAAGATAGTGTTGTATCTAATGCTTGAACATAAAATTCAATAACAGAATGGCATAAATTCAGATATTGAGTTTACCAAACCTAATGCAATCAAGAGAATAGAACGTCGAGTTGAATTTTGGCGCAAAATGAAGTAGTAATGGCTTCATTGAAATTTAAGATCAGTTTCATATGAAAAGATTGACAAAGCCCAAAGTGAGGATCCAAAACTGTGAATCTTATTGAGGAATTGAAAATGAATATGAATTTTGAGTTTGAATTGGAAAATTATACTTGTGATTGAAATAAGAAGTATGTGTACCCGATAATGATGATTGAGCAAAGAGATTATTAAGGAAAGCACTAAGAAAAACCTAGGCTATACATCCTAGTAGGAATACAACGAACTAGTACTTAACTGCTAAGGATGTAGGAGCAAATGACTGCATTTATGAGTTGCCAACAGTCTTAACTGTTGGATATATGCTTAAAGCTTGTATTTTGGAGTTCATAGAAACATGAGGTCAATGTATAGTTTTAATTGACTTTCAGCATAACAATCATTATCACAGTAATATCATTAGAATACCAGATGCGACGTTATACGATAGAAAGAGTCGTCTGCTTTTATATTTGGATGAATAAGGCCTAAAATAGTTGAAGGCCAGAATTCATTGGAGATATGTTAGAAATTAAGTGATTGAAGAAAGATGAATGAGTTAGGTGGATCAACACCGGACATATGGAATATAGTGAGATGGACATACAAGTTAAGTGCATTAACACGAAAGAGATGTGAATTATCAAGCGAAAGATGAAATGTCTCTGAGAGTATCACCTTACCAAGGTGTGTGTAGATTAAAAAAAAGGTGTGCAAAAAGGTTCATTAAAAAAGGTAAAATAAGTTCGAATTGTACTGATCCATATAACATTCTTGAGAGCATAGGACCATTGACTTATATGTTGGTATTAACCACCAAGATGTATCAAAACCATACAATGTTACATATGGTGTGTTTAGAAAATATATCGATATGATCCGACATAGGTGTTATCGACCCGGGAAATTAAAATTTTGAGTAATCTGAGATATTAAGGAATCAGCTTTGATAGAGGGATATCGGAAAAGCAATTGAAAAAAAGGAGTGATCCCATCATTTGTAGTCAATTGGAAGGAATTATTCAAGTAATGTAGTTATATGGGAAACAAAAGAGATTATGAGAAAAACAATATCCCCATCAATTTGATCAATCAGATAAGAATTTCGAGGACGAAATTTATTAAGGGAGAGAATTGTAACATCCCGTTTCTGTATTAAAGGTTAGAGCCTGGGAATACCGTACACGGGAGATAACAATAAGGGATTAGAAAAATGCATTTCATACTTATGCATAAAATAGCATCATATACGTGACATTGATTATTGCACACAGTACAAAAATTTGTTCATGCACTCAATTGACATTTTTGAGTATAAATGATTGATTTAATGTGATTATAATGTGGATAGTGAATATTTTTTTTTTGAAAATTGATTTGGTGTATTACAATATTGATTTAGAATTTTCGTAAATTTTGAGAATTTTCTGGAATTAATGGTATTTTTGGACTAGGAAAAAGGTCAAGTGGCGGGACAATTGATAAATAGTAGTAGAAATAAATATCAAATGGTAGTAGAAATAATTGAAAAGTGGCATTAAGATTTAATGACAATAGTCATTGAAATATGGGAGATAATTGGGCTAGAAATTGGAATCCAATAGACTAGTTATCAAAGGACGGACAAATGGAGCCATAACACTTATAACTCACAATTGTTTTGCTAAAAGACTACACTTTACATTGTTCTTTTTTTTCATTTATTCTTGCTCTCTTCGTTCTTTATCTTCTCCATTTTTTTCTCTCCACCTAAGAAACTCCTACTAACCTCCATGAAGTTGATTTTTGCCCATAATCTCACACTAGCCACTTAAATAGCTTGCTACCTTCTTCTAGTAACTAAAAGATCCAACCTAGTCCACCTTCAAAGTTGATGATCGTGTGATGCTTGGAGTTAGGGTTTCTTGGAGACTCTTGAAGAAGTTTTGGGTTAATCATGTAAGTAGACCTCTATTCGTTATGGGTTATCCTAAAAGAGATAAATATGGTGATTATTTTGAGAATTTTGATCATGAAGAATTGTACATATATGTAGATTGGGCGTGAATGAGAAAACTTGGGTATGTTCATGTTTTTCTTTTATGTGTATGATGATTAATGATTCATAAATTGATGTAGAGGTGATTTAAAGTTATAATGAGTTCTAAAATGGGATTGAAAGAAGTGCAGAAAATTGATTTATGAATGAATATTATATGTTCTATTTTCAGGTTAATGATCAAACATAGATCATGAATTGTCGTGTATGATATTGAGTTGAAATGAAAGTGAAAATAATGAGGACATGAGTTAGAAATGATAGACTTAGTAAAAGAGATGAATTAGGATAAAAATGAAGTTAAAGGTGTGCTGAAATATGTTAGATGGAGTGTTTTTACTGAACATACTTCTATATTTTGGTCACATATTGAATTGTAGACATCCAAATAGGATGATTGTTAATTTATATTAAATTAGAGACAAATTGCTACAATTGTCATGAAAAAATCGAATAAGAGTTTTGAAATTGTCTTGAAGTTGAGTTTTGGATTATGTCTCTGTTTCTGAACAGTATGTAGTAAATTGTGTATAACGTTCAGAATAATGAACTAAATTGTATGAAACCTAAGGTCAATGTATTGTTTTAATTGACTTTTAGCATAACAATCATTATCACAGTGATATCATTAGAATACCGTATGCGATGTTATAAGACAGAAAAAGTCGTCTGCCTTTATATTTGGATGAATAAGGCCTAAAATAGTTGAATGCCAGAATTCATTGGAGATGTGTTAGAAATTAAGTGATTCAAGAAAGATGAATGAGTTAGGTGGATCAACTCCGGACATATGGAATATAGTGAGATGGACATACAAGTTAAGTGCATTAACACGAAAGAGATGTGAATTATCAAGCAAAAGATGAAATGTCTCTGAGAGTATCACCTTACCAAGCGTGCGTAGATTGAGAAAAAGGTGAGCAAAAAGGTTCATTAAAAAGGGTAAACTAAGTTCGAATTGTACCGGTCCATATAACATTCTTGAGAGCATAGGACCATTGACTTATAAGTTAGTATTAACCACTAAGATGTATTAAAATCATACTATGTTACATGTGGGTGTGTTTAGAAAATTTATCAATATGATCTGACATAGGTGTTATCGACCCAGGATATAAAAATTTTGAGTAATCTGAGATATTGAGGAATCAGTTTTGATAAAGGGATATTGGAATAAGAAACTAAAAAAAAGAATGATCCCATCAGTTGTAGTTAATTGGAAGGAATTATTAAAGTGGTTTAGTTACATGGGAAACGGAAGAGATTATAAGGAAAACAATACCCCCATCAATTTGATCAATCAGATGAGAATTTCAAGAACGAAATTTATTAAGGGGAAGAATTATAACATCTCATTCTCATATTAGGGGTTAGAGCCCAGGAATACCGTACATGAGAGATAACAATGAGGGATTAGAAAAATGCATTTAATACTCATGCATAAAATAGCATCATATACGTGACATTGATTATTGCACATAGTACAAAAATTTGTTCATGCACTCAATTGACATTTTTGGGTATAAATGATTGATTTAATGTAATTCTAATGTGGATAGTGAATATTTTGTTCTAAAAATTGATTTGGTGTATTAAAATATTGATTTAGAATTTTCGGTAAACTTTGAGAATTTTCTAAAATTAATGGTATTTTTGGACTAGGAAAAATATCAAATGGCGGGACGATTGATAAATGGTAGTAAAAATAAATATCAAATGGTAGTATAAATGATTGAAAAGTGGCATTAAGATTTATTGACAATAGTCATTGAAATTTGGGAGACAATTGGACTAGAACTTAGAATCCAATAGACTAGTTATCAGAGGACGGACAAATGGAGTCATAAGAAAGTGACATGTGGCAAGTGACATGTGTCACTTGCCACATCACTTATAACCCATGATTGTTTTGCTAAAAGACTACGCCTTACATTATTCTTTTTTCATTTTTTCTTGCTCACCTCATTCTTTGTCTTCTCCATTTTTTTCCTCTCCACCTACGAAACTGCAACTAACCTCCATCAAGTTGATTTTCGGCCATAATCTCATACTAGCCACTTAAATAGCTTGCTACCTTCTTCTTGTTACTAAAAGATCCAACCTAGTCCACCTTCAAAGTTGATGATCGTGTGATGCTAGGAGCTAGGGTTTCTTGGAGACTCTTGAAGAAGTTTGGGTTAATCATGTAAGTAGCCCTCTATTCCTTATGGGTTATTCTAAAAGAGATAAATATAGTGATTATTTTGAGAATTTTGATCATGAAGAATTGTACATATATGTAGATTGGGCATGAATGAGAAAACCTAGGTATGTTCATGTTTTTCTTTTATGTGTATGATGATTAATGATTCATAAATTGATGTAGAGGTGATTTAAAGTTATAGTGAGTTCTAAAATGGGGTTGAAAGAAGTGCAGAAAATTGATTTATGAATGAATGTTATGTGTTCTATTTTCAAGTTAATGATCAAACATAGATCATGAATTGTTGTGTATGATATTGAGCTGAAATGGAAGTGGAAATGAAGAGGAAATAACGAGGATATGATTTAGAAATGATAGACTTAGTAAAAGAGATGAATTGGGATAAAAATGAAGTTAAAGGTGTGCTGAAATATGTTAGATGGAGTGTTTTTACTAAACATACTTCTGTATTTTGGCCACATATTGAATGGTAGACATCCAAATAGGATCATTGTTAATTTATATTAAATTAGAGACAAATGTCTACAATTTTCATGAAGAAATCAAGCTTGAATTCTATCTATAAGTGTTTTGAAATTGTCTTGAAGTTGAGTTTCGGATTGTGTCTCTTCTTCTGAACAGTATGTAGTAAATTGCGTATAACGTTCAGAATAATGAATTAAATTGTATGAATTTAGGTTCCTTAGAAACTTAAGACATGTAGAAACAATTGTTTAGAAGTAGGTATTGGGAAAAGACCTCATTTTGTAGGTCATAATGGTCATACAAAACTGACCTGAAAAATAGAGTTGGAAAAGCTGAGAATTTGGAAGGATTTGGCTGGGAAAGTTTCTACCAAAAAATCTCACATCCATGGGAAAATGGGAATTTCCCAAGAATGTGGGAATTGGTTAAACATCATATATGTTTTTTTTTTGGATTGAAGTTGCAATTGGTTAGGTACTTTTATGTGATGCTCTGAAATGAGCTTAGTGTGATACTTGAACAAGTGATTAAATGAGTGATATCGTTAGGGTGATGAATGTGGATAGAACTTAAGGATGAATTGTTATGTATTGAGTGTTTAAATCTGAAATTTTGAGACAATATGGGAATGAAAGTGAACTTATGATGGCTAAGGTGATTCAATTAAGATGAATAATGAGTATTAAGTAAAGATGAATGATGAATTGGATGTTTTGTGATCTTTAATGCTTGAATAACCTTGAGCAATGATTGAATGATAAACTTAGAATAACTTTGTATAAATAAAGTGTTAACCTAAGTTTGATTCAGACTTATGTAAGCTTTGATGTATGAATTATCTTAAGATGTGAAATAGGGAAAGATACTTGGGATTGTCATTGAGCATCCATTGTACGTAGTCCACATACACATTTGTGCATAAATGAATACTTAATATTGTGTAATTATTAATGTGTGTACAACATGTGTATTGCATAATGTTGATGTGCAAGATAAAGTGTCTACTTCCAGACGTTTTCAGATCTTGGAAGCAAATGCCAACCTGGAGCGTACTATAAGTAACCTAGACGGTCTCACTCAATTAATTGTTTATTTTATATTATGTTTAAATTATCGAATGAATGTGATTTGATTCTGTTGATTCCAGAAAATGAAGGTCCAATGATTCTGGTGAATGAATGTGATATTGAAGTGCTACTTATATGTGAATGTGAAGAACTAAATGCTTTATGACATGATTAATTGACTATGAGAGATGCATTCCATACATGAATGCATGATCAGATAATGAGAGTTGTGACCTGAGTAGTTACCGAAAAAGAGCTTAAAGCTCATATTATGAAAAAGAGCTTAAAGCTCAAAAAGTGTATAAGAACCAAAGGCTCATCATGTAAAATGAGCCATGTATCCCTAATAGATAAGGGACAATATAAATAAGCCTGGTATCCACAATGGATACGGAATAATTTAGACACTTAGTCACAACAATGTAACAATTGGAAAAGAGTCACATGAACATTTCATATACATTTTAATAAGTATGTTTGATTATTAAAATGCAAAATTGTCTTACCCTTAAGTGATAATATGATATGCGATAATTTACGGAACATGCAAAGATGTGGATTATATGTTATGTGTATTGATGTATTACATGGATTGAGTGAACCATCGATGATAGTTTCCTTATTGAGTTCGTAAAACTCACCCAAAATTTACAATATTTTTTCTAGGCGCAGAAGAGTTAACCCGTTAGGCAAACGGGAGTATAGCCACCACATTCAATTAAGAGATAGAGGTCGGGATCAGTTCACCTCTACATCTGTATTTTCTTATTTTTGTATCAATTTTTGTATTCTGCAATTTCTGTACAATTTTCTGTTTGTAATAACTTTGAAATTGGAAGTGTTTTGAATGAGAGTGATCAAGTGTAATAATAAATGTGATTTTCATGTTATTAAAAAAAAGCCCAATTTGGTTATTGATTTCCACGTATGTATGTTAAAACAAAAAAAAATTGTAACGAGATTTTACTGACTAATTGTTCTAGCATGCCACTCTCGTTGGGTACGCACTTAGATATTACTCAGGATGTCGGGTACGTATCGTGCGAGAGTGGGGTACGAAAGGACTACTATTAAAATTATTGTCTTGGTAAACACATTATTTGTAAGATTTTGATGTCATTAGGTTACGACATATAAGATTAGAACATATGAGTAAAACTTTAATGAGAAAGCGAGGAATGTTATGCAAGAATAGTGCATCAAAGTTAGACTTTTATAAGTGTTGCATGTTTGGGAAACATAAAAGAGTTAGCTTTAATTCAACCATTCATAGAATCAAAAGTACTATCAACTACATCCATTTAGATATTTGGAGATATGTTCAAGCTCCTCAAAGAGGTATAACTTAGTATATGTCTTCTTTCATTGATGATTACTTTAGAATGGTATAATCTATTTTTTAAAAAATAGAAGTGATATCTTTGTTTTATTTAAGTGATATAAAATTTAACAACTTTAACCTATATTGGTCAATCACTAACCCATATAAGTCAATTAGTTGCCCCTTAAAACATGTTTTTAACAACTTCAAATACTCAAAACCAATTTGTTTAATCTAACTATGAGTCAAACATTTCCAAAAATGTTCCCCAAAGATTATTTGAAATATGAAGAAGTTGTTATGTTATAAATAAAAGCTTCAATATCTCTTACTGAATATAAAGACTCGTGCTATGAAATGAAATAAAATATTTATGCATAGTGAGCATCATAGATTATTAAACATAATTACGATGAGCATATAATAAGTAATTTATGAAATAATCTTAATGTGTCTTGATCTTTTACTTGGCTTTATCTTAATCTTGAAGATTGTAAACATCGTCTTTTCTATCATAATCCATTGATATAGTAAGACTATATTCTCGTATTCCTTCTTATTAACAATATTAAATTTTTTGCTAATATTACTTATGTTTTGTTACCGTCAAAACCTCGAATATAACTTGATTTAGTTCGACAATCTTCCTCCTTTTGATAACGACAAAATATTTGTGATATTAAAAAGTATTATAAGAATGTAGTCAAATAAATTATAACCCATATCAAGATAATAATTAATGCCCTCTTAATTTGTATATAAAAAACATATCCATATCATATACTAATTCTATATTGAGATAAATATTTAACAAAAGTATACATTGTCAAAGCGATAAATAAACTCCCTTGAGTTATAACATTTTTCTCTAATATCACAAAAAGTTTTCTTCCCCTTTTTGGAAACATTAATATGGGTCAACTATTTGGAGGTGGGAAATAAGACTTATTCAAATTGTACAAATCATCAAGGTGCATTGTGATGTCTTAAAAAAATCAAGCTCTCCTTGCAACATATTAAACTAACACTAAATTATTATAAGATGAGCATTCGAGGAGGAAAAATGAAGTGGTCGAGAGGTGGTGGCCTTTTCATCTCTATATAGCTCAATATTATGGCTCAATAAGGGCTCATTAGGAACATCGTATGGCAAAGCCTTAAGAACTAGAGACGGGTGCTAAAACTGAAGATGTTTTCACTGATGTGATCTAGTAATTTATCCATCAACCAATTGATATCCTATGTAATGAAAACTAGCAGAGTTAAAGAAGAAATCAAAGTCTATCTCATCGCTTGCAAGAGGAATTTAGAGAACTAAAAGATGAGGGCATATAGAATTTTTTTTCTGTTTTGGTTTGATGGAAATTAATTGCATTAAGTGAAAGAAAATGACCAAGACGAATTGATTTTTCTAACATAAAAGTATAAAGGAACAAAAGATCATTATGGCCTAGGAAGGTAACGTGATCACTAGTAGAGACAAAATTATACTTAATAAAGAGATGGTGGAAACAAGGAATATCATTGAGGCCTCCTACATCATTGATTTTTCTACACTACGGCTTGACTCAAAAATAATTTAAATCTATCATACACAGGGTAAGGTCAAATAGTGTATTTGGTTTATAAGAATATGAATCTTTAGGATCTCGTTTATAAGATTGAAACTAAGGTGAATGTCAACACTATGAACTTTGGAGAAAATATGACTGCATCACAAATCACCTTAAGACAAAGATTGATGTCAAATAATCAAACATTGGTAGGACTAATTTTACAAGTCTTTGTAAGGAGGGAGTCCCGGGCTTGATCAATAAAATATCAACTAAGACCATAATCCTTAAATTGGTCTAAACTGGTAGGGGAATAACAGGGTTTTATTATAGTTCCTAGGAAGCATAATCTTGGAATTGAGGAGAATTAATATCAAAGTATTCATCCTCATTAGGAGTATGAAGGAGGAGGGGTCAGAGATCCTGCTCAAATCTCAGGAATCCTAAACAATTTATGAGTATCTTTACCTCGTGTGAGAGTCTTAGATGTAGGATTATGGTTTCCTCTAATTCTTGCCATGAGTTTCAAAGGAAGGTTAAGGATAAGGGAAATGTGATAAAGGAAATTAGAGGCTAAATATAAAGGATCGCCTATAAGACAGAGAAGATAGTGCTACCATAATCTTAAGTTTACAAATTTAAAGAGAGTTAACATTTATGGCATAGATAATCAAAAGATAATTTGTACTAAAAATTGGTGCAATTCAAGGCAATATATAGTTAAAAACTTTTAAACAAAATCCAATTAAGCTAAACATAGTGCAAGGTAATTCGCAATAAAACAGATCTTAACAAATCATCAATTTAATTAAGAGGACTTTAATTTTAAAAAGTAACGTATAAAGAAGAAATTCCCAATTTTCATATAGGTAAAAATGATCAAAAATTTTGATTTGAATAAAAGTAAGCACAATTTAAGGCAGTTCATAGTAAACGAAGTGTAAATCAATCATCAATTGAATGAAAAACTGCTAATTTTGAAAAATAATGCATAGTAAGAAAATCCCCTAAATTGACTTATGCATAAATACTATAAATTGCAATTTAGACAAAATTAAGCATAATTTCAAAGCAATTGAGAGACAATAAAACTTAAATTTGTCATAAATTAAACTAATGTTCCTTCAATTCTTAAAATTTTAGTGCAATTTACATGAAATTAAGTAATTTCCAATTTTAAAACCTTAATTCAACCCAAATGATAATGTGATGCAAAATTTTAAGAATTGAAATTAAATGCACAAACATACACAAAACAAGATAAAAATTAAGGGTTGGAGCTAATTGAATCATCAAGTTAGTAAAGGAAAGACGAAATTTGAGAATTCCCAAATGAGTGAAAATTGGGGTTTACCTTTGGCAAGGTAGAAGGAATGAAGGAATGGAGGTCAATAGGTAGACAACTTGGAGTGTGAAGAAACTTATTAGAGCTAGAGAAGTTGCTTAAATATTACTAAAGAAGCAACAACCAAAACGAAGAAGGTTGGCCATGGAGATGCTGTGGAGGAAGGAAGTGAGCACTAGAGATGATGGGTGGAAAGAATGGAGCAGAGGGTAATAGGATTTTTAGAGAAAGTTTTGTAAAGAGAAAAAGGAAGAATTTTTGCAAGCGAGAGTGGTGAGAATAAAAGAGGGAGCAATCTAGTTGTTAAGAACATGATATATTAGTCAACCAATATGTGTTATTGGTCAACCACAAGGTACTAAACTCTACATATTCTTTCGAGAAAAAATTGGATTCCAAATTTAGCAATATTAGTTGACTAGCTTAAGAAATTGGTCAACTAATTAAATTGGTTGAGTGAGCATATGTGCAACCAATCTAAGAGAAAACTCTTAGGAACAAATTAAACTTAGTCATTTTAGAACATTAGTCGACCAATTTGTGATATTGGTTAACCAGTAAGTTTTGGTAACTCATATTAAAAATTTTATAGATCAAAATAAGTTATAGGAACCACAAATTAACTAAAAAATTAACCTAAAACATTTATTTAAGATAATTTCCATCAATCATTCTTAATTCTCTTCTAATTAAACAAAATCTGTCTATAGGTTTAGTAAAAATATTTGCTAATTGGTGTTGTGTATCTATAAACTATAATTCAATATCTCTATTTTGCACATAGTCTTTTATAAAAAGATAATTTCTATATATTTGACTATAGAACGTTAAATAAGATTCTTTGTGAGGCAAATGGCACTAGTATTATCACATTTAAGTGGTATTTTACTAACATCTAGTCTATAGTCTTTAATTTCCTGCCTTAAGTAAATAATTTAAGCACAGTAACTACAGGTTGTCATGTATTTGACTTTCATAATTGATAAAGCCAACAAATTTTATTTCTCACTAAACCAAGAAACTAATGCATTTTTTAAAATTGATAGGTTCTATATGTGCCTTTTCTATCCAAAAGGATGACAATAAAGTCTTTATTTGAATAACTAATTAAGTCAAATAACATATTCTTAAGGTACTAAAAGTCTTAGTGAAGTAGTTCCGCATGAGTATCTAAGGATGCGCTTAATGACTAATAAATGTGATTCTTTAAGGCTTGATTGAACTCTAGCATATAGCCAAATACTAAACATGATATGGGCCTACTTGTGGTAAGATAAAGTAAGCTACCAATCATAACTTAATAGAGCTTTACATCAATGGGCTTACCCTATTCATCTTTGTTCAATTTTTTTTTAATGCTTATAGGTGCCTTAATGGTTGGACCTGATCCATTCCAAAGCATTTAAGTAGTTCCTTGGTATATTTTGCTTGATTTATAAAGATACCTTCCTTTAATTGCTTAATTTGGAGTCCAAGAAAGAAGTTAAATTCTCCCATCATGCTCATCTCAAACGCCTTATTCATACACTTGGAATTTTTTTTTATATATTCTTATTTGTAAATCAAAAAATAATATCATTAATATAAATTTGAAGAACTAAAATATCATGCTTGTGTATTTTAATAAAAATTGTAGTGCCAACTTTGCTTTTAAAGAATCCATTTTCTAACAAAAATGCCCTTAGCCTATCATATCAAGCTTTAGGAGCTTGTTTTAAACCATATAAGGCTTTGGAAAGTTTATCATGATTGGGAGCTTCGTGTTTTTTAAAACTAGGGGGTTGATCAACATAAACTTATTATTATTGAATGAAGCCATTTAAAGAAGCACTTTTAACATCCATTTGAAATAATTTGAAATTCATGTATGTTGTAAATGCAAGCAAGAGCCTAATGGCTTCTAGTACAGACACTGGAGCAAAGGTTTCCTCAAAGTCTATGTCCTTCTCTTGATTGTACCATTTTGCTACCAATCTAGCTTTTTATCACAATATTGCTCGATTCATATAATTTATTTTGAAAAACTAACTTGGTACATAAGATTTAGTGATCACTAAGTCTAGGTACTAAGTTCCATACCTTACTCCTCTCAAATTACTTCAATTCCTCATTCATATCAAAAACCTAACTTGCATCATTAAGGGCCTCTTCTTTTGCCTTAGGTTTAATTTGAGAAATGAAAGCAAGTTGAGAAATATCTTTAAGATGAGATACAATGATTACCTCTTATTAAACATCACCTAAAATTTAAACAGGAGGACAACTCTTCTGAATTTCCAATCTCTTTAGCGTTCCTCATCCTTCTTATTTCCCTCACTTGGTTCAATAATGAGTTCATGGGCAATTTATTGATGATTAATTTTGTCTCCTTTAAAGGCTAATGGCTCTATATGATCATCTTCAAGATCTTTTTTAGATGTAAGTGGATTAGATTCGTCAAAAACAACATGCATAGATTCTTCAATGGTAAGGCTCTTCTTATTAAACACAATGCTTTGCTAGTTGAATAATAGCTAAAAAAATCCCCTCATTCGTTTTGGAATCAGATTTCCTTAGGTTATCTTTAGTATTCAAAATATAGCACTTACAACCAAAGACTTTAAAGTGACTGATTTTTAACTTCTTCCCATAACAAAGTTCACAGGGGGTTTTATCTAAGGTTTGTCCTATGTAAGCTTTATTAAAAATATGAAAAACAGTGGTGACTGCTTTTGTCCAAAAATACTTAGGAAGATCATGCTCATTGATCATGGTTCTAGCCATTTCTTATACATTTCTATTTTTTCTTTTAACAAATTCATTTTATTGAAGGATTCTTTATGAAGAAAATTGCCAAAAATATCATTATCTTCATAAAAGGTTTCAAACTTTTCATGTTCAAAACCTCTACTATGGTCACTTCTAGTAGAAGTAATAAAAACTTCCTTTTCATTTTGTACCCTTTTTATAACTTTGAAAAATGCCTCAATACATTCATCTTTGTTTACTAAAAATAATAACCAAGTGAATCTACTGAAATCATTAACTGTGACAAAAGCGTAAAATTTATCATATAAGCTACCAACCCTAATTGGTCCAAATAATTCTATATGAAATAATTGTGAAAATCTAGTGGAATTTACTGATTTTTTACTTCAGAATGAATTTTGGTTTGTTTTCTGATTTTTAAGCTCCACAGATCTTGTCTTTCACAAATTTGACGTTTAGGAGTCTATTTACAAGTTGTTTGGAATTTAGGTTAGAGATGAGGTTCATACTTGTATGTCCAAGTCTCTTATGCCAAATCCATAAATCTTTACTAGTAGACATTAGACACCTCATACCTTGGCTAAATAAATCATCAATATCAATTGTATATATATTTCTTTCTTTTTTTTCTTAAGAATGCAATGCTATTGTCAATTAATCTAGATATAATGTATGATCTCCCTTTAAAGCATACTTTGTAGCCTTTGTCATATAATTGACTCACACTTAATAAGTTATGCTTTAATCCACCCATTAAGAGTACATTATCAATAATTGTGTGGTCTTTCTTATCAACTTTTCCAATGCCAATTATCTTACCCTTAGCATATATTCAAAGATGATGAATCCTCTATCTTTGTCTCTAAGAGTTGAAGTTAGGATGCATTATCAATTATATGCCTTGAGCATCTACGATCCATATACCATTTGTTCCTCGTTTTCTTAGGAACCTACAAAATAATCCAATTACTATATTTTAGGTACTGAAATGAGCTTAAGTCCTTATTTTCTAGTCTCTTCTTCTTTTTAACCCATTTGCTAGAAGGTTTATTTATTGTCCTTTGTTTTAAAAAGAATAATTTATCAACATGTTTATATTTACCACAAAAATAACATATCATATCATATTATTTGATAGTATGATGATTACCATTATAACTTTGATTCACGAAAGCATTTCTTATTTTTCTATATGTATATAAGTCACAAAAAATTCTTCTTTGTGTTAGTGATTTGAATGTTCTCTCTAGAAAAGTTCTAGCATAATTGTATATATGAAACATGCTTCTTTCATTATAATTATGCTTGTGTGGAGTGTGAACAAGTGTCATATAGTTATTCTTGGTATAAAGCTTAGTGTGGTATGAGTGCGATTATATGTTATCATGTTTTTTCTTTTATAGAATTTTTGCTTATTCTTTCCTTGAGAGTGTTGAATTCTCAATCTAGATTGTGAATGATACAAGAAAGCATGGACTTTGCTCCTAATTGTGTTTTAGTGGTTATGTTGTGTGTTTGTTTAGATGTAGATGTTTTATGTTCATTTGTCATCCTAGGCATTGGTTCTTCATTATGTAAATACTTTCCTTTGACAAAAGTGGTTTTGGTGATGGAAGCATTCTTATGACTATATCTAATTCCATGCCTATTATTAGAATTTTTTTGGGCTCCTAACGTGTTTTCTATTTTCTCTCTTCCTTTAGTGAACTTAGACAATGAATCATTAAAAGAATCAACTTCCTTCTTCAATTCTTCATTCTCCTGCTTTAAATTGTCTAAATTATGATTATCCACTATGGTTACAACTTCAAAAGTTTTAATGCTATGTAATTCCCCCTTTATCTATTAATTTTTACTCAAGCATTCATCTAGATTCTTTTAAACTTCTTTGCATTTAGAAGATGACCTTTTTTTTGTGCTCATAATTTTGAAACTCTCAATAAGTTTATTATATGTCAAATAAATATCACTATTATCATTACATATTATTTAAAGTTAGAGAGTACCTCCTCATCATCTTTTTCCATGAAATATATGTGAGCTATATCTCCCTCCGAGGGTTCACTTTTGGAGTCACATGTAACATCTCAAGTGAAAGCTTTAATTGCCTTTTTTTTTTGCCTTTGTCCATCTTCTCCTTGTCATTTTTTTTCATTTTTGTCACTTTCTTTGATACATTAAGACTTCATGTGTCTGGGTATCCTACACTCAAAGAAAATAATATTATTTGATTTGCACTTTGAATCCATCTTACCAGCTTTGTATTCCTTTCTCCTTGATGATTTATTCTTTAAGAATTTCTTGAATTTTCTAGTGATTAGGGCAATAACACTAAATGATATCTCTTCCTCATTACTTTATTCTTTCTTTTAGACTTTGAATGCTAAATTCTTTTTCTTTAAAAGTGTCATTTCTTTTTGTATAATATCCCGTTTCTATATTAAGGGTTAGGACATAGGATCCTAAACAATGATACATGAAAAATAACATAAAGAATACATAAGGTGTATTACATTTACATACATATCATTAGCATAAGCATACATATACGTGAATATTGATTTTTATACATCTTATAAATACTGTATATGCACTCATTTGACATTTTTCAAGGTATGAATGATTTTTAAATGATTATTATGTGAATTGTGAATTTTATGTCTTAAAAATTGGTTGATAAATTATAATTGACGATTTAAAATTTATTTGTTAAATTTGAGAGATTTATGAAATTATGGATATTTTTGGGCTAGAAAAAATGCCAAGTAGTAAGACAAATTGATTTGTGGTAGTAGAAATAAGTGACAATTGGCAATAGAAATAATTGATAAGTGATACTAGGATTTAATAAGTGACAATTGGCAATAGAAATAATTGATAAGTGATACTAGGATTTATTAACAAGTGTCATAGAAAATTGGATGACAAATGGACTAAAAATTTAGAGATAAATGGACTAGTTTTTAAAAGAGTCAAGTGGAGACCACATTAAGGTGACATGTGGCAAGTGCCAAGTGTCACAACAGTTGCCACTCACCACACTCACCCATGACTTTAACTTATTTGAAAGGCCAACTTTATTTTTGTCTTTCATTTTTGTTACAAGCTATCTTTCTCATCTTCTTCATTTCTTCTTCTCCATCTCATGACACTCTCTTCTCACCAATACCCTCATCACGTTAAGCTTTCCTATTATCTTTTACTAGCCACTCCAAGATTTTGTCTTTATCATTTTGTTACTAAAAGACCTAACGGATTCCTTCTTGAAAAGTTGATGATCGTGTAAGTGGAGAAAGCTAGGGTTGTGTGATCTTCAAAGCTTAGAATTAAAATAAGTAAGTGTATTACAATGGATCTTCATGGCTTTCTTAAATGAAACATAGATGGTGATTGTTTTGAGATTAAATGATCATAAAAATGGTGTTGAGGTATGTTGTAACATGGATGTAGAAAGGAGTAGGTTTATGTTCTGTTTTTTGTGTAAATGATTAACAATAGGTTATGGGTTATCTTATGGATGATTGCTGATGTAAATGGTGTATGAAAGTGTGTTAAAAGTTGATGAATATCGATGAATAAATGTATGAACAGTGTTCTATTTTTGAGAGTATGAAAACCATGAATTATAGGATTTATGTGGATGAAATAGATTAGGAGTTAAGGTATAACAAAGGTAAAATTTTGTTAAAGAAAAGACTAATATAGTGTTCTTGAAAGGAGAAGAACTAAAATGATAGTGAATGATAAAGAATGATGATAATATATTCTATTTTTGTATGGTTGATAAACAATGATTTATGATTTGTTTCATAGATGTTTATGAGTTGAAATTAAGGTAAAAATGATGAGGTTATGAAGTCTAAATGATGAGATATGTGTAACATCCCGGTCCCACTTAACGGGTCGGATCAGGGAAACGGGTCTACGAGAAGACCAATTAGTGAAGTTAGGA
>JANZXR010000171.1:9476025-9493069 GCA_027575705.1 Erythroxylum echinodendron | reverse complement strand
TCCTAACTTCTCCGATTGACCTCACTTGGGCCTGTTTCTCAGGTCCGACCCGTTCTATGGAAACGGGATGTTACAAGTACAATCTACAAAAAAGCTGTGTGATAATCAACAGGGTGCTTAATAGTGTTATTTATATTAAATGTTACTTTTGCACCATCAAACTCCATAGTTAGAGTTCTCCCATGAACATCTATTTTTATTCTAGACGTACTTAAAAATGGGCGTCCTAACAACATCATCCTAGACATAGGTGACCCTTCATCCTCCATTCGCATTACATAAAAATTTGCAGGAAACACAAGATCATCCACATGCACTAACACATCCTCTAATAATCCCTCAAGGCACCTAGTAGTGCGATCAGCTAATGTCAAGATCACATCATCTTGTTTCAACATACTAGCATTTAAAGTAGTATATATTGACAAGGGCATCAGATTTATAGAAGCTCCTAAATCTAACATAACTTGTTCAATACCAACATTACCAATTTTGCAAGGAATTGTAAACATACCTGGATCCTTCTCTTTAAGTGACAATTTTCCTTCAGCACTTTGGAGACATTCTCACTCATCATGACCCACTGATTTCCTCTCATTTTTGTCATGCTCGTCACTAGATCTTTTAAGAATTTGCAGTACCTAGGTGTTTGCTTAAGCAGAGTGAGAAGTGGAATGTTTATTTCCACTTTTTCGAAGAGTTTGAGAGCCTCTTCGTCATTTTGTACTTTCTTTTTCTTAGCCAACCTATGTGGAAACGGTGGCCTATCTGGGTTAGCAAACATCATCTCTTCTGTCACATCTTCCTTTTCAAGTTGAACAGTTGTGGCATGGCCATGCTGTACATTTTGTGATCCCCAATAGTCTCAATTTCCTTCCCGCTTCGCAAGATAATTACACTGACATTTGGTCTTGGATGAATGACAATGGTTGATGGCAATTTTCCTTGATTTTGAGAGGTTGACAACTAACTAATTTGCTCCCTCAATTCCTGAAAATTATGGCTGGTCTGTGCCTAGAATTGTTGGAAATTAGTATTGGCTTGAATCTGCAATGCAGCAAGCTTCTCCATTGTATCCTCCAATTTTGACATTCTGTCACCAAAATTCTACCTTGGATATTATTGCTACTATTTCTGGTTGTGCGACTGATGTGAAGTCGCAGTATGGCGATGCTGTAGTTGTCCGGGCTGTGACTGTCCTTGCTGTCCATTTCCGTATTGCAGGTTAGGATGATCGCACTAACCCAAATTGTATGAATTAGAGAATGTGTCATATTTTTGTTGAGGTTGGAAGCTTCCATTAACTGCATTTACCTCCTCCTCGATACTCCCATCTTCGAGCATTGGACAAGAATCAGTGGGATGTCCCTACAAACAACAGATACCACATATAGGGGCTTGTCGTCCCTTATCACAACACTAGCGTTTACATTGTTAAAGTTAAAAGAATGCAACATATTTTTTCTAACAATTTAGCTATCTTATCCAACTTGCTTTCAAGTTTAGACATACCTACTTGAAGTTTCAGATCTATACCCAAATTGCTGCAAGTTAGTAGCCATTGCAGAAATTTAGCTTCTGGCTTCATGAGGAGTTTTATTAATAATTTTTCCCCCACTAGTTGTATCTAATATTTGGCGGTCATTCATTAGCATTCCATCGTAGAAGTACTAGATAAGTAGCTGCTCGCTTATCCCATATTGTGGACAACTGGCACATAAACGTTTGAATCGTTCATAATACACGTACATGTTCTCAGTGTCCCTTTGCTTAATGCTACAAATTTCTCTTGTAGGCTAGCAGCTCTAGATGCAGGAAAGTACTTCTCTAAGAATAACAATGCCATCTCATTCCAAGTATTAACTGTACCAGAAGGGATGTAGTAGAGCCAATCTTTTGCTAATCCTTCTAAAGAAAATGAAAAAGCCCGTAGTTTCAGTTGCTCTTTAGTAATTCCCCTTGGCCTAAATTTGGAACAAACCAAGTGAAATTCCTTCAAATGCCTATTTAGATCGTCAGATGGCAGCCCATTAAACTTTTGCAAAAGCTGTATCAATCTGGCTTTTAGTTCGAAACCATCCCCCACTTGTTGATATTGAATACAAAACGGCTGCTGCACTACAGATGGTGCAAGCATGTCTCTAAGGGTGGCTGAAATTGCTAGATTTTGCTCTGTCATTTCGGCCTCTTCATCAAAATCAGAAACAGGAATCAAAAGATCTTCAATACTGTCAAGAAAGTTCTGCACAGATGATGAAGTTTGTTGTCTGTGCAGTTTGGTCGCTTTTTTAAGTTGCTTAGCAATCTTTTCAATCTCAAAATTAAACAGCAAATCACTTACAAACAGACAACTACGCATGTAAACAACCAGGAAAGTGATTAGTAACACAAATAAATTAAAACTTTAAACACCATTCCCAGGCAACGGTGCCAAAATTTGATGGCGTTTCAAACCGATCAAAAATAAAATTTATTTCCTACCCCAGAAAATATTAAGAATAATATAATGATGAGTAGGGTCAAACCACATAGACCGGTGCAGTAATAAGTTATTTATGCAAACAAACAATAACAGAAAACAAATATTGGTTGAGAAGAATTAATAACTAAACACACGAATTCAAGAGAGCAATAATTAAAATGAATAATGAAAAAGATATGATAAAATATCTAGCCAAGATACTTGTCAGTTCGATAAAATGATTCAATCATAGACTCAAAAGAATAAATTTAAATCTTTCTCATGGAAAAAGTTATAACCAAAGGCGTCAACGCACATTAACCAGTCCATTCATATTTATTAGATAATCCCGAGTAAAGCTCCGCAGACTACTCCTAACCAAATAGACAATTCCCGAGTTAAGCTCCACAGAATTTAATCTATGGTAGCAATAAGATCTACCCTTGTCTTAGTTAACAGAATAAGAAAATTCGCAGACGATTTAAACTAAATTGTTTAATCTCATTAATTTTAAATGAAATTAATTCACCACTTCGTTAGATAGCAATCACAAAAAACTAATCTAATCGGCAGTTTATTGTTACGAAGATCAATCAATTGGCTAGATCAATTAACTAACATAGCAATAATAATATCAATAAAGTGCAGAAATTAAACAAACACAAGAGCAGATTTAACGTAATTAAAACGGAGTCTCACGAGTCAAGTTAAACGAACATCAAAGTACCTTATCTAGCTTAAGGGTTTAGCCGCTTATAGCAAGAACAAGAGACATGTTTTTTTCTTCAAGTACAAGTTCAAGATGGCGGCTCGTTTTGGTAGAAAAATACGATGATAAAAAGCTTCCCTCATGTTTGTTGTTCTATCCTTTTAATAACATCTATCTCTATTCTCTTTGGCCCAGTCCATTTTTCCTTCCCTCCAGGTTTTTTTAGTGTTTCAAAACCAATGGACCTTTAATTCTAGCGTGTTAGGCCTGTCAAATAAAAATGATAGCGTGTTGGACATACAATGGCAATCGCAACATGGCCATATTGTAGTTGTCTCCCGCTCAGAATTTCCTTTCATCTAGATTTTTCTTAAAAAAGCATCCAAATCGTAGCATAAATGATCTCCTCTCCTAAAATGCACATGAAACACAAACAAACCATAAAAGAAACAAAAATAATAGGATAACATGCAAATATGAACCTAATATAAACTAAAACTGTATATGAAAATGCATGTTATCAATACTGTTAAGGTTGGTCCATATGGTATAGTTGGTCATTATAAGGCTCATCTAGTGGTAAAGGGATATACTTAAATTTATAGGCTGGATTATGGTGATAGATTTTCTGTTATTGCCAAAATGTCTTCTATTCGACTATTACTATCTATGGCTACTATGGGGCACTGACCCTTACATCAGTTGGACATTAAGAATGCCTTTTTACATGGTGAGCTTGAGGTGGAAATCTATATGGAGTAACCACCCGACTTTATTGCTTAAGGGGAATCTGGTTTGGTATGTAAACTCTATTGATCACTATATGGTCTGAAAAAATCTCTGTGAGCTTGGTTTAACCTCTTCAGTGCTGTCATGCAAGAGTTTGGTATGATTCGAACTGAGTCCGATCATTCTGTTTTCTACAGACATTCATCACAGAGGGAATGCATTTATCTTGTTGTCTATGTTGATGATATTGTTATCACTGGTAGTGATCAGGATTATATTGATCAACTAAAACGACACCTGTTTAGTCATTTTTAGACTAAGGATTTGGGATTACTCAAGTACTTTCTTGACATAGAAATTGCAAAGTCTAGCTCTGGTGTTGTTATTTCTCAGAGAAAATATGCATTAGATATTTTGGAAGAAACTGGCATGTTAGATTGTAGACCTATAGACACTCCTATGGATCCTAATTTAAAACTTTTACCAAAATAAGGGGAGCCTCTTGCAGATCCAAGGAGGTGTCAGAGACTAGTTGGTAAGCTCAATTATCTTACTATTACTCAGCTTGATATCTCCTTCACAGTTAGTGTCATCAGGAAATTCTTGCAGTCTCCATGTGATAGTCATTAGGATGCAGTTGTTCATATTCTAAGATATATCAAAGGGGCACTAGGCAAAGGACTATTGTATGAGAATAGAGGAAATACACAATTGATTGGATATGCTGATGATGATTGGGCAGGATCCCTGTCTGATAAACAGTCTACTTCAGGATATTGCACCTTTGTTTGAGGTAATCTAATATCTTGGAAGAGTAAGAAAGAAACAATTGTTGCGAGATCAAGTGTAAAAGTAGAATATCGTGCTATGGCTTTGGTAACTTGTGAACTCCTATGTTGAAACAATTGATTCATAAGTTAAAATTTGTAGAAGTGTCATAGATGAAGCTTCTTTGCAATAATCAAACTGCACTTCATATTGCCTCTAACTCAGTATTTCATGAGAGGACTAAACACATTAAAATTGACTATCATTTTATACAAGAGAAGGTCTTATCGAGTTGTATTGATACTAGTTATATTAACTCAAATGTTCAGCTAGCAGATATTTTCATTAAGTCTTTACGGGGTCCTCATATTGGGTTTATTTGTAACAAGCTTAATGTATATAACTTATATGCTCCAGCATGAAAGGGAGTGTTGAATTGTGTATATTATATATATAGCTTATTTTGTACTAGTTAGGTTTAACACTAGGTTTTAGTTTGTCCCATATAGCTACTATATATATATATATTATACTATAAGCCTAGTAAAATAAGTAGTACAATATTTTTTCTTCTAGAGTTTTCTCTCTTTCTCTAACTTCTATATACACAAAGATGATGAATCCTCCATCTTTGTCTCTAAAAGTTAAAAATTGGGATGCATCACTAGTCATATGCCTTGAGCATCCACTATCCATCTACCATTTGTTCCTCCTTTTCTTAGGAATCTATAAAACAATCCAATTAATGTTAGTATCCTTCTTTTTGAACCACTTATTATAAGGTTTATTCAATGTTCTTTATTTCGAAAAGTAGATTTTATCAACGTGTCAATATTTACCATAAAGTAACATATCTTGTCATATGATTTGATAGTATAATGATGACCATTATAACTTTAACACACAAATTCATTCCTTGTTCTTTTATATGCATATGAGTTATGAAAACTTCTTCTTTATATAAGTGACTTGAATTTTTTCTTTGGAAAAGTTATAACATAATTGTATGTACGAAAAAGTTTCTTTCATTATAATGATGCTTTTGTGAGGTGTGAACATGTGTCATATAGTTATGCTTGGTGTAAGATCTAGTATAGTATTAGTGTGACTGCAACTTATCATGTGTTTTTGTATGGCAATTGTGCCTATTATTTCTCTGAGAGCATTGAATTCTTAGTCTAGATTGTGAATGATACAAGAAAGCATGAGGTTTACCCCTAATGTGAGTTGTAGTGGTTATGTTATATGTGTGCTTTGATGTAGATGCTTCATGTTCATTTTTCATCCTATTCATTGGTTCCTCACTATCTAAATGTTTTCCTTTGATAAAAATGATTTTGGTGTTGGATGTATTCTCATGATTGTAGCCAATCCATGCCTATTATCAAAACTAATTTAGGCTCTTAACATGCTTTCTAATTTCTCACTTCCTTTAGTTAACTTAGACAATAAGTCCTTAAAGGAAATCAATAGACAATAAATCCTTAAAGGAATCAACTTCCTTCTTCAATTCTTTATCGTTATCATTTAAAGTGTCTAAATTATGATTATCCATGATGGTTAAACCTTTATATGTTCTGGTGCTACGTAATTCACTCTTTATCTTTTTATTTTTACTCATACAGGCATCTAGATTCTTTTAAACTTCTTTGAGATTGGAAGATAACCTTTTCTTTTTCATGCTCGTGATTTCAATATTCTCGATAAGTCCATCATATTTCAAATCAATATTTCTATTATCATTGTCATATTATTTAGAGTTAGAGAGTACCCTGTCATCATATTCTGCTATGAAATAGATCTTCTTCCAAATGTTCACTTTCAAAGACACTTGTGTCATCCCAAATGAAAGTTTTGAGACCCTTCTTTTTGCCTTTATCCCTTTTCTCCTTCTTATCATTACTTTCATAGTTATCACTTTCTTTGAGTAGAGGACATAAAGACTTCATTTTTTGGATTTCCTACATTCAAAGAAAATAATATTATTTCATTTTCATTTTGAATCCCCCTTTGTAGTCCTTTCTTCTTGAGTTCCTTTATTTTTTCCCTTTTTCCCTCTTCTCTTTCATATTATTTCTTTCATATTTATCACTTTCTTTTAGTAGAGGATATGTAGACTTCATATGTTTGGATTTCCTACATTCAAAAAAATATTATTATTTCATTTTCATTTTGAATCCACCTTTTTAGTCCATTCTTCTTGAATGCCTTTGTTTTTTAATTTTTCCCTCTTTTTTTAGTATAAGACATGAAGACTTCACGTGTTTGGATTACCTACATTAAAAGAAATTGTATTATTTCATTTTCATTTTCAATCCATCTTACCACCTCTGTAGTCCTTTCTTCTTTAGGAGTTATTCTTTAAAATTTTCTTGAATTTTCTAGTGATTAGAGCAATATCTTCATCACTTTCACTACATGACATCTCTTCCTCATCATTTGATTCTTCCTTTGAGACTTTGAATGCTAAATTCTTTTTCATTATAAGCGTCGTTTTTTCTTGCATCTCTTAGAGCCTCATTTCGTATATAAGAAGAGATCCAATAAGCTCCTTTAATGGTAGAGTTGCTAGGTCTTTGGCTCCTTATATGGATGTCACTTTAGCTTCCCATATTTTTGGTAATGACATATGCAACTTTCTCACCATTTCAGTGTTAGTGTAGGTCTTAATAAGATGCTTGAGAGCATTGATAATATTAATAAATCTAGTATATATAATAGAAATGCTTTCTTCATATTTCATTTGGAACATTTATCATTGATGGGTTAGCATGCTAACTTTGCATTCCTTAACTTGATTGTTCCTTTATGAGTAACTTCTAGTGTATGCTGAATTTTGTTAGCTATTTCACACATAGATAACCAATTGAATTTATTTCTCCCTAATGCACAAAACAAAATTTAAATAACTTTATTATTTAAGGAAATTAACCTTTTTTCTTGGGGATCCATTCCTCTTTCAACTTGGAAACTTTTCTATCCCATAGATAAAAATTTTTAGACGTCAAGAAAATTTTCGTTCTTTTTTTACATTAAAGGTAGTCATTTCAATCAAAGAAATGTGTTTTATTTATTTTTTGACCCTCTTGGTTAAAGTATAAAGATGCTCCTAAGTATTTCATTGTGACCTTTGCTATAGGATTTGATTTGAAATTCTAGCCCTATAGACTTGCTCTGATACCACTTATTATTCCTTAATGGCACCTAAGAGAGGGTGTGAATTGGGTCAATTCAAGATTTAACTAAGGTTTACTATCTAAAAAAAGTCTCAAATTACCAAAATTGCAAAAAATAAATGAAAGTAAAAAAATAAAGTATATTTATAGAAACAATTAAATAAATATAAAGGGAATAGAAAAACAAATTGATTTATAATGGTTAGGAAAACATTCTTTGCCTTCATCCACTCCCAAAACTCATCATGGATTTTTACTATATTTCTTCTTTTAAGGAGAAAAATATCCCTTGTGCAATCTTTTATTTTGGCAAAGAAGAATCTCCTTTTTAATATTTCTTCAAGGTAAAAAGGAACCCTAAATAACTTTTAATAACCCCAATACAATGATTTCAATCCAAAACATAGCTTACAACTTAAAAAATTGCCTACTTGGATGCTTTGATAATAACAAAAAGGCTCACACACTCAAATTGAGATGATGAATGATCCAATAAATGAAAAATACTTAAAAGTGTATGTATAGGACACTCAAAAGCTTCTTAATTGAAAAACTAATGAGAAAACACCTATATAAAGTGTTTCAAGACCTAAAATAGTCTTTAATGCCAAAACCTAATCATTATAAGAGCTATATTTGATGCAATGGATAACCAGTATAGCATACTGGTTAACTAGTATGTAGTAAAAGCTCCAAATTCTATAGTCGTTGGAACACTAGATGACTATTACAGATATTGGTTAATCAATATGTCATATTGGTTGACCAAAACATCAACCAATATTGCTATAAATTCACAGTATATAAATTTAACAACTTTAACCTTTAACAACTTTAAACGCTTAAAAGGAAATGAAATATTTATATATGGTGAGCCTCTTAGATTATCAAATATAATCTAGTAGAGCATATAAAGGCATATATGAAATAATCTCAATGTGTCTTAATCTTTTTCTTAACGTGATATTGATTTTAAATATTATAAACGTCATATTTTCTATCATAATAATTTAATACAATAAGTTTGTGATCTCATATTTATTCTTATCAACAAGAATAAAATTCATTGGTAGTACTTATATTTTGTTATCATTAAAATCAAGATTGGAACCTCCTTTGGTTGAACAGGTTGTAGTTGAGTGAGATAATTATTTAAAGACATCCATTATCTTATACATATTTAAATGTATATGATAAAGTCTATGGGATAAATACACATTACAAATGAAATTATAATGAGATCATGATGACAAGATTAATAGTATAATTATTTATTATCCCTAAATTGTTTCTATTTATTGTTCTATTGAGATTGGACATTCATAGAGCGTAAAAAGATTAATAAACATTATGTTTTTTCCTTATAAGTGAAGTAATCAATCTTATAAACTAAAATATGGAGATATTTAAAGAAATATATGGGTGCTTATTAGAGAACAAGTTCACTAAACTAACACTATATAAGAATTCTATTTGGAACATTACTTGTATGTTGATTGACCTAAACTTAGTCAGTCAATATTGAATTAACCGCAAGTGCACGGTATAGTTGTAACTAGTATTGGTAAGTACAAGTAGAATTGTAACATCCCACTATCATAAAGTATATACCTAAACATTTAGAGGATGACAATGGTATGTTAGAGCAAACATAATCTCTTAAATGGCATCATAACGAATACACAATACTTAAAACCTCAACTCTTCATTTCATTCATTCACAAAGTTTACATTGTAGTCATTAAAACAAATATTTACATTACCAAATATGAGAAAGTTTACAATCCTTTATACAAAAGTTTTATATGTCAAAGAAACTACATAATGCAATCTAAAACTCCTCTAATGTTAACTGACAAACCTTTAAGTCATATCTTAATCCAAAATGTTCCTATAAAAAATCTTAGGAACTAAGGCTTCTGTCTTATACCTGAAAAGCCACGTTGCAATTTTTGATAAGTTTTGCAAACTCAGTGAGTGTACCATCATCAATGATCTCACTCAAGTCAAATACGCAAATATTACACAACCAACCAATTTCACAACATTTTCCATCTCAATAAGACATAATGAATGTCACACATTTCACATATATTCTTTCAAAACATATATAACCCAATCAATCACATTATCATGGCATATCACTTTATCATCACAATTTTAGAAAAGGTTTCATAATCATATATTTTATAATCATAAATATACAAATGCATATGCATATGAGACTCTAGATTCGTTATTATTTGATGTGATTGAGTTCCTTTTAGATATAGATACAGATATTGTCCCATTATAGGCTCAGTCAGATACAGAAATCATAGAGCCAGGCTCTACGTGCAGATAACAGAATTATAAGCTTATAGCTTTTTCAGACCGGCTACTCCGATCACAACGTCTTTATCTAAACATGCATTTAATGTAATGCATAAAATCATATAATATGTCATGAATAGCATTCACTTATGATGCACAAAAAGAATTTCATATTCATCGGACCTCATTCCGGCATTCTCATATTCATCAGACCTCAGTCCGGCATTCAACTTTTGTTGAGTATTTAGAAATCATTCAGAATTCAGATGCAAACAGATATCATTCAGATTTCACATGCAAATAGAACACTTACAATACATTCACAAATATCAAACTTCTTGGACCATTAAAGTCCAGAATTCATATACAGATCATAAACAATTCAATAATTGGAAGTTAAATATAATAAATCAATCCTAGGAAGATCATCTAGGTTAACTCGTAGTACGCTCCCCTATATGCTATTGCCTAGATGATCCGGTAATGTCGAAAAGATGACGTACGTCTTGAGCGTCTAAATACATATACCAAAATTGTACATATTACTAACTTGATCAATTAAATGCATATTCAATTATACACATATATATGTTCCATGTGGAATGAATGCTCAATGACTTTCCCAGGTATGTTTCTTTAATCACAATTCATAATCATTCAAACTTTATAGTAGAATATGTCTTGTCTACATTTAGGTTAACACCTTAAGTGCACTTAATCATGCTCAATTCAATAACCATACACTTACTAACTCTTTTCTAGCTTTATAAGTATTCACATAATTCCTAATTCTCATTCAATCAACCCAATTGCATTTTGCATAACTCTTGGAATACATTTGCATTCATATGAACTTCCTCATTCCTTTAACACTCTTTAAGTCCAAACTTAGATGGATTGTTGTCAAACATTATTTTCCTTAAAGTATAACATTAATTAACATCTTCAACTTATCCAATACTTTGATCAACTTATAAAGCATCAATCTAGATTCATTTCAAGTCCCAACCAAGTCTAAATGCATCAGAGTTAAGTACCTCTTCCTTAATTGGTTCGACCATTTCACAAATCAGCATTTTCTATGAACAACCACTACCCACGATCGTGGGGTACCTCCCTAAGATCGTGACAGAAGCTGCTGCATCTGTCCACGATCGTGGTATCCCTTTCCTGCACTTTTTCTATATTTTATTAGGATAGGTTTTGAGTCAGTGTTATATGGGCATTTTGACATAGAAATTAAGGTTTTTAGGTAATATTTCTGCTAAAAAAATGTTCCTCTATGTCTTAAGTTTCAAACAAACTAAAGTTTATACAATTTGGTTCATTATTCCTTAAGTTATACCTAAAATACTACAGATTGTTCTCACACAGTGACAGTAACCAAAACTCAACTTCAAGCCAAATTTTAAAACCCTTAGGGACAGAATTCAAATTCAATTCCTTCATAAAAGTTGTATCCATATGTCTCTAGTTTAATATAAATTAAAAATTATCCCATTTGTATATATAAAGATCAAGATAGGGCCAAAATACAAATGCTTATTTAGTGGAAACACTCTATCTAACACATTTCAGCACACTTCATCATCAACATTACATGCAATTCATTCTAATTCAAACATCATTCTCATACCATTTAACATACCTTAAAGCTCAGATTGTTACTTACCTATTAGAATTCCAATTGGACACAAAACTTCAGATTAAACCAAGTCTCCAATCATGCAAGATCAATCTTGAACTTTAAGTGAAAATAGATTATTTTTGGACAACAATATGAAGAACACTTTCAGTTGGTTCCTTCGATAATTTATGAAGGGTTAACTTGTGATTTTCATGCAATTGCTTAGCTAGGGTTAAGACAAATTACAGAGAAAACCTCATGCAAGTTTTCAGTGGTGAAGGAGAATGAAGGTAGCTATAGAAATTCATCTTGCCTCTTCAATATGTTAGCTAGGTGTCATCAAATTACAAAGCCATACCATTTGTTCAAGAACTAAGCTGCCACTAATCAATTTATAATGCTGCCATTTTTCTCCTACTAATTAGTCCACATGTCACTCCAAGATTAGTCCATTTTTCAGATAAAAATTGGTCCAATTGTCATTTCATTACTAGTCCATTTGTCACACATTTAACTATGCCAAATATCACTCAATTTTAGGCTTAATCACCCTAAGTTTTCATATATCAATTTATCCTACCTCTTGGCATTTTTCCTAGTCCAAATGTACATTTTAATTCATCAATTTCTCAATCCATAACATTTAATTCCAATTGACCAATTGATATCCAATTATACTAAAATTCAAGACATATCAATTCATAATCCACATTATAGTCATTTAACATCTTTCGTACCCCGGGACGTCAAATGAGTGCATATGCTAACTTGTAATGTGTACAAATATCAATACTCGAGTAAGAATGCTAATGTTATGCATGTATATGCAATACTTAATTTAGGGTTGAACCCTAAGCATATACCGAAAAATAGGATATTAAGAGAATCCTATGAAGACAATGAATATTAGTAGTTACTGTTATCCTATTATCTAGTCTACAAATTTGATTTTGGCTTCAGTAAAGAAAACAAAACATAAACAATTAAAATAGAGTATGAAACAATATTGAGCAGAGAATAAAGAAATCACTTAGAAAACAATCAATATCCAGAATTAGTGCCTAGTTGCTAAATCACCCTAAAACCCTTATATAACTAGCCTTTTATTATGCAATTATTTTGTTGACTATTGGATCGTGGAAATTTCTATCATATGTTAATAACTCACCTAAGAATACTAATAACTAATCTTAGGTTTATCAAGCTAATTACTCAAGTTAAAAGTATTAAGATTGCTTTACTGATTTGTGAATCCTGTTATTAGGTTTTACCTTAATCCAAAGGATTTATGTCGACCTACCTCTAGGTTTGCAATCAACTCCTTTCAATTAAGGTAGATTTGTTATACACAGGATTTCTCAATCTCTATGTTATGAAATAAGATAATGTACTAATATTCTAGATCTATTAGAACATATATTAAACACATAAATGAATCATAATAAATCAATTCATTTATTTAATCAAAGCAATTTTATTAAATAAATGAATTAAAATATATTGTAGCATAAACTAGAATTCTTCACACCTAGACACTAAAGATGTTTAGTTACTCATGATATAAAATGAAATCAAACGGAAACGAGAAGAAAAACGAATAGAAAACAAAGAGTTCATAATTATAAATCTCCCTTCTTTTCTATCAAATGTTCTCGTAAGGTAGAGGTTTGATTAATTTCTTCACATTTTCCATATCGTTGGATAAATATCGCCCCTTTTGAATGACCTCTACGTCTAGAATCACCTCTCTAAGTTTGCTTCACTCACATCTTTTTATAATAATTTTAAGGTTGTTGGGAGATACATGGACGTGTACTAGACCATATATGATACAAAATCTCCAAAATTTATGACTCTGCATAGGCTGAGAGACTTACATAACCATAGACATGGTAGTGTATCGCTTCTTTACTTCAAATCTTCGTTTTATGTTATGGTTTCATCCGAATTCTTCTCCTTTTAATCTATGAAGGCAATTATGACCTATAAATGCACTTGGAGCAAATTAAGTGCCGAATATACAATTAAAGTATAAAATATGAAACAAAATTGCATCAAATATAAAGTATAAATATCATAAAATATGCATCTATTATATGTTTATAGAAATTCTTGTTATGATGAATGTATAAGTGATCCTTTAACTTGAGATCTCTAAAGTTATCTTCTATATGGATTGTTATGTTTTGATATTACTTATAACCTATTCTAATTAAGGATAGCTCATTTGTTAATAATTGGATATAGCATGAACTATACAAAGGTAATTAAGTGATAAATACATAATTCATCACCCTAACATGATTAGGGAGAATGTTCCTTTGTTTTCAATTAGTATTGATTCGGAAAACCCTTGGCCACACTAATCTTGACATTCATAAAATTATACAAAGAAGTCTTATAATTATTAAGTTACGAATGGGATCAAATCCTATTTTGATTTTTCAATAAAAAAGAAGTATTTTCTTTACCTTTCCTAAGGGAAATAGAGAAGAAAAACTTAATTTAGTGTCATTTCAAACATAAATAACAAGCTTATGGATAACATGGATTCAATCGACATTTAAGTTTTTGTTTTTTAAATAAGAAAAATAAAAGAGCAAGAATAGCCTTTGTTGTAACATATATTGGTTTCATCTTATTTATCTTTTCCTTTATAAGGTAACAAACATAAACCTCCCTTGCAGTTTAAGAAATTATGAAAAAGCTCTTCGATCTTTAAAATTATGAAAAGAAGCTCCTTTTAATTTTTTAGTTTTTTAGAAAAACCCCTTCTCTTAGATTTTGATTAAGCGGGACTTTCATTAGATTATTGTTGTTGTTGTTGTTGTTGTTATTGGTTTTGTTCCTTTTAGATGAATTACTTAAAACTTATTAGCTTAATAACTTAAGCAATGACTTTTAAAGTGATTAAAAGTGCTAATTTCTTATCTATTTCTATAAGTTGGTTTGTTTTAATTTGAAAGAATATAATATCTTGAAATAATTAGGCATGGCTTTACATTAGTAAAGATTGATATAATTATCACCACTTTACCAAAGATCAACTAATTTGACGATGCTAAGTTTTAATGATTGATAAAAAAGATCATACAATGAATAATGCCGAAGATAAAAGATTAAGAACTTAGTTTAACTGTTGTTATTTTCTCCTTAAATTCTTTTCAGGAAGAATTAGTTTCATATAAGGGAATGATATCCTTAAATTGTTGCAACTCAAAACTAATAGTGAGGATATAGTTCATTTATTATTTAATACAAGCTTACTAACATTTCTTTGGTCTAAATTGTATAAATTATAATTTAAAACCTTTTATATTTTTTCTAAATAAATATATACAAACATATCTATTTTAAAGAGCTATAATATAAAAGAGTAACAGAAAAGAAAAGAAAAGAAGATAATGTGAAGAAAAAAAGAAAACAATGTGAAACTACTCCTACCTTTGTTTATTTACAATTAGTTTTAGATATTTTAGTAACTTAATTAAAGTTAAATTCTATAATTGAAATTAAATTCTAATATCAATTAAACTTTAATTATAATTACAATTAATTCTAATTAGATACTAATTGAGCTCAAATAAGATCCAATGTGTCATATGGTGCTTATTTATTAAATATCTTATATTTAATCATAAATTTTCAAACTTCATAATCAATTCTAATTTGATTAAAGTACCTTTTATCTCTTCAACTCATTATTTATGTGCGGCTTAATATATCCCCAAATATGTTGGTAATAGATATAAATTATAACCATAAATTATATTGAGGATTAGATAAATTAAACTCCTTTAATTTATCTTTAATTTCCTAATTAAATAACTTCTTTCCATAAATTAAGATTAACATCTAACAACGTGTCATGACTATTTAAATATTTAGGAATGTCAAAGTGAATTTAGCTAACCTTTTCATGTAAGATTTTTTGGTATCATTTAATCCTTTCATCACATAATTTGAGTCCAATCATATTAATTCTCCACTATTAGTAATTAATTTTATGAATGACATTTGTAAAATATTTACAAAGCATAATTCCACTTGAGCCTATGATTTCTTAAATCAATATTCAAGAAAAAAATTCTCCCTAATTACTTGATGGTGATAAATCCAACATTGATCGCTCAAGTACTTCTGTATAATTATATTATATCGAATGACTACTGGCCAGGCTAACATTAACTAGAATAGGTGATAAGTAGTATCAAAACATAACGATTCCTATATAAGATAACTTTAGAGATCTCAAGTCAAAGGATCATTTGCACGATTATCATAATGAAAATTTTCATAGACATATAAGTAATGCTCCAAATGGATTTCTCATATGGGGTTAGCTTAGTGAACTTGTTCTCTAACAAGCACTCACACGTTTGTTTGAGTATCTCTATAGTTTAGTCTATGTGATTAGCTACTTCCTTCATAAGGAAGAAAATTAACATATTTTAGTCTTTTTACACTCTATTAATGTCTAGTTTCAATAAAAGAATGACTAAGAACAATTTAGGAATAATACATAAATGCAATATGAATCTCATAATAATTATCTCATCATAATTTTATTTGTAATGTAAGTTTACCGCCATGGAATTTATCATATATATCTAAATATGTGTAAGATAAAGAATACATTTAAATAATTATATGACTAAACTACATCTAACTGATTGGTTGTATGGTATAAACCAATAATCTCCCTCTTGCACTAAGTTAATCTTTCAAGCATCTTATACCATATCACCATATGATGATCATGTTATTATTGGGACATTAGATTGGTGAGACAATTCTATAAGATTCTCTATGGTGAGAACTTTCTTAAATCTTATAATTTTCATCTCAATTATTATTATAAGTAAGAGAAACAACCTAAATATATACTTAGATTTGATGAGACTTTAGCTCCTTTCGTATGCCCAATGGCTCTAAATGTTCTACAGTACATTACTATCTAAATAATGCAAGGAACTATACTATATTTATTAAAGAACTTTTTAATCTAATTAATCATTTCCACTATATGAGAAATGTATTATGGTTTAATTACCAAGTAATGCCACATTGGAATCTTTCCAATCTCAAAATAGTATTAAGTAAAATATAACTTAATTAGGATTTACTTATAAAGTTAATATTCATTTAATCTTGAATTCAAATATCAACTAATATATAGAATAATGGAAATCTTTAATACTTCACAAGTATTAGATTCCTCAAATACTAAACTCCTTTAGTAGATTATCTATGTAATTAGA
>JANZXR010000171.1:9441998-9471544 GCA_027575705.1 Erythroxylum echinodendron | reverse complement strand
TTGTAGTGATTTTTTGTAGCTCACCCTTATCGTAGGATATGTATCGGAATGACCTACGGGCGTCCCGGTGTATACCCTGCGGTAAGAGGGCGCTACAACTGAAGTTCTAATTTATTGTACACTTTCAATTACTCACTCAACACAAAGAGATTGCCATGTTGATTACATGTCTCTGTTTGTCCTATTTGAATGCAATTACTAACATTACATGTATTATGAAATTTAATCATCCTTATATTTTAACTGATTATTGTTATTAATAGATAAATGTCAAATATTGAAAAGGAACACTAACAGACCATAAAGTGGATTAGATGCTACAAATGCATCTTTAAAATAAGAAGGATTACTTATTTATGTTATTTTAGATTATGTAGGTTATTTCAATAGAATATGGTTTTCATTAGTGATTATACAATTAGTTGAAAAATAAATTTTTAGGTTACAATTATATTCTTTGTTATAGAGGTTGAATATATAATTATTGTGAAAGCTAAGTTATTTGATTGAGAGAATTAATGAATTCAGTTTAAATTTTGAATCATTATTATTCCTTATGACAATTAAAATATTATACATTTAATTACATATCAAATATTTCATAAAATGATTGAACATATTAAGATTAAGTGTTCTTTCATTTAGATATTACATTTTATACTAATATTATTATAAACAAAATTGGTATTATAAATAATCTGGTAAATATAATATTTAAATGTACTGCTGTTACCAAACACTTCTTAAACTTAAACGAAAATAATGAATATTTGATATGTAATATTTAAAGAAAGAATAATTACATCAAAATTTCCTCAATTAGATATGAGGCAGAGATTTCTTGGATGTGACATAAATTGGACGAACTGTTTTTATCTTTGCCACTTAAATTCAGCCGGTGGATAATTCAAGTAAGGCAATTATGCGACCAACGCTTTCAACATGAAACAAGGTTTTGGTTCTGTCCTTTTGGGGCCAAGTAACTCAAAAGACAACATGCGAGGCTTGTTTCAAGCATGAAGCACGTATTAGCCTGGACTTGTAAGAAACTGAAATCATCAAAACAAAAAAAACATAAGGCTCGTTTTCCTTGGCAACACTTGCCTTTGAATAACCTCTATTTTACCCTTCGGATGTATCAACTTTCATACCAAAAATGAAAAGGTTTTTAACTCTTTTGATTTACCAAATATTTCAGGTAAGTCAATGTTTGATATTTCTTGCCGTGAAAAAAGCTTTGGAAGGTACACAGCTATCTTAAGTTGTTACCTTTTCAAGCCCATAAGAATTGATCTCGAAGTCCATTTCTATTCGTATTTTCCAACCTGAAATTTAAACCCTGGATTACATGCCAATGTGGGCTAGTGTGAATTAGAAATGATGCTTTCTTTGTTCCCCTTCAGTTTTGTTCATTTCAGAGAAATGAAGATGCAATCCTGGCAGATAGACGACCTATTCCTTGTGAATCCTAGAAATGATACGGTGACACATGAGGGGTGGTTATGTATATTGCTAAGATGGATTAAGAGCAAGGTCTAGTACAAACTTCGAATCAATCAAGTTGAGAAGACGTTCTTCGTCATCAGAATCATTTCCAGGCCCAAACGTTTGTCCCCCGAGCCTGGAATTTTGCGTTTGAGCTTAGTACAAGACAGCTTTTTTGTTCCCCATTGGACCTTTAGCAATCCAAGATCAAATATAGAAGAAAATCTAGAAGGAAGCAATTATAGATGATTTTTGTTACCTCGAAAGGAAAGGGAAAAAAAATTCTTAACTGTGTATGAAATCACAAGTTCTTAAAGAACAGCTTCGAGGTACCGTCAAAAATATATCTTGTCAACTTCGAGGTACTGTCCAAGATATATCTTGTCCAACTTACCATAAGCGCTCCTAATAGATAAATAGGAAAATTCCTACACACATATTTTACCAGATTGGGATCGTTGGTACATTTGGAAGTAAATCTACTCAATCCTCTGGATATTAAAAACGGGTTAGGTGGTGTCACTGGCGTGCCTGTGCCCATGTGTCTGTAATCTTCAAACCTACAATGGACATAGACGACTCGAATTGACGTGGCTTGGCTCAATGATGATGAATGAAAACTATCTTTTAAAACTGTTGGTGTACTTATCGATCTTTATTTGCCGGTTCCTTGAACAAAAAAATCTTTATAGCACTGACAACTTTCGTTGACGTTTACATTGATGGCTATTGTCCTTCCGAAGTAGTTGCAATTAAACCGCAGTTATGTCCTTGGAGAACTTGGAACTCTTGAGTTCTCTAAATTTTGCACAGTTCATACTGTAGGCATAATTTTTATAAACATAATGGGATATATAAAATTCACAAATATTCAATCATGATCATATATTTTATTTTAATACAAACATGGAGTTTATGGATCCTAACTTTTGTCCATGACTTACTTATGCATAAATTAATACTCAATAATTTCCTTTTCTAGATCTATCTCTTTATTTTTGACTTTTCTTTCTTACTTCCTTTCACCATGATATATTGAAAGAAGAAGAAAAATTTACATTATTAGGCAGAGATAAACCTTAATCTCCTTAACAAATTAAGAGCTATTTGATAGATGTATGTTAAATATATTTATTTATTTTATTTTGGCATATTTTTCTAAATTGACATATTTCATATTATCTTGGATTCAAAACCTAGCTAGATAATGCTTTAAATAGAATAGAATTCTATCTTGAATATATGTGTATTTGATGAAGGATATTGCTGGAAATTCTATCTTTTGCTGTGAATGAAGTTGGTCTGCATAAAACAATAGTGGTTGAAGGGTTAAGGGTGTTGCTGTGATTTTCATTGAGAATTAAGTCAATTTCTGGAAAGTATACGAGAGTATTGTTTTTGGTAAGTATGTCAATAGGTCGCGGACCAGCCCATGGCTCGCACGGGTCGGGATGCAGTGGCCAGCGACCCAACCCAGTAGTGGGTTGATCGGCTGGGCCTACCCTATGGCTCGCAGGGCCACGGGTGGGCCAGCTCGATCCGGCCCAGCCATTAATTTTTTAAAGAAAAAATAAAAACGATATCTTCTCAAAAAAATGAGCGGGCCACAGATACCCACTCGGGTGGATGCCCATGGCCCAGCCAATCCCTAGTTTTTGGAGACAAAAGACCTAAGACTATTTTGGTGTTGTTGTGTGTGTGAGTGCCTTGGTGGGGTGTGTGATTTTTATTGGCTTTTGTTTTGATATTAAATTGTTGGAGGAACATATGATTGGAAGGCCTTGATTTGTGGTGTGTGCGTGAGTGTTTTAAGTAGTTTGTGGGTGGCTCTTCAAGAGTTGCAGTATGTATGTTACGATTACGAAAAAAAATATAGGAGAGAATGTGCGTGAGATGAGAAAAGCATTGTTCTCCTCTTGAAAGCAAAAAGTCTCCTCTCTCTAGCAACCTATGCACTCTCCCTTGAAAGCAAAAGGTCTCCCCAAAAAGAAAACATAAACTGCTGTCCTTTTGCCAGCTATGATTTCTGAATGAAGTTTTTGTGAGTTGATGTTGGAGTTTGTAAAAATCAGTCTATATTTTGTTGTGACAATTTTCAGATTTATTTCAGTGAAGCTAAATTTTTTGGGAAGTTGCTTTTCTTTTATCTCAAGTGTATTGTTATTTCTTTCTTTGTTGATTAATCATTTGAGTTATTTTTATTAATTTTCTTTCATTAAGAGTGGTAGAGAAAAATCCTCTGTTGAGGTTAACACAAGTCGGTCGTATTATTGGTTGTGAAAATCTTTCACGGAAAGTAAGGTTGAGTGGTGTTGGCTCAATAAAGCCTTGAATAAATCTACTGTACTTCAGTGAAAATGATTAAGCTAGGCGAGGGCCTTATAGACGTAAACAAAGAGTGCCGAACTGCGTTACTAAATTTTTGGCATCATTTATTATTTCGCTTTTGATTGGTTTTGTTTTTTTTTGTGCCAGAAACTACCATGATAAAATTGGAAAGTTTGCGAAACTATTGCCCCTACGGTTTTTTAATTGATATCAAAGAAGATCACCGTTTCAGAACTTGTTAGTAAATTGGTGCAGATCTTAATTTCGCGAACATGGTTATAAGAGAAGGAGCATCAATTATTAGGCCACCACTATTGGACGGTTCCAATTATCCTGTATGGAAATCATAGATGAGGGTTTTTATTTAGGCATAGGGAACAAGAACATAGAACTCAGTGTTATATGGCTGGACACATCCGATGATTACTACGATAAAAGAGAGATAGTTCTAAAAGATCCATCTGAATGGACAAGAGCCAAAGAAGTGAGGGCACTTGGAAACTCACAAGCAATACATGTGATTTTTAGTGATGTTGATAAAGGAAGTTTCTTTATGATATCAGCCTGTGAATCGACTAAATAAGCGTGAGATTCCTTACAAACTATTCATGAAGGATTTAAATTTGTGATAGCGTCAAAATTACAGATGCTAGCTGTGAAGTTTGAAGAACTGAAGATGGATGAAAATGAAACCATTGGGAACTTTCATGAAAGATTGCGAGATATAGCAAATCAGGTGCATCAACTCGAAAAGAAATATTCTGATCAGAAACTTGTCAAGAAGACTCTGAGATCACTGCCTCCAAGATTTATTCCGAAAATTGCAGTAATAGAGGAAGCCCACGACATCAATGATCTGTCATGGGAGAAGGTAATCGGAATTCTTACAAATTTTGAAATGAATCTTTTAAAGGGTAAGCAAGAAAGACGCATAGGATTGACATTATAGGTTAAAACTTAAAAGGGTGAAAGGAAGGTGAAGAGAATAAAATGTCATGAGTGTCAACGCTTCGGCCACGTTCAAGCCGAATGTGCTAATACTTTGAAGAAGAGAAAAGGAAAATCCTTTACTAACACTTAGAGTAAGAATAAATCTGAGAGTGAATATAGTAGTAAAGAAGAAATCGCTAATGGTGATGCGTTATTAGCTTTACATAACAAAAGTCCAGTTACTTTTTACCATTAACCGAGAAGAAAGTAACTGAAGACAAAAAATTAAGCAAATTAGGAAGTTTCGAGAAAAACATAGATGATTCAACTCAAAGTTCGATCTCAGATTATGACAGTGATGAAAGTAGTTCAAGTGATAAAAAAGAGAATATTTATGAGACTTACGAATTAATGTATAAAAAATGGGTAAAAACATGTGGAAAGAATGAAACATTGAAGGAAGAGGATGTTTTCATGAAGAACAACATCCAAGAGCTAGAAAAGAAATTGATGGTAGCTTTAGATATGCTCGGTGAAGCCAGACTGAAGTTACCAAGTACTGAAAAAGGTTTGAGAATGCTGAATAAAGGCACAGAAAAGTTAGAAAAGTTGATCGAAATCAGTAAGGTTAAAAGAGATCTTTAAGGCATTAGTTACAAAGGTAAGTGTTCCAAGGTGAATGAGGAGAAAAATGATATGCCCAGATTTGTCCGAGAAGAAGAAATATTGAGAAAGAATCGAAGATTTATTCCCACAAGTTATTTTTGTAGAGTTATCGGGCACATAAGGCCAAAATGTTATAAGTTATTGCAGATGTTGTTTCAAAAAAGTCAAAACTGAAGGACCTTATATCCCTCATATAAATTTTAGAATCAGCCTTCAGAATCGAAATCTATTTGGGTTAGAAAGGGTAAAGGACAAACACAAAGATGGAGTGAAGGAAAATAAGAAAGTTTCCAGATTCACAGTTAGTTACTACTTTTAAAACAACTGTTTAAACTGAAGATAAGTCAGTTACTTTAGATGAAGAAATCAATTCGACAGTTGAAGACCGAGATAATGTGATAAGAAATAATCTCAGGTTTGAATTTCTTCGAGGAGCACCAAGACTGTATGGTTTACATTTTTGAAGTATAGTTTGTTGTTATTTATTAAAAAAAACAAAAAAGGAAAAGAAAAGTAAAAAATTGTTTACTTTAGTTCTTCTTTAGGTTTTACGTTGCCATTGTCGTCCCATCTTTTTAGTAGTTTATATTGTGACTTCTATTTGACTCCACCGAAGACTTTTCAACTCTCTCATCAGTATGGGTATCTCTCTCTCTTCTGGGTATATCTCTCGATGTTTTGAATGGTGGTAAATTGTCATCTTAGCCTGCGTATGATTCTTCCACTGCAACTACTGTCGATTTTTATGTTTCTTTATTCGTTGAGATTGATTGTGTTGAAGGCATTCTTCGTTTTGACACTTTTGTTTTTGGTTACTTTTCAATTCAAGGGGAGATTTTAAGGTACCTTCATGACTACTAGTCTTTTTGACATCTTTTGTCCCAAGGGGGAGAAATTTGGATGATTGGATTAGTGTTTCTATGGATGTTCTTTGGAACTTGATGTTGGATTGAGGGGGGAGTTCATATGAATTGTGAATTTGATACTTATATGTCCAATTATGCCATTCATGAGGAGCTTCGTATTTGTAATAAATATATCAAAAAGGGGGAGATTGTTAGATATATGTTAAATATATCTATTTATTTTATTTTGGAATATTTTTCTAAATTGACATATTTCATATCATCTAAGATTCAAAAACTTAATTGGATAATGCTCTAGATAGAATAGAATTCTACCTTGAATAGATGTGTATTTGATGAAGGATATTGCTAGAAATTCTATCTTTTGCTGTGAATGAAGTTGGCTTGCATAAAACAATAGTGGCTGAAGGGTTAAGGGTGTTGCTGTAATTTTCATTGAGAATTAACTCAAAATTTGGAAAGTATACAAGAGTGTTGTTTTTGGGGGAAAAAGAGCTACAGTTGTTTTGGTGGTGTTGTGTGTGTGAGTGCCTTGGTGGGGTGTGTGATTTTTGTTGGCTTTTGTTTTGATATTAAATTGTTGGAGGAACATACAATTGGAAGGCCTTGATTTGTGGTGTGTGCGTGAGTGCTTTAAGTAGTTTGTAGGTAGCTCTTCAAGAGTTACAAGTGTGTATGTTACGATTATGAAAAGAAATATAAGAGAGAATGTACATGAGTGGAGAAAAGCGTTGTTCTCCTCTTGAAAGCAAAAAGTCTCCTCTCCAATAACCTACGCACTCTCCCTTGAAAGCAAAAAGGTCTGCCTAAAAAGAAAATAGCAACTGTCGTCCTTTTGCCAACTGTGATTTCTGAATGAAGTTTTCGTAAGTTGATGTTGGAGTTTGTAAAAATCAGTCTATAGTTTGTTACGACATCTTTCAGATTTATTTCAGTGGAGTTGAATTTTTCAGGAAGTTGTTCTTCTCTTTTATCTCAAGTTTATTGTTATTTCTTTTTTAGTTGATTAATCACTTGAGTTATTTTTATTAATTGTCTTTCATTAAGAGTGGTAGAGAAAAATCCTCTGTTGAGGTTAACACAAGTCGGTCGTGTTATTGGTTGTGAAATTCTTTCACGGGAAGTAAGGTTGAGAGATAGTGTCAAGGGTTGAGTGGTGTCGACTCAGTAAAGCCTTGGATAAATCTATTGTACTTCGGTGAAAATGATTAAGCTAGGTGAAGGCTGGGTGAAAGCCCCGCAGATATAGGCAAAGAGTGCCAAACTGTGTTACCAAATTTCTGATGTCATTTATTATTTCGCTTTTGATTGGTTTTGTTTCTTTGTGCCAGAGACTACCACGATAAAATTGGAAAGTTTGTGAAACTACTACCCCTATGGTTTTTCACTATTAATTAGTTTTAAAACCTCCCATCACAATGAGCCAAAAGCCTAAAAGCTCATTTATTAAATTATTAAATCCTTTAACTATCTTTTAACACATGAGTCAGTAAAAGGAATTATTTCTGACATTCTTCCACTTGACTCATATGATTATGCAGTCTATTGAATTAATAATTTAAGCAATCATAATGTACAATAGCCATCATTCACATACACCGGTATTATCAGTAATTATAATCAAGTATAAGACGAATAAGGGTCATGGTGGTCATATATTATTAATTCAACAAACTCCCTTCTATGTTCCACTATACTAACCGTTCTGTTTAATCATGATTATCAATGAAAAGTACATAATGAGATTTATCATTTAATTATGTTTTCAATATCATATATTGCAATCAAATACATAAAGAAGAAAAAAGAAACTTCAAAAACAATATATTCATTAATGCGTAAAGGTGTCCACTATATAATAAGAGCCTATATAACAATATTGTTTAATAATCATAAACACACATAATGCCCATATTCTTTACATAACCAAAAAATATTTTAAGTAGTAACTGCTTCATTATAGGGTCAACTAACATATGATTGGTGCTAATATGCTATATTGAAACTGTATGTTTTTGAACCTCTTTGTTATCAGCAAAGTATTTCAATTCCACGTGTTTTATACCTTTGGAATATAAGTCGTCTTTAGAGAAGAAAACTACTGCAGAATTATCAAAGTAAATTTTTAGCGGCTTAGTTATACTGTCGATAATTTCAAGCCCTGAAATAAAGTTTCGTAACAATTTAGCCTGAATCATTAACTCAAAGCATGCTACAAACTTAACCTCTATAATGGATGCAACAATTATAGACTACTTCACACTCTTCTATGAGATGGCTCCTCCAGGTAACATATATAAATAGCTAAAAGTATATTTTCTTGTATCTACACAACCAAAAAAGTATGAATTTGAATATCCAACCACATCAAGGTAATCATACCTCCTAAAAGTAAGCAAGTGTTCTTTAGTTCCTTGCAAATATCTCAGAACTTTCTTTGCAGCTTTCTAGTAATCCATACCATAATTACTTTAGTATCTCCTTAACATCCCTAATGTAAAACTTATGTCTAGTCTTGTACATGTCTGAGCATATGTTATATTCATACTACAGAAGTATAAATAATTAATTTAATTTGCTTTCATTCTAAGTCACTTTTTGGACATTACATAAGGCTAAACTTTTCCTCTTTCTGAATTAGGACTAGTGATGCTGAACACTTGTCCATCCTAAATCTCTTTAATACTTTTTTAAAATATGCTTTCTTAGATAAACCTAATAATCCTTGTGATCCATCACATAATATTTCTACTCCTATCACAAATATTGCCTCACCCGTATCTTTCATTTCAAAATGACTAGAGAAAATTTTCTTAATCTCACTTAATAAACTAAGATCATTAACTGCAAGCAAGATATCAGCAACATACAAAACTAGAAAAATAAACTTACTCACACTAACCTTCAGATATATATATATATCGATCAACAGTATTTTCTTTAAATCCAAAGAAAATAATAATATAATTAGGCTTAAGATACTATTGTCGGGAAGCTTGTTTAAATTCATATATTAACTTCTTCAGTTTACACACTATGTGTTCTCTTCCCACCTTTATGAACCCCATTAGTTAGTCTATTGACTTCTTCCTCTAAATCCCCATTTAGAACTACCTTTTCATATTTATTTGGTGTAACCCTATATAATAATGAGTTGCCAAAGTCATAACAATTTTAAGTGAATCCTTTTTAGAGATTGATGAGAAAGTTTTTTTTTATAATCAATGTCATCTTTTTGAGTAAATCCTTTAGCAACTAGTCTGACCTTGTAACATTCTAAGTTTTCAAGAGATTCATATTTGGTCTTAAGGACCAACTTATAACTAATTCTTTTATAACCTTCTGGCAATTCCACAAGGTATCAAACATCGTCATATTTTATAGATTTAAACTCATCTTTTATGGCATCCAACCACTAATCCAAATTTTTAATATTTAAGGCTTGCGAAAAATTCATTAGGTAATTCTTAATTCCTAAGTCATTTTTGTGTGTAGACATACCACATAATCATTAGAAATGACTGGACTTCTTTCTCTTTGAAATCTTCTTAATACTATTTATTATGGTTCTTCTACTGTAGGTTCATTCACTTCATGTTCAATTTCATTATAGACAATGGGTTTATTAATTTGTTATTCTTTATGATTATTAGGCAATTCAATAATTTGTGGAATGACAACTTGAGTAGGTGTACAAGTCACAGGGACCTACTATGCTATTTTTTGAATATCCATTATACATAGTGTTTCACTCCCATTAATCTTATAATGTTCAATGAATTTGGCATTCTCAGTTGCCACAATTCTTGTACTATGGTTAGGAGGATAAAATATATGGCCTTTAGACTTCTCTAGATAAACAATACAATAGTCACTGCTCGTTCTTACATATGGTTTCTTTTTATATAGATTATAATGCCCAATTTCTGCTTGGCAACCTTAAACATGCAAATGCCTTAAACTTGTTTTTCTTCTAATCCATTGTTCAAAAGAAGTCTTTGAAATTGCCTTACTGGACACCATGTTCAATAAGAGTATGATAGGTTTTAGAGCATATATCCACAAAGAAGTAGGTAAAAATGAATTACACATCATACTCCTAACTATATATAACAAAGTTTTATTATTGCTTTCTGCCACACCTTTTTGTTATGGTGTGTTTGACATTTTGTATTGCGAACAAATACCATATCTTTTAAGGAATTTAGCAAAATGACCAAGATTTTGACCACTTTCATCATACTTACCATAATATTCAACCCCTCTATCAGACCTGATTATTTTCACCATTTTGTCTAATTTCCTTTCAACTTTATTCATATAAACCTCCAAGGTGTTTACAACTTAAGATTTATCATTTATAAAATTGAAATATCCATATCGTGAATAATCATCCATAAAGGAGATAAAAATATTTTCGTTTATTGAAAGTAGACACATCAAATAGTCCACAAATATCAATGTAAATTATTTCAGAAGAGCTTCTTATGGCTCCTTTCTTTAATGTCTATTTTGTTTTTTTTCCTTTAATACAATCTATATAAAAGTTAAGATTAGTAAAACCCAATTCAGTAAGTATTTTATTCTTTACTAATATTTGAACTCTTTGTTTGGAAGTGTGTTCCGGAAGCTTATGCCATAAGTAAAAAGATCTATTATTAATCAAACCATGTTTGATACCAATATTAACATTCAAAGTTAAAAAAGTTTCAGCATAAACAATATCAAGGTTTAATTTATATAAACATCACACAGTACACAACTACTAATCATGTGGTTATGTTTATAAAAACTAAAACTACCACTACTAAATTTAAATGAGTATCTAGATCTATCAAGTTTGGATAAAGAAACAAAATTCCTAGATATACTAAGTGTATAAAAAATTTCACATAATTCCAAATGATATCCAATATCTAGGATTAAGTGATAAGTCCTAACAACTTCTACTGAAACTCTCATTCTGTTGCCTATATAGATAAATCTTTCATTTGATTTTGTGGTTTGGGCCATAATGAGTCCCTGTGAGGTATTAAAAGCATAAGTAATACAAGCAGAATCAATCCAACAAGTATTAAAAGGAACTTCTGCCATGTTTGTTTCAAAATAATATAAGCACTATGCTTCCCTTTCTTCTCAAACCATTCCTTATGTTTAGAACATTTCTTTTAGAAATGCCCAATCTTTTTTATAAAAATGGAATATGCATTCATCATGTTCCTTCTAGTGGATATGAGAGGATTCCTTATTAACTTTTAAGGGTCCCTTCACTTTCTTCTCATGCTTCTTTCCACCTTTCTTACCAGCTTCTTGATTCTTAACATAATTAATGGAGTGACATCATTGATTCTTGAGTCTAATCTCTTCCTAAACTAATATAGTGTGCAAATTATTCATATTCCATTTATCCTTCATGGTATTATAGTTCATTTGGAAGGGACCATACTCAGAAGGTAATGAGTTCAAGATGAACCACATAAGGAAGCTTTAATCTACTTCCATTCATAAGAACTTAAGTTTTACCGCAATGTTTGTCATTTCAATGATGTGTTTATACATAGTACGTGATCCATCAAACTTTATGGTGGTCAATTTGCCTATAAGAGTTTAAGCAAAAGACTTGTCAGCAAACTGAAACCATTTTTCCACAAACTTAATTAACTCTTTAGTACTTTCAGTTTTGGGAAGAGCAGACTTAATATTACCAGGAATTGTCATCTTCATATGCATCAGACTCAATTTGTTTAATCTTTCCCAATGTTTAAAATAGATTTTAACCTCATTAGTGCTAAAAACATTTAGAGCATTTATTTTCTTAATTATAAGTGTCAAATTCAAGTCCAAAACTCCAAGAAAAAACTACATTTGTTCACATCATTAAGAGAAGTTCAATCCATTAAACAATGTAAAAGATAAGAGATTTAGATGCATGACAATAGTTGCTGCAAGAAATTTAACTTAATATTGATGCTTTGATTCATACAACAACATATTATGCAGTTTCTGAAAAACTTCAAAAATTGCATATTAATGTTCACGTTTGGGCAATCCATTAAAATACAATGCAATACAATACAATACAGTATATAATGATTTTCATAAACTGTATACTCATGTTTACCTTTGGGCAATCCATTAATATACCATATAATATATAGTGATGCTAATGTGTACATAATTTGGTAATCACACATACATCAATTAGAAACATTTATTATCTTTGAATATCTAAACAGAACTAATTGTGTATAGGTATTACCTACATTCATTTTCATTAACCATAAAAATAAACAAATCACCTTTGGGCGATTTCAAAAATACTCTATAATAATGAATTTCAATTTTACCATAAAATTACAATTAATTATCATCAAATAATAAGTAATTAAAACTTAAAACATAATATTTGGAATTAAAAAATTAAAAGAATAATTGCTAGCGTTGTTCCAACACCTGGCAACTTTCTTTAGTGGCTGTGTTGGGAATTTTCTCCAGTGTTAGGTCGTTGAAATTTCCCAACACATGGCATTGGGACACTGGCTGAATGCCTAGCTCTTAGCGTTGGCCACATCACCAATGTTGGGACTTTAATCCCAATGATTTTTCAATTCTTTTTTTAATTCTGTAAAAATATGAGTTAATCTTTCAAATCATCAAATCCATGTAAAAATAAAAAATTAGGATTTTCTAAAATTTTAGACCAAGAATCATAAAGTTCTCTTAATCATGAGAAATCTATATTAGTGAATTTCTTATAACTATGCTCAAATACCATGTATAAGCACAATTTTCATAAATATAACAAGATCTAATATAACATGATCTAGAAATTTATGAAACTCACAAATATTCAGTCATGATCATAATTTTATTTTGATACAAAAACAAAGATTATGAATACCAACCTTTGTCTATAGCTCAGTTATATAGAAACAGTCCTCAATAATCTCTTTTTCCCCATCTGTCTCTCTTGTTTCTTTCTTGCTTTGTTTCATGAAGGTGTTTATGAGAAAAAAAACTTATATTATTAGGCAGAGATAGAGCTCTAATCTCTTTAATAAACTAATAACCATCAGTCAATTTTAAAACTCTCCATCATAATAGGCCAAAAGTCCAAAGTCCTATTTATTAAATTATTAAATCACTTAATTGTCTTTGAACATATGTGTCATTTAAAGGAATTATTTCTAACACATATTGACCAATTTATAAAATAATTTTGCATGTCCCTGATTTGTCTCTAACTTTCTAAATTATAAGGAATGGGATATAAGATTTTCTCAATGCAATTGATATAGCTGAATTTTGAATAGTTGATCTGAATAAAAGTAATGTGAATAAAAATATTTTAAAGGTGTTGTGATTAAATGCAATTAATTGTTTAGTCATCATACCAAAAAATGTTATGAAATTAATTTGAAATAATGTTTATGTCTTTAGTGAAAAATAATTAGTAGACATATAATCAATCAATAAATAATATATAGATCGAAGCTCATATAATTTCAAAGTAAGAAGTTTACCTAAAAAAGAAATCAAAAGTGTCTTTTTTCTCCTTCAAAATCATAGTTTTGAAGAGAATACATATCCAAACTTTTTTTCCCCTAAGAAATGACATTGGTATAATAAAAGGCAAAACTACAAAAGCATATGAGAGAAGAACAGTTCTTGGATCTAACCTTCATAAAGATCAGGTTTTAGGGAGAAAACATCTGTATAATTGTTAGTTTATGCCCTTGTAGCCAATCATTTGGATACAATTTGATGCATGACACCATTATTTATTAATAAAAAGGCATTCTTCATCTTTGTGTAGTAAGTTAATTACATTTAGTGTTTTAATATTTAGGAAAAAATCCCTGAAATAATTATTGTGTAACTGAAATTATGATGAGATTATAATTGTAAGATTCAATTTACATTTACGTATTATTCTTAAATGTTCCTAGTTACAGTTTCATTAAGACGAGATATTGTTGAAACGATAAAGTTAGCATACATTATGTTTCTTTCTTATGAAGAAAGTAATTGATTTTATAAATTAAATTATGAAGGTATTTAACTAAAATGTGGATGATTATTAGAGAATAAGTCACTGAACTAACCCGACAATGAGAGTTTCAAAAGAAATATTACTTATATATTTATAGATTTCCTCATAATGATAGTTGTATAATTGGTCCTTAGACTTGAAATTACCAAGGTATTTCACAGGAAAATTATTGTGTTTTGATGCTACTTATGAGCCGTCCTAGGATGATTCAGTCAGTAGTATTTGGATGCAGTATGAACTACGGAGATAGTTGAGTAAGTTAATAAAAGGTTGATTACTCTAAAGTAACTAGAGAGAATGCTCTACTGCTATTAATTAGTAGTGATTTATATAATTCTTTGGCCAGAGTGAATTGACATTTGAAAAAGACATTTTTAAATTTCAATTAAATCGATTACGAATTAGCAAGAACGAACATGATTGGGCCAAAAAGAGTAGATATGCACTATATCTATTCTCTGTCCAACTGGAATATTAGATGACGAAAAGATTAAATTATACATCATAACTATGCATAGACAGGTTAATTCAAACTACTTTGACATTTCTGATATTTGAGTGATCATGATATGTTGTTAGACGTCAATATTGATATATGATTATAAATTATTTAATTAAAGAATTTAAAATAAATTAAAAGGAGTTTTAATTTATCCAATTTCTAATTGTGAATTATAATTATAATTTATAATCATTGTTAATATATTAGGAACCTAATGAGTCATACTTCAAAGAACAACTTGTGAAGGAAAAATCAATTTTAATTAAGTTAGATTTAATTATAAAGTTTGAGAAAGTTTAGAGATCAAATATGAGATATTTGATTTTATTAAAATTATATTAATTATAACTAGAGTATGACTTTAATTATAATTAAGGAATTTAATTTTAATAAAAATTACAAAATCCTAATGGTTTTTCTATTAATAGGAAGAAAAGAAAAAGACCTAGCACTCTTATTTTCTTCCTTTGAAAAAGTATTGAGAAGTTGCTTTGTAGATCCTATTAGAAACTGAACGATTGAACAACTTGTGGTTGACATGGTGAAAATTTTGTCAAAAGATTTCAAAAAAATGCGAATCAAGGATGATTTCTTACTTTACGATTTGTGTTTTTATTTAAATTATGCAATTATTGAGATTCGATCAAAAATCGTAACAATTTTATTTTTCATTGTGCTCGTGATTCGATCACGATTGATTCCCCACAATAACTTCATTTCCAATAATCTTGAAAGCATGGAGATTATTCCAAACTTCCTAAAAAAGATCAAGCCCTTCGTCAAGAGTTCTAAAAAATATATATACTTTCGTTATAAATTATACAAGTTGTAGTTGGTAGTTGGAGTAGAACTGTGCTCATGGCTTGGAAATCACTAGTAACTTGGGTACCATGCGTCCAATCGATCTTACGGATACATCTACCGGTATTTAATATCTGTAAAGAAGTTGACGTATCTATCATATATCAATTTGAAAACAGCAAAGTATAATAGCATCCATCAAGACTTCTTTTCCAATATCTCCAAGTTTGGATGCGATGATCCAAGTAAACTTTCCTAGAAAGTTGGTACCTGCAAAAGGAGAAATTTCAAACAATTCCTTTCGTCCCGTGTAAAAGTACGGGGAAAAGTTGAAGCAATCTGAAAATAGCCATGTCTAGACCATTATGTCGTGACTCTTATTGCCTCGGTATGGTAATATTTGGGACCATTTCCTTTTTAGAAATCTCATTTTGGATGCTTTCGTAAAGACTAAAGCGTGATAAGAAATTGGTGGTGATGTGAAATCACATTCATGTGGACATGAGATTGTCGGCCTTTCAAACAGGGAGATATCAAATACATCTTTCTTTTAGGTTTGTTATATTTGATATACGGTTATTCAAATATTATACATGAAGCTAGCTTGTCTGTGCTTATGTGGCATAGTCACATGTTGCTGTTACATGGGTCATGTAATGTGTAGTTAGGATGAAGGTTGTTGTGGAGGCTTTATGCCATTGAAATAGGATCTGGTAAGTAGTTGTTTAAGTAGTTTTAATATTCTTTGTTATCTTCTATTTTCTAGGATAGGTTGTTTCTTGTTTCTTAGCTTTGAGATTAGCTTGGTAGTTTCTTTTGAATTAATCTTGTTTCTTATTATAAATACTCTTGTGTGGAATGCATAAAAGAACAAACCTTTTGAAGTTAACTTCTCCTTCTCAAAACTCTCTTTCATTGGCTTCTCTTTATTTCTTATCATCCAATCCATCCTTCACAACCTTGCACGTAACAGAAGCTTGTGAATTCTCTTTAAAATAGACGTGGAATTAACTAAAAATGACATGAAAACAGTCAAGCAAGGAAAACATAAGGCTTTATGGATCGTGTGTATCAATGTTATGAATACTGTACTAGTACTTAAATTGGATTTGGTTCTAGTGCAATACTATATCAATACCAGTTAATATCAGGTACTGTTTTGGATAATTTTTTAAATTTATAAAGCAGTCTCTGAATTTTTTAAAAATTTCAAAATAGTCCCTCAATATATTGTACTATATAATATATAATTTTACATCAAGCCTATCTCAAAAAATTATAATATTAGATATTTAAAATAACAACAGTCTATTTATTTTTCTTAATATTACTTTTCACATATTTCACATATAAATAATAACCAAAATTAATATAAAAAATTATTTAATCATCATACAAATACAAAATTAATAACAATACAAAGTATTTAAAATGTTACAATTTCATCATATAATAAATAATAATTATATCAAAACATCAAATACTAATAATAATAATAATAATAATAATAATAATAATAATAATTAAAAAATATTCATGGCCCTTTAACTATTACAATTAACAAAAATAGTTCGTGCCGAAGAATTAATTAAAAGTGAAATATGAAACAAAAATATTTATAATTGTATTATAGATATAAAATTCAAAATATACAACAAATATAAATGAAATTAAAAGGAGAGAAGAAATAAAACCTAGAACTTCATTCAATCGAATACTCGCTCAAATCACATTGACCCCAATTCTCATTTGGTTCAAAATCTTCATAATTGAAACGAGCCTCATCATCACCATCATTCAAATTTATTGCACCAAATGACATTTCAATACTTTTCCATCTAAGATTATCTTCCAAGTCACCCTCAATTATCAAACCTAGTTTCTCAAAAACCAAATTCATCAAAAGATCGATATGATTAAGATAAATTAGATCTACAAAATTACTTGTTCTATTAAGAGTCTTAGTAAAAAATTAAATTAAATTATTAAGAAATTACAAGAAATTATATCTAAATAATGATAGCAACTTATATTTCTCGAAGCTTTAAATTGTATCAAAAAAAGACCAAGTTGTTCAATCTTTTGTACTCCAATCTATTCCTTTTCTTATAATGGATGAATTGCAATTTTAGAATACCACTTTCGAATTGGTCTCATTAAGCAATTGTAAGTTGTAAGATAACAAAAGTAGCATTATAAAAAAATGATGATTAATTTTCAATAAGTAATAAAAGTGAAAAAATATACTTAGATTAAGTTTGTCTTTTTAACGAATAGCAACTGGCATCCTAAAATCACCAAAAGCATCATTATAAATATTTATTTGCAAACTTAGGAGATCTTGTATCATCTCATGAGCAGCAATTGTATAATAGTTAATAGCATTCTTTTATTAACTTTAGCTTTCTTTATAAAACTTCGTCTAAAATAGAAACGAGGATTAAAAAATGCCCCAACTGCAAACAATAGAGAGTAAAGTTGTCTTTCCTATCTCTAATTAATGATTGCAAGATAAAATGTATACAAACAAGACTTATTTTTATATTGGTCTTGATTGCTTCCTTCGCCTGCTCTATGAAATCATAAAAATAACTATTATTGCCTTCTTATCACTTTAATTCAGACAAAGTACCCTCACTAAAGACTCAAAAAATTGGATAACAAACTAAAATTGGGACTAAAATTCATTACCTTCAAGTATAATTCTAGAAATCTCCAATCGATCATTAAACCTAACATGTTAAGTTGCAACTCACTTATCACTTATAAACATTTATCTCAACTCTTTCTTCATTATAATAAAACATTGAAGTGATAAGAAATTAGTTGCAAATCTCGTAATAGTAGGACGACACAAATTCCTACCATTGGTGAAATCCTTTCTTATTAAATTCAAGACCCATGTATGATTGTAGATGAACTTGGTCACCTTTTATACTTTCTGTATAGTCTCATAAATGATATGAAAATACCTAGCAATCCTTATATTTTCCAACATCAAGTCAATGTAATGTCTAGTATAAGGAGTCCAATAAAAAGAATTGTACTTACTTTGCAATCGTCTTCTAACTGCTGTATAAGAACAATCATTTTCAAGTGTGAACTAGAAAATATTTTTTAGCCCAATTTTATTCACAATTTCATCAAATATTTCAAATATTGTATCAACATTCCTAAAAAGACCATATATATTAATAGACTTCAAAAACATTATCCTCTTTATAGAATAAATAAAAAAATTAGTAATAAGCTCATGTCTTTTATTTCTCCAACCATCATATGTGATTGAACACCCATAAGTAGCCCAAGCCATTCTTCTTTCATCCAAATAACTTTACTTCATAAACATAATTGCTCAGAAGTTTACCTCTGTAGTCATCTATTAAAAGAAATTTGTATCCTAGACCATAAGAGGTAATAACATCCACCATATGCTGATAATAATAAGATTAGGCAACAATGAATGCTATACCTGAATCATACCACCATCTAGCCATTGACATGTCCACATTATGAACTACTTCTCTAGATTGTAAGGCACTGTAGATTATAGGATGAGCTTCAAAATTTGTTCATTATGCAAAAAAATTAGACACATGTCTTCTTCTTTTCCTAACATTAAGTGCAATATTTCCTTCTTGTTGGGTAGGAATACTACAACCTTCAACATCCCTACTATCATTATTAGGCATGTCAATGGGTCGAGCCGGGCTGGGTCAAGGCTATGGTGGCCCAGGCGGGTCGGGCGACTGAGCTTGTCGTTTATTTTTTTAAGTAAAAAAATTTCAAAACGACATTGTTTTGAAAAAAATGAGTGGACCACAAAAACATGTTAGGCCGGGCCATTTTTGCCATCCCTAATCATCATGAACATCAACAAAAGAACTACTACCAATTTTGTAGTTCAATCTTTTCCTTCTATCTTTCTCATGCTAATACTCTTCAAGAAAAGTCTTTATTTGTCATTTGACATTATGACTCACTTTCTTACAAGGCTCCGCATCACCTTTGATCCTAGCTAAATGCATCTTTAATTTAGTGATTCTCCACCTTTCAAATGCTTGTTACAGTACAAATAAATATAATGGTTCTTCATTCTAAGAACGAATCTAGCATTAGCCCAAACTGGATCATCGAATCGTCCTATATCTGAAGCAATAAAATTATCAGGAGTGCTTGAACTTCCTTTCATTTATCTATAAAATAAATAAAGACATATGTCAAAATTAAATTAATATCTTCATATCAAAATAAAGAAAAATATTTTTATTATTAACTACTACCACAAAATACGTATTATTTAACTCAAAAATCAAACCTAACATAAAAGCACGTATATCTTATATAACTTATTTTGAATTATTACATCATTCAAACATAAACTAAAAACTTACACTCAATAACCTATTCAACTCCAACCATAACTCGCAACTATATGTTTACAGCCTATATTATGTAATCATATAATTCAACTATAAACTAATATATTTTATTTACTTATACAATTCAATTTTTAATACTTATCATTATTTTGTTTTCTTAACTAACTTTAATCAACATTGTTACTAAAATTCTAATTCCTAACTTTAACTTAACAATCTTTCATTCATCAATTTTAATCAACACTCTTAATTTCTTGCTCAAGTTAACTCCATATTTAAGAGTTAGTATACACTACACAATTAAATTTCATCCAACATCATCATCAACACCCAATTGAAGTCTCGTTGAGGCGCAAGGTCTGGGAAATTTCATCCAACATAATTCATTAATAATCAAAAACTACCAATTTAAGTATTCAATATACACAATTACATAATAAACATATACATCTTATATAACTCATTTTTTATTATTACATCATTCAACCATAAAATAAAGACATACACTTATAATTATAACCTATTTAACTTCAACAGTAACTCACAACTATAAGTTGCAATGTTTTTATGTAATCACATAATTCAACTATAAACTAATACATTTTTTTACTTATATAATTCAATTTGTAATGTTTATCATTATTTTATTTTCTTAACTAATTTTAATCGACATCGTTACTAAAATCCTAATTCTTAACTTTAATTTACCAATCTTTTGTTCACCAATTTTAATCAACATTCTTAGTTTCTTACTCAAGTTAACTCCATAATTAAAAGTTAACATATACTATACAATTTAATTTCATCCAACACAATTAACTAAGAACCAACAATTCAACATACAAAATCACTGCACAAATCAATATTCATTTATCTATATCAAAATTGTGTATAACACAAATACATAAATCAATTTTTAAATCAACCATCAACATAATTCAATATTTCATTATCAATTTCCATGATTATATAATCCATAATTCTAGAAAATATAACAAATTTTTGTAACCTTTATTGAATTGAATCCTTGTATTGGCGCAGGTCGGATCAGTGGGTCTGCTGAATGCGTGTGGAGTGAGTGGAGCTTACGGAGTTATAGACTGTGGTACAATGGACCAGTGGTGTGGTGGGTATGGGTCAACAGGTGTGCCAATGCATGTGACTAGATTTAGTTGTTTGGGTGCGAGTGCGAATAGGTCTAGTCGTTTGGGTGCAAGTGTGACTATGGAAGGTATCTAACTGGTAGGGGAGCATTCTAACTAGTGTGAAATGGGAGGGGTGCAATACTGTGGGTTGGTGCAATGGTATAAGCTAGTGCAATAGGTGTGGTCACCTAACTGGTGAAGTGGTGAAATGGTGCAAGTTGCAACGGTGAGTTAAGGGAAGAGAACAGTGAGGTGTGAGATAGTGAGAGAGGAAGTGGTTAGTGGCAGCTAGTGACGTGGGTAGGAACTGGGGAGGGGGATTGGGTGGCAGGTTTAATACCAAGATTAAATTTGTACAAAATATCACCATACTGTATCGTTTTTCGACTGGTACGGTATGATACTCGTATCATTAGTGTGCACCTTGATCACAAAAAGAGTTTTTACTTATTTCTACATACTTATTTTACATAAAACTGAATATTAATCATTTATACATCAATATTAATCATACAATATAATCAATATTTCGATTATTATCATAAACCCCAAAATCTAACAATTTAGCTAAGGTATACAAAATTTGAACAAAATGCAAGGCATTTTCATACTTCATTTTCGGCACTCAAAAAGATCTAATTGGTGTTAGATGAAATACTTCACTCTTGACACTCTTCATGGCTTACATTGGAATCTACTTAATATTAAAGTTTAATCAATTTCTCGATTTATCTCTTTATTTTTTTCATTATATGCTTCATAACCTTGAAGTGAAAATAAGTGATTCAACCAATATAATACAAGACAAAACCATTGGGAAGCCTCAGGAGCTTTTCATAATTCGTTATGGATTAAAAAGATATGTCATTGCTTGAACTGTTGAATATGTTTAAGACTGCAAAAGGGTGTCTTAAAAAGGAAACTACTTCTATTCTTGCTATGGATACTTCTAAAAGTAAGAAAAAGAGCTCTAAGAAGAATAATAACAAGAAATAAAATGCATATGATTAAGTAACAAAGCCAACAGGTGGTGTAAAGAAGAAGAGCAATGATAAGGGCACATGTTTTCACTATAGAGTTAATAGACACTGGGAGAGGAATTGCTCAGTTTATCTTGCTACCCTGAAAGATAAGAATCTTAAGGAAGCTATTTCTTCAGGTATGTTGATAAATAAGATCAATCCTTCTACTTCTGTTCCATATTTTTAGGTATTAGATACTGGATAATGTTCTCATATTTGCAATAAGATGCAGAAATTAATGAGTAGACTGTTGAGAAAAGGTTAAGGGGACCTGCAAGTTGGCAATAGAGTAAGAGTTGTTGTATTAGCTGTAGAACTTGTAGTATAGCTTTACCTTCTGGCCTTGAACTAGAACTAAATAATTGTTATTAGTTTTGGTTATTATAAGAAACATAATATATATTTCTTATTTAGATTTGAATGGATTTGTCTTTGTTATTAAGAATAAAAGTTGTTCTTTTTATAAAGATGATGTTTAATATAGATCTAGATTACTTACAAATGGTTTGTATGAATTAAATTTTGAAGGTCAATCTTTAATATAAATAGGAAGAAAAAAAGTTAATTGACTAAAATCCATCTTATTTATGACATTGTATGTTAAGTTATATCAACAAAATTAGAATCACAAAGTTACATAAAGAAGGATATTTGAACCCCTTTGATTATCAGTCATATGAAAGTTGTCAAACTTGTATTGGGAAATATGACTAAACTACCCTTTATTGGAGAGGGAGAACATGTCAATGAGTTACTACAGCTTATATATTCAGATGTATTCGGCCCTATATCTATTTGTGCTAGAGGTGGATTGTCATATTTCATTATGTTCACAGATGATCATTCTATATATTGGTTATGTGTACTTAATGAAATAAAAGTCTGAATCATTTGAAAAGTTTAAAGAAATATATTTAAGATTAAGAAAAAAATTTGTAAAAGTACTAAGATTTTTAGGTCAAATAAGTGGTGAATACTTGGACTATGATTTTCTTGCGTACTTAAAAGAGAATAAGATTCTCTCACAATGGACTCTTTCTTTAACTCCACAGCATAATCAAGTATTTAAGAGGAGAAATTACACTCTATTATGTATGGTATGTTCTATGATGAGTCATGCAATCCTTCTTATCTCCTTTTGTGATATGCCATTAAAACTAATGCTTACCTTCTAAATAGAGTTTCATCTAAATTAATTGACAAGACACCATATAAGATATGAACAGGTAGTAGACCAAGGTTGTCACACTTTAAAATTTAAGGATGTGATGCTTATGTGAATCGTGTAATATCTGATAAGCTTCAAACTAAATTAAATAAATGCAAATTTATAGGATATCTAAAAGAGAGTATCAAATATTAATTTTACCACCCTCTTGAGCAAAAGTGTTTCTCTTAAGATATGCTACATTCTTAAAAAGATAATTTATTCTCAAGGAAAGTTGTGGGAGTGAAGTAGAACTTAGAAAAGTTTAAGAGCCATAAATTCACATCTAAATAGAACAAGAACCTTAAGTTGATACATATGATGTACAACCGAGGGTTCAAGAGACACATAATTCACGATGCACTAGTAGGATACATCTTTTGCCCACTAGATTAGATCTACATATTGAGAAGAGAAAGGATAATGTATTGCTCATACATAATGAGCCTACTACTTTTAAAGAGGCAATATTTGACATTGATTCTTTAAAATGACACTGTATCAACTTTGGTGGATGCATGTAATGTTGTTGTACCTATTGGATAAATATGGGTTTTTAAGAGAAAAATTGGCATGGATGGCAATGTACATAGGTACAAAGCAAGGTTAGTGGCTAAAAGTTACAAACAAAACAAAAAGTTGATTTTGACGAAACTTTTTTACCAGTAGCTATGCTTAAATTCATAAGAATCTTATTGGCCATCGCCATATATCATGATTATTATGGAATATGGATGTCAAAATAAAATTTCTCAATAAGAATTTGTTGGAAGATGTGTATATAACACAACCTGACGGTTTTGATTCCAAGAGATTTCCTAATCGTGTAATTTGAACATTCATTTTGATAAGACAATTAAAGAGTTTGATTTTGTAAAAAATATAGATAAGTCATGTTTCCATATGAAGGTTAATGGGAGTGCACTCATTTTCTTAATGATATATGTGGATGAAATATTGCTGATTGGAAACATCATACCAATGCTCCAGTCTCTAATGATTTGGTTATCCAAGAATTTCTCCATAAAGGATATGGGAGAATCAACCTATATTCTGGGGAAAAAGACGTATAGAAATAGATCAAATAGGTTAGTTGGTTGGGTTATCTCAATCTAAGTACATAGACAAAGTACTAAAAATGTTTAGTATCGAGAGTTCTAAGAGGGGATTCTTTCCATGTCGTAGGGGATTTCTCTCTCAAAAAGTATGTGTCTTGTAACACAAGATGAGAGAGATAAAATGGATTATGTTCTATATGTTTTAGTAATTGGATCAATATTTAAAAAGGGCTATCTATGTTTTCTTGTACTATGAAGGAGTTGAACTAAGGGTTCAAGGGTAATCAAATGCTAGTTTTTAATTAGATCCAAATAATAGTAAGCCACAATCAGGGTACATCTTCATTCTAAATGGTGATGCGGTAAGTTAGAAGAGTTTCAAACAACCAACCACTACAAATTCTATAACCAAGGGAGAGTACATTTCAATGTCAAAGGCATCAAAGGAAGCGATTTGGATTAAGAAGTTCATCACTAAACTTGGAGTGGTTCCCGGCATTATTAAGCTTATAGTATTATACTGTGATAACAATGGCACCATTACAAATACAAAGGAACCAAGGTCTCATTAATGGTCTAAACATGTACTCAAGAAGTTTCACTTGATCAAGGATATAGTGGAGTGAAAAGATATAACATTGGAGCAAGTTCCTATTGAAAAGAACCTTGCAGATCCTCTCACGAAGACATTGTCTTCAAAGAGACACGATCGACGTATGGAAGGATATGGTATTAGATATATAGGCGATTGGATTTAGTGCAAGTAGGAGATTGATAGTTTATGTCTTTGTAGCTAACCGGTTGGTTGCAATTTTATGTATGAAATTATTATTTAATTAAAAAAGACATTCTTTATCTTATGTATTATATTAATTATATTTGATGTTTTAATACTAAAGTTACAATCCTAAGAATAATTACTTTATAATTCAAATTATGATAATATCATAATTATGAGATTCAATTTGCTTTATATATTATTCCTAAATTGTTCCTAATTTTAGTTTCATCAAGATGAGATATTAATGAAACGGTAAAAACTAGCATATATTATGTTTCTTTCTTATGCAGAAAGTAATTGATGTCATAAATTAAAGTACAAAAATACTTAAACTAATGTGTGGGTGCTTATTAGAGAATAAACTAACCTAATTATAAGGATTCTAAATGGAATATTACTTATTTGCCTATGAATTTTCTCATTATGATGGTTGTATAATTGATTCTTAGACTTAAGATAATCAAAGTATATCATGAGGGAATTAATGTGTTTTGATGCTACTTATTACATATGCTATTTAGCGTAATTCAGTTGATACTACTTAGATACAGTATGAACCATATAAAGATAGTTGAGTAATTCTATAAAGGATTTGTCTCTCTAAAGTAATTAGAGAGAATTTTCTATTGTTACTGATTAGTAGTGGTGTAAGGAATTCTCTAACCAAAATGAATTGACATTTGAAAAGATGATTTCAAATATCAATTATAAATCAACGAATTAACAAAAATGAACATAATTGGATTTAAAAGAGCAGACAGTATATCCATACTCTATTCAATTGGAACATTGAATGATGAAAGGATTAAATTATACATCATAAATATGCATTGACAAGTTAAGTCAAACCACTTGAATCTTTATGTTTAGGTGGTAATGACATATTGTTAGAGGTCAATCTTGATCTATTATTATAAATTATTTAATTGGAGACTTAAAGATAAATTAAAAGGAGTTGAATTTATCTAATTTTAATTACGAATTACAATTAGAATTTATAATTATTGCCAATATATTAGCAATTTAATAGGTCACACATAAAGAACAACTTAAAATCAATTTCAATTAAGTGGACATAATTATAAAGTTTGAAAAAAATATAGGGATCAAAGACGAGATATTTTATTTTATTAAAATTAAATAAATTATAATTAGACTTTGACTTTTAATTATAATTGAAATATTTAATTTTAGTAGAAATTAAAAATCCTAATGTGTTTTTTATTTATAGGAATAAGTATAAGGGAGATATCGCTCTGACTAATTCCTCTTAAATAGTTAAGTTTCGTTTAACTACTCTATAGATACTGTTAGAGGTTAGAAGATTGAATAGCTCATGATTGATACGTCCAAAAATTTTCGAAAGAATTTCATCAGGAATTTCAAATCAAATACAATTTTATGATTCGAATATTTTTCAATTTATTCAATTATTGAGATCATATTGAAAATCATAAAAATTTATTTTTTTCGTTGTGCTCGTGATTTGATCACGGTTGGTTTCTTGACAAAAACACCAATATCCCTTAGTGTATTTATGCATAAGGTGTAGTTTATAAGGATGTATTAGAATAAGTAGTTATTAAGGATATCAAATATTAGCCTTTACCATCTCTAACCTTTGACTATGCTTTGACCTCTCTCTACCTTTACCATCTTTTTGCCCCTTCTTTGTTTCAAAAATCACCCATCTCCACCTAATATGTAACTAATTCTCAGTGGTAGCAACCTCTGCCTTAATATTAGGCCTCCCATATAGAGCAAGGTAAATCATTGTTCACCAAGGAGGAATTCCCTACTCTTTTCAGGGAGTCCCTTATGGTGAAAGCTAGTAACATTGCAATGATGATACACCTAAATGGGGAAGGACTAACAGACCCCTGTCCCGTGAGAGACTGGCAACAATTTTTTTCGAAGATATATCACAAAGATGTTTTGAAACATTATCAAAATGTACTTCAAGAGGGTACCATCACACCTCCGATAGAGCTCCTCTAAGTAGGCATGAAGGCTTGGTCTTTAGCATTAATGGGTTTCTTTTAGTCTAAACGCCCTACATTTCTAGTCGTCAATGTGTGGGCTAAATCACATTGGAGCAAAAAGGGACCAGAAAAGGTAATGTTAATAAAGAAAGGCACATTTTTATTCAAATTCTTCGAAGCCTCCAATCTAGATGAATTAGTTGAAATGGGAATGTGGCACATCGAGAATCAACTAACATTCTTGCAAAAGTGGAGGTTAGGTATGGAGCTTGATCAGGGTACCATTGAAGTGCTTCCCATATGGGTTCAATTCCACAATCTTCCGTTGGAGTTCTGGACAATTAAGGGGCTAAGCTTTTTGGCTAGCTCCTTGGGAAAGTCTCTTTATATGGATTCTCAAATAGCAACTATGGAGAGAATCTGCTATGCTAAGGTATGTATCGAAATACCTACAACATCTACATTGCCTGATAAATTACCTATTTATGATTAAGTAATACAGGTGAATTTGAGAAAACTTGTATATATGTCTCCTACCCTTAGAAGCCGAGTACCACTTCCAATAAATGGGTTCCCACTGGTTAAACTTTCCAAACTGCTTGGTATGAGGAATTAATGGATATTGTAACTAGAAAAGATTCACATGACTAAGTAGATACTGAAGTTATTGAAGTTTGTGTTGAAGAACACATAATGCCTATTAGTCTGTTATTGGAAAAGAGAGAAAGGATGATAAGGCTTGTAAATCTACTGATATTTCTAAACCCTTTGAGAACAAAACAGTGGCAGTAGCAAAGGTTATTAACTCCTTCAAGAGCAAAACAAAGAGGTTATTAACTCCTCTAAGAATAGAACAGTGGCAGTAGCAACTATTAGTAATAATGTGAATTTGGTATCTTAAGAAGGTGATAGAATAGATGATAGTAATGATAGAACTGATGAGTTAATAGTAGACAATATATTCAATTCTCTAGTTAATGCAGAAACTTATCTTATACTTGAAAGAGATAAGGCTCAAACCAAACTCTAGGGTCAAGCTTTAGAGTCTATTAAGGTTGAATTCTCGACTGAAGTAAGTGCAAGAGCTGGACAAGGCGCTAATGACATCGTTAGGGCTAATGATTTACTTAGGAAATAGAACCTTTACCTCATATGGTAAATGAAGTAGTTCAGGTGTAGAACACTGATCTTAGGCAAAAATCATTTAGGGAAAAGAAAGAAAAAACTAAAGGGGACTCCCCCAACCATGATAGTCCTAGTTTGTAATTCCGGAGGGCTTAATGACCCTGTCAAAAAGTCCTTTATAAAAGACATGGTGAGGGAGAACAAGCATCGTATTATCGATCTTCTTGAAACAAAAATTAAGGATCCTATTTGCCTACTAGGCTCTAAGTTTCTTAGTGCAGAGTGGGAAATTATTTCTAATCACAATACACACTATAATGGACGTATTATATGTCTCTACAACTTGGATATTATTAAAGTACAGGCAGTTCAGGAAACTGATCAGTATTTACATTTACAATGTCAATACTGAGGTATAACAATTGTTTTTGATTTATCCTTAGTTTATGCTTCTAATTTTGGTTTTTAACAAAGCAAATTATGTACAGACCTACATCTATTATGACATAATATTCAACACCCATAGCTAGTTATTGGTGATTTCAATTACTCTCTAAACTTATCTGAAGTTGAAGAAGGAAGAAGGTTCAATCTAGGACTAACTAGGGAACATACTACTTTGCTATTGAGCGTGGACTTGGTTGATTTAATTGCCATAGGTAAATTACTTACTTGGTCCAATAATCAATAAGATAGCCTTCTTATAAGGAATAAATTAGATCGTTCACTTGTTAACTCAATATGTAAACGAATTCCCTAACTCTTTTATACATTTGGAGAAAATGTGTTATCGATAATGCTTATATGCTAGTGCAAAGAATTGTTGAAAGAAGCATAGTAGGAGCTCCTTTTTGGTTCTTCAATGTTATTGTACAGATGGATGGATTCACTGAAATAGTCCAAAGATGTTGGAATCATGAGATTGAAGGTTTTTAATGTCGGCCCCCTGAAATTTTTTTCATTAACTTAAGCATAATAGCTTATGGAATAAATGCATAGGAGGAAATTGAGGGTATTTTTAGTATTTAGCTTAAGTACCAAGGGTAAAGTGGACTTTTGGGAAAGGCATGGTGGACTTGTCTTCTTGGCATAGTAGTAGCGTGAATGGAAGTAAAAACAGAAGAAGAGAGGCTTCAGATGAGAGTGGAAAGAAGAGAGTTGTGAGCTAAGTTGCCATTTTTATAAGGCTTAAAGAGAGAATCCGAGTGCATTC
>JANZXR010000171.1:9418437-9435966 GCA_027575705.1 Erythroxylum echinodendron | reverse complement strand
CAGGAGACAAAGTTGGTCTTCGAGGTCTTCATGAAGATTGTAGTTCTTGAAGTCCTCTTTCCATCTATCCAAAGAAAACCTAGTTTGGATGCTTGTAAGATAAGTTTTACTAATAGGCCCAAAGAAAATATATGTGTGAAGTGAGGACTCAACCACGCGGATGATTAAAGGATTCAGGTTGAAAGGTAGGAATAGACTAGTCGACTATTCTAAGAGCTGAGCTGAGACTAATAAAGGAGAGTTTTGAGAAGATAATCTGATAGTGATCAAGGTGTTATCTCTAGAAGATAACTTACGTAGTAAGATATTCTGCATGCGTGAAAGTAAAGGTATTGGTATCAGAGCAAGTAAGCAAGCAAGAGTTAGGCTCCGAAAGTAGGGTCTGACAGAGTTGATATCAGAGCAAGCATGAATAATCATATATGAGGAGTTAGGCTTCGAAAACGGGGCCTAACAGATGTGGTATCAGAGCAAACATGAATAATCATGTATGAGGAGTTAGGCTCCGAAAACGGGGCCTAACATTTAATCCTATCAATTGATGTGGAAACTAAGATTGGTAAAAGTCGCCTTTAAAATTTTTATGCAAGGGAGAAACCATAACTTAAACACTCTTAAGTAGCAATTGATTCAAGCACAAAAAAATTGCTATGAATCACCATATAATGTAGAATATAAACTGGTACAGGTAAGAAGTCTGCAAAGAGTATCAGAATACCCTTAGTCTTCATAACTCCATCCTCAAACAAAAGGCTCAATTCATTGGTTGAAAGAAGGGGACTCCAACACGAAATTCTTCCACTCTTCCTTACTTACTAGGAGGAATGTCAACAAAATATCTACACTCCAAGATAGTAATGGGACTAAATATACTGATATAAATGGCTTACAGGAGCTTACCAGAAACTACTTTGTGCAGCTTATGGGCAATGCTGATTTAATTAAGTCAAGTCCAAATGCTCAAAGGCTCTTCGATTTTACTATTGATTAAGATATCAAGGAATATATGGTATATCCATGCACTAAGCATGACATCAAGAGAGTACTGTTTGACTTCCATCCCTCAAAATCACCTAGGCTAGAAGGGTTTACTGCACTCTTTTTTCTGAAATCTTGGGAAATTACAGCCGTCCTCTAAAATGCTTCAAGAATTTAATCATACTTACATCTGCTTGGTACCCAAAAAGAAAACTCTTTAGAGGATGAATGACTTTAAACCTATATCTTGTTGTAACATAATCTATAAAGTAATTTCTAAACTTCTAACAGAGAGGCTCAAAGTGACTATTTTGGGAATCACTAATTATGCTCAAGGGGCTTTCATTCCTGACAAAAACATTGGAGATAATATTCTTCTCATCCAAGAACTGTTGGTGGATTATAACTCAGGAAAAAAGTTTGAAAGTTGTTTACTTAAAATTGATTTCTTCAAAGCATTCGATACAGTTGATTGGAGGTTTATTCAGATAGCCTTGCAATTAACTAATCGTTTTGTTAATTGGATAATGACTTGTATCCAAACCCTTCTTTGAGTGTGCTTGTGAATGCCATTCCAACTAAGCCTTTCAAATCTGCCAAAGGGATTCAACGGAAGGATCCCCTATCTCCTTATTTGTTCACTCTTGTAATGGAAGGTTGTCAAGACCAATGAGTAAGTTGATCTTATACAACTAAAGATTTCAACTTCATCATAAGTACAGTGCGATAAGCCTACTCATCTAATGTATGTGGATGATCTTATGATTCTATGTGGGATTTATCCTTATTCTATCAATCTCTTACTGGATGTTCTAAACACATTTTCTAAATGGTCAAGTCTAAAACTCAACTCTGAGAAGAGTAGGCTCTACATATCTACTGATGTCAAGAATATTGATGAAGTAAAAAAGAGTAGCTGGCTTAGATGTTCATTCAATATCTTTTTGCTACATAGGTGTACCAATCACACCTTCCAAGCTGAAACATCAAGATTGCTTGCCTCTCATAGAAAGGATTAAATCTAAAATCAATGCTTAGCAGAATTGATTTCTATCTTATATGTTAGACTTACTCTTATTGTTTTAGTCTTAAGCAGCTTACATTTACACTAGATTGCTTATATTGCACCACCATGGAAGATCACTAAAGAGATCGACAGAATTATGAAATCATTCTTATGGTCAAGCAGAACAAAGAACGCTAAAAAAGCAAGGATTAAATGGAGTGAGGTTACTACCCTAAAGAAGTTTGGAGGACTTAGAATTATCTCTATTATTACCATATAAAAGGTTTTAATGTGCAAACGAATTTGGACGCTCTATACTAATCAACAATCACTTTAGATCAAATGGATCCATAAATATCATCTCAAAAACATCAATTTCTTGCACGTTACTTGCATAATGGAGTTCCCTTGGGTCTTTAATCAGATATTGGGACTAAGAGGCACTATTTATCCTTGTATTAAACATAGGATTGACAATGGTGAAAAAACTTAGTTTTGGTTTGATAATTAGCTTCTTTCTAGCCCCTATTCATAACCAGGCGATACTACATTTGAGGAATAGAATTTCGCTGAGTCTTAAAGTTTCCATCTTGATCAAAAATGGTAATTGAAGTAAGAATTTTAGAGGATTTGACTCCCTTAAGCATCTTTTCCCCCTACTTAATGATGGTGAAAATGAAGATGTTATCACTTAGACTCCTAACCTAAGTGGTAAGTTCTCTAGTAAATGCTACTAATTACTCTTTACACAATACTCAACTGAGGTAACTTGGAATAATCTTCTTTGGAAACACTCTTTGAATCCTAAAGCCTATGTGATCACATGGCTAGCGATCAAAAACATACTTAAGACCCTAAGTCAATGGCAAGGAAATGTTGATACCAAATATGTACTTTGTAAGATGGAAGTGAAAGATCAGTGACCACCTTTGCTTGTTTTGTACATTCTCAAAAGCAGTATGAAGTAGGATTTTGCATATGATTCTTGATGCAACGTCTATACATATGATTGGGTAAATATTTTGAATTAGGTTACTCATAGCTGTAAGCAGGGGATGTCACTACTACCATCTACACTATCTAGAAGGAGCAAAACAACAAAAGATTTACTAACTTAAAAGAGGGAAAGTATCACCTAATGGACAAAATTGTTAACTGGATTCGAGCAACAATCTTTGCTAATAACTTGCAACATTCACTCTCTCCCGACATGATATCTAGATGGAAATTTTAAATGGATAATATGATGCTTTTGAATTATTCCCTGTAATGTAACTCCTTTGTGTATATTTAGCTATAAAGCTTGTACATAGGCTAACAACATAGAAATCACTATAATGTTGTTTTTAGCTTTGTCTATAGTATTGAAAATTTCATTTTTCAAAAAAAAAAAGTTAGTGCTTTTTCTTTGTCTCAAGAATTGTGTTAGCTGTTTGTTTATGTTTATCTATTTGACTTTGTTTTTAATCTTCCATTTTCAGTTTTCTCAGAATTTGTGGATTTATATAAGAACTTATGCCAAAATTTAAAATCCAACCAGAAGAGAGGCTTCAACCTCCTTTTTCCTTGTGCCAGAAGATGACAAATAATTAAATATTATGTATAACCTTTTTTATTTTGGTATTGATTAATTTATAAGTGGATTATTGAATCTAATAAAAGTGATTGCTTTTAGAAAAATTTAGATATTATCTTTACAATATCTATATATATTATTCATATTAGAAAATTTTAAATATTATTCATAAAATATTTAGACAAAGACAAATAATTTATGGTACAAAAGGTAAATATTAGAATATTGTAACAAATTAAAATATGTGGTCTTAATTAATTAGATTCATCTACAAATACTTATCCATCTTCTTTCTTTATATATCAAAATATAAGTTCAAGCATCTAATATAAGTGTTTGTGAAGATGTTAATTTTATAGGTATAATATGCAAATTAATACTTATAGTTGTTGACTATTTATATTATAACTTGTCTTTTTACTCATAATAATAATTTGCATCACATTTCTTCTTGATGCATTCTTATTCTATCCATCTAATCATTATTATAAGTAGTATGAAAGCATAATTAGGGTGTATCAAAAAATTGAAGATGAAAATTATCCTCACAAAAGATAGTTGCTTTGTAGCCATTAACGGAAGGCTGATGGACTTTATAGATAACATCAAATGGAATAAAATGGAAGTCTATACGATTCACATGATCAACTCATTATCGACTTAACCAAGAATCATTTTAATATTATTTGGTTTTTGATGATGTTATAGATGCAATTTTATAGGAAGAAAGTCACCATAATAATAAAGGATAAAAACAATTTGGTTTATAATAAGTTGGAGCCTTAACATTGATAAGAAAGAGATTAAAGGAATACACCCTAAGTGGGAGCCAAAATTATGATAGATCAATATCAATAAGTATGCTAAAACTATGGTAAAAAGGTCACTTAAAATAAGGTTGTTGGAAATTTAATAAGAAAAATTATAGTCCTTAAGAAAATTTTGCAAGCATTCAAATGATGATAATGGTCTATTTTGTGAAGCAACAATATTAATTGAAAGTAGGAAGTCACTGCTTAATATATGACTCTTCAAATCAAGAGCTATTTTTTGCATGACCTCTCAAAGAGGATGGTCCCATTATTGTGAACCTATCTCATGAGAATTTATGTATAGTTTTGATAATTATCCTCTAAAGGATGTTGGTGTTAAAACTATAATGTTAAAGATGCATCATAATATAATTTATACTATTTAGGAGGTAAGATATATGGAGACATTGAAAAAGAATCTCTAAGATGACTAGATGATCTTGGTATAAAATCAAAATTGTCAACAAGATTGTAAAGATAATTCTAGGCTTACTTACACTTATGAAATAAGAAAAGAGAGCTGCACACTTGTATAAGTTAAAGGAGAGGCATTGCTAAAAGTAGAAAAATTAATTGCTTTAAGTAGTAAGTAAAAGATCTTCAATATTTTGACATCAAAACTTAGACATATATCTAAATAAGGAATAAAAATTACTCTATGAAATCATAGAGGTATCTCTATCCTTTTATAAGAATCATGTTATAAGTCATACCATGTAAATTTTAACATATTAAATTCAAGAAGTTAGGTTACTCTTAAATTAGTTATCTCAGATGGGTGGCAGACATTAATCCAATCCCTATGAGAAGTAATGTAATTTGTCTCTTCTATTGATAATTATTCTATAAGGTATTAGGTGTATAGGAAAAATATGTGTTCTTAATGTTTAAAGTTTTCAAAGCGTGTTGAACTTGATTTTAGTAAAAAGTTCAAGTGTTTATAGACATACAATAAAGGAGAATCTAATAACAATTAATTTAATGCATTTTACAGGCAAGAAGGTGTCAAAATAAAGTTTTCTATTACATACACTCCTGAAAAAAAGTGGCAGCATAGGTAAATAGAACAATGTTAGAAAAAACAAAAGTAAGGTTGACAGTTATAAGTCTAAATAAGGCCTTCTAGGAAAAAGCAGTCAATATTACATGTTATATGGTAATCTCTATATAGTGAATCCTAGTAGAAAGTATTGAAATGTTGTAAAGAGGATCCTACTATACATTAAATGGACATCTAACATTGCATTAGAATATGAAGAATTATACTTTATTACTTTATTGTTAAAAGATATTTTGACTTCGACTATGTAAGTGACCTTGATAAAAATAAATCTATAAAGGGTTATATGTTCACACATATTAGCGGTGCTGTAAGTTAGGTTTTAAAGTTATACTTAGTTCTGGCTGCATCAACGTAGGAGCAGAATACGTAGCAGTTACACAAATTGCTAAAAACGTTATAGTTAAATTTGGTGTTAGAAAAACTTGGAAATAATTAAAAGTAGAAGAGAGAAATATAGATATGCAAAAAGTTTATACCAAAGACAATATAGCATTTTTTATGACAAAAGCAGTCATTAGTGACAAGTTTATTTGGTGTCAATCCTATTGTGGCTTGACAAGAATGTAAACAATATGATAATGACAAGGTGGACTAAAAATTGACTAGTTGGTAATCAAATATTCGAGTGGGAGATTATTAGAAGAATATAGATATTATTCATAATAACTAGATATTATCTATATTAGAAAAATCTAAATATTTTTTAAACAATATTTAGATAAAGACAAATAATTTTGAGTACGAACGTATATGTTAGAATGTGTAATAGCTACAATAAATGAATTATATGTCTATAATTAGTTTAATTTATCTATAAACACACGTTCGTCTTTTTGTTTCATATATCAAGAAACAAGTTCAATTATCCAAGAATAGAAATTGTGAGATACTAATTTTATAAACTTACAAATTAATATGACTTGTAGTTAATAAATATTTGTGTAACAACTCTTTTTTAGTCATAGTAATATTCTGCATCTCATATTTTTCTAATCACAATCTTACTCTATCTACCCATTCATTTCAATAATGCATTTAACTTCATTTAGCAATTAACTACAAATTACTTACGAAGTCAATGAGAATGTATAGTAATTTTCACATATGAAGAATTTTCACACGTTAGATTACAAATAAGTTTTAAAATAACTAGTAAATATTTGTTAACGCAATTAACACACCAATACTTATGTAATAATTGATATTCTTAACATTATTCTAAATTGCATACCGTACCATATTATGCAACGTATCACATTTCTTGAAATATATATTAGATTACTCCAGATAAAGGCATATTGCGTTCTGGCTGATACTAGACATATACATATATACGTTTTTTATAAAAAAAGTTCCCATATCAAACAGCATATCCTAACAGAAATCACCGCGCGGATAATGACTAATGAGATCATGATGGTCCTTGGAAACAAATTCTTGTTTGTTTCTAATTCATCACTGTACTTAGACTGGCCATGACAATAATTGATCAGCTTGTAGTGTATAGAGTCATCTCTTACGAATACGACGCACAGAAGCCAGGTATAGAGTCATCTCTTACGAATACGACGCACAGAAGCCAGGTATACATTAATAGACCAATAAAGAAGAGGTTGGGGTTTGGGAGCCATTTCCAGTAACAATAATAATAATAATGTTACGAATAATCTTCTAATTATGAACCACAGGTTGGCCACCAAACAGTTTCCTTTTTCTTTTCCTCGTTTTGGTACAAGCATTATGGTCATTAGTACTGCCTCTTGGCTGCTCGCTCTTTCTAATGTAACTGATCCCTCATGAACTACTGAAATCTTCTTTTCTTTAAGCTTTTTCGGATATTTCGATACACAGATGTCGTTTCTCTCGCATGGGCAATGCATTATATGTTCAATTAGGTCGTCTGGGATTCTGCACAAAAACAACATTGGTGTGAAACTATGACCTTATGACCCTTCTTTCTTTAATTAAGACTGTTGTCAATACCTTTACCTCCACCTTAATATTATGCTTGAAAGGATTTTATTAACATTTAAGAAGAGTGTTTATAATGAAATGAGATAAAAAAAAATAAGAGTTTTATATTAGATTTTATTTCATCCTAAATAATAAAAATAAAAAAATACTTCGATTTAAAAGTTTAGGATAGAATGTAAAATAATAAATATCTTTATATGATATTACATTATAAATCTTTCATCTAAACAACATTTCACTATATTACATTATGAATCTTTCATCCCTCTCAAATAACAATTTTTTAATATTACATTTATTTACATTCTATTTTATATAAACAATTCAATTTCATTATATTCAATTTCATTACATTAAAAACTTTGCATCCAACTAAACATATCCTTAGCTCTCCCAATTAAAGTGCATTGACACTGAACAAACACTATGGCTCCTTGATCTTTTGAACATTTGTAGGTATAACACCGATTAGGAAAGGCAAAGAGTGATTTTAGTTTATTTATTTTTTGTATAATTTTTTGTTTTTTGATATTTTTATTATTAATATCAATGTAATTATATTTTAATATTGATAATAATTAAATATCAAATAAAATTTAGATTTAAAATGTTTTTATATTTTATTAAATGAGTAATTTTATTTTAATGTCTTATAAATTTTGATAAATTTATTAAAATAAATAATTAAATAAGTACGAGGTTGTATTTCTAAAACCTAAATATATTTATTAAAACATTTGAATTGTTAAAACAACTAAAACTCTTTTTATGATTTTGATAAATTATGACACTAGAATAAAAAATAAAAACTAGAACCTCAATTGGGAAACTTTTTTTGTTGAATTTGAAAATAAAAAATCAAAATTAATTAGAATATAACTAAACAAGCCCAGTTAAATATAATAGACCTTTTCCTTGACAATAGAATAAAAATATCTTGTACAATGGAAACAGGTGGAGTCTGATTATTATTGCAGCTTGGCAAAAGATGAATCTCAGCGAGGCATATAGCTGAACGAACTTTATCTTTTGGCCCACCTATTTAATGCTTGAACATATAGATGTTTGTATGTCCACTCTTAATTTTAAGAAAATTAAAGACTGGTATGGAAAGAAACTCGGTAGCATTGACACATTTGTTATTTGTACTTAAAACAGACAAGTTTATAAATGCTCGAGTTAATTAAGTGTAATGTCTCGATTCGTCAATAATGTTGGTGTTAATTTTGGTTTTCCATCCAACTCCTCAAAAACAGTTCCTCAAGTGAATCTAACCCGAAACATCCATTGCTTTTATGGAACTTGTTTCTTTCGTTTAGTACGAGATTAAGTGTTGACTACGAGTTGCTAGCTTGAATCTTTCGGCCATAATTAAAGCTTACATCTAATGAATGGAAATTTTAAGAACCACAAGTTGATTTCTGACCCAATATTGGCTTGGAAAAACTCCAATGTCCTGGAGATTACAATAACAAACAAGAACTTTTTTATTAAAAAAAAAATCACAATCAAGATCTTACCGACAATTGCACCCTATTAATTGATGAATCTAAGTCAAACCACAATTATGAAGTTGAAAACAACGCTCGACATGTTCACAGTTATCATAATAGATGCTTCTTTCAGTTGACTTGAATTAGAAGTGTTATAATTACTAGTCTCTTCAAATTAATTAAATAGACTTAAAATAGGAGATTATCCTAATGATGAACTTCAAAATGGAAGCAGAGAAATTACTAAAGGATTTTGGGGAAAACTGTTAGCTAGTACATCAAGGAGTAGCCATTTTTAATTATAAATCATGAACAGTTACTTTTTTAGTAATCTCTGGTTAAAATTTTAAAAAATCATTATCTATCTTGGTTTTATTAATGTGGATTTGTAGCAAAAATTGGATTGCATAAATAATTTTTAATTTAAAAATTTTGCATACCATTTTTTAAATTGATAAAAATCAGATCAATGCTGACACAGTAAATTGTTCCTCTTTTATCTACTGCAGATAAAACTCAAATTGGATTAAACTGCATCGAGCAACTGTATTTGGTGTGACTAATAATGGTTTCCTGTATGATCATCACTCTTTGTAACTGTATATCCATGAAATGAACAGCCACAGTACCAAGCACACTACACAAATAAAATGGATATGTGCATGAAAAGAAATATAACGGATTTGAAATTCATTACTTTTTGTTCTTGTTTTTCGCTCTTTTGGTCGTCACATCAGAAGGAATTAAGTTCTGAAGAAGGGACTAAAAATTATGAGATTCAGGACCTTCCGCTGGTAACGCGGAGAGTATTGTCACTGAACTGACTCCGCTGCCTGTAAAAATTCCGAATATCCTAGGAAGATAATCTGCATTGAAGAGGTACATATACTAGCCCTTGTGCTACATATGATAGGGCTAATTTTTATTAGTAAAAATTATAAAGAAAGTACATTCATCAATTAGCCATGGAACTACAATTAGATTCTATTTTAAGAATTTTAACTTTTATAATATGGTATAATTTGACATTTGCTTGATTTAATGATTTAGGATAAGCGATGATGAATATTTAGCAGAAGACTAAATTGATTACACTTTGAGGGGAATGACTAGTGTTGAAATTGTAATAAAGATGCCTACAAGAATTTATAGATAATGCAAATCAGTTGGTGGGCGTTGAGCGATGGCAATTTGTCTTATGAACCTTCACATCTTGCAACTCACACACACACACACACACACACACACACACACACACACACACACACACACACACACACACACACACACACACACACCTTATAAATCCCTTTGCATTTCAGTTTATATCATATTCCATCAATAACACGCTCTGATTGACTCAGACAACCCCAGCTAACCTTTGTTTAATTTACACATTCATTCATCGCAACAGAACCTTACACATCTACTACAACACACAAATATAGATACATACACACGTATTTCTTTCTCAAATGTGTTAAGAACCTCCTTCCATGCTCTTTGCCTCTCAAGACTCTCATACACATATACACACATTCAAAAATCCCCCCTCTCTTTCTCTCCTTTCGCTCACTCTTAATTTCCACCTATTTCTTTCTCAAATGGATGTTACTATACTACTTTATGCTTTCTTGATCCTCTATCCACTCTTCTTTCTCTGGAAGTGGGTCAATGGGAAGAGGGATCAGGAATGTTATATTTTGGACTATGAGTGCTATAAGCCAGCAGATGATAGGAAGCTTGACACCGAGTTCTGTGGAGAGGTTATAAAGAGGAACACCAATCTTGGACTCAATGAGTACAAGTTCCTCTTGAAAGCCATTGTCAGCTCCGGCATTGGCGAGCAAACCTATGCTCCCAGGATCATGTTCGCTGGTAGAGAAGAGTGCCCCACGCTAGACGATGGGATCTCGGAGATGGAGGAGTTCTTTCATGATAGCATCGAAAAATTGCTCGCCAGATCAGGAATTTCTGCCCAAGAAATCGAGGTCCTCATCGTTAATGTGTCGATGCTGGCTGCTGTTCCCTCCTTAGCTTCGAGGATCGTTAACCACTACAAAATGCGGGAAGATATCAAGGTTTTTAACCTCACTGGAATGGGGTGCAGTGCGAGTCTTATATCGGTCAACGTTGCTCAGAACATCTTGAAGACTTACAGGAATGTCCATGCACTGGTCGTCACTTCAGAGTCCTTAAGTCCCAACTGGTACGCAGGCAACGATAGATCGATGATTCTCGCAAATTGTTTGTTCCGTTCAGGTGGCTGTGCAATGCTGTTGACAAACAAAAGGTCCCTGAAACACCGTTGCATGTTCAAGCTCAAGTGCCTCGTGAGGACTCACCATGGAGCCAGAGACGAGTCATATGACTGTTGCATACAAAGAGAAGATGATCAAGGTCGCTTAGGGTTTCACCTAGGCAAGAGTCTCCCAAAAGCAGCAACACGGGCGTTTGTCGACAACTTCAGAGAGATAGCTCCAAAGATCTTACCAGTTAGAGAGTTACTTAGATTTATGGTCCTAACATTTATCAAAAAGTGGACACAAAGCTCCACAAAAGGAGCAGGATCGACGGGTCCTAAACCTGTGATCAACTTCAAAACAGGAGTTGATCATTTCTGTATTCACACTGGTGGCAAAGCAGTGATAGATGGGATCGGAATGAACCTAGACCTCAGCGAGTACGACTTAGAACCGGCAAGAATGACACTGCATCGATACGGAAACACGTCGGCGAGCAGTTTGTGGTATGTGTTAGCATACATGGAGGCCAAAAAGAGGTTGAAGAAGGGAGATAGGGTTTGGATGATAAGCTTTGGTGCAGGCTTTAAATGCAACAGCTGTTTGTGGGAGGTGGTGAGGGACTTAAACGAGGGTAATAATGCATGGAACGACTGCATTAATGAGTACCCACCAGACTCTTTGGCTAACCCATTCATGGCCAAGTATGGGTGGATCAACAATGAAGACCCTAGCACCTTTGTAGTTCCTCGCTGAGAAGAAAACACAAAGGTCCAACCCCCCCAATATTCATTTCTTTCTTAATTTATTTTTCTCCTTTTTTTTTCCTCTTAATTATTTTTCTCCTTTTTTTTTCCTCTTAATTATTTTTCGGATTAAAAAGAGCTAATCCTCCTTATCTTACTTTCTTTTTCAAATTTTTCTTCTTCTCTCGGGGAATATTTGCTCAGTATATTCCAGTCCTTTTTTCATTTTATTGAATCCCTCGTTGGATTTCATAACCCAATAAGTTCTATTGCTTCCAATAGGTTGAGAAGGGTTCTAAACAAGTAACCAGGTCTTCTGCACCCACCCACTACCTTATATCAACTATGTTCTGCGCAATCTCATCCATATAAATATGTGAGACTCTTATGAAATTTAGAAAAATGTATAGATAAGATTACGTGGAATAGAATTGGTACAGGAGTGGGTATAGAGGATCTCATCCCCCTAACCTATTAGTAGGAGGATGTAATTTCCTTCATTTTCTTTAATTTTTTCAGTTTTTCAAAATTTTCAATTTCTTGGCCTTCTTCCACAGATTGTTGATGGGAACTTCTGCGTTTAATTTGTTTCTACTGTACTTTTGTTATTGGTGGAAAATAGAATTCATCTCTTGCTTTAATACACATCCATCTCTCCTGTTCTTTTCAGAATATAGATATAATAATCCTGTGTCTTAGCTATATGTTGCATGCGTTTGCATGGTTTGGTGGAATTGGGTTATGCAATAAATTGATGGGAGGAAAAAGACCTGTCCCACCAACACATGGACTTGACAAGCTTTGGTTACTGTTGTCTGGAAACATGATTATTAAGAGAGCAGCAGTAATTGCAGAACCTGTGGAGAGAGGGGGACCAAAATAGCTGGTGAGGTCTTTGATATCACTTTCATCATGAAGAGGGACTTGGGATGTCCCTATTAGCTTCATCATTAACCTTTTAAGTGTCTCTCCACGTCCTTCGTGTGATATGTTGAAAAATATCCTGTTTTAGAGCAGACCCCATAAAAAGTGAGCAACTATCAGGATGATCCGCAAGTCTAGCATTTTCATATATGATACTGCTCTTCAAAATTAGGTGGTCATTAATTTAATATAATTTTCATAACTTGAGTTCAAATTTTCATGACTCCAAATTTTATTAGTACGGAGCCAATATCTTTATACAAGTTTCTTGATCTTTAACGTTTTCCAATTTGGAAATTAGTTTCTTTTTCTTAAATATATTACAGTTGAAGAATATTTTGATGAAGAGGGACTTGGGATGTCCCTATTAGCTTCCAATTTTCAGTTTTAGAGGGACTTGGGATGTCCCTATTAGCTTCCAATTTTCAGTTTTATCTTCTTTGCATATATATGTTTTCCTTTTCTACCTTTCTTACAAAAGTTCCTTTATATAAATGTTATTGAATCCTTCTAGTTAAGAGCGGATCATTATCATATCGAACAAACTAGAAAATATGTTGATTGTAAAAAAATTCACTCATAAATTCAACTCATCATATAAAACGATGGTAAATATTCGCATTCCGGAGCACACACGATTAATTAAATTATTGCAATCATCACAACGCAAGTGAAGAAGGTAAGTAGTCGATATTGTAGGGTCTGAAACTATAATGTTCTTCTAAGCAGGGAGAAAAGGTTGAAGAACAAGAAAGAAATAGTATAAAATATCAAAGCAACAGATACAATTTGACATGGGGTACACACATATCAGTTTATTTATTTCCAACGTCGTCAATGACATCTAAGGTACAGATACACGCCTAACTCAAACACAACACACAAATTATAAGGAAAAGCTAAAAATATTTGTCTCAATCACATACAAAAAAAAAAAAACAGCATATGCTAAGGTAAAAAACCTTAACGACATTTAATGAAATAAAAGAGCTAACAGTTTTCAGGAGTCGTGGTGCTTCAAGCCACCTTTTGTCAATAAATACGTACAGCTTATGATACAACTGGATACACCTAGCTGCCCCATAAACACTTGGCCTTATCCAATGGTGTGGGAGCTTTATCCGCAAGTTTGAATTATGCTCGTTATTGGTCGCCGAATTAAAAGGAGTTTGCGCAGAGCTTATAGTGACATGAAACTTTGGATACCGGAAGATCATTTTAAAAATTGACTTACTCCAGGTCATTAATATACTCTCCCCTTCTGGTTGCTTACTGACTGTGACTTTGGTTTTGGTGCAGAAGATCCGCGCATTGTTGAAGCGTGATTGGAAGGTACAGTTTCAACATATCTCTCGGAATGGGAATACAAGTGTTGATAGTCTGACAGTTAAAGCTATGCACGTACACCCAGAATTGCACGTTATTACAGAACCTCCGTCATCTACACTACCATTTTTAGTTTCAGATCGGAGCCGAACTTTGTCACGTTAGAGTTTACCCTACGATTGATCTAGCCTTGTAGCGTTTTTTCAGTTTCTTTTTATTTGTATTCAAAAAAAAAAAACACTTGGCCTTAGTCTTGGACTGTGCCCTTTGTGGTACTAGAAAATAAGTTATATTTATATTATATATACACACACACAAACACATATAAGTATATATATATATATATGTAAAACGACTATGCACAGAAACCCTTGCTCCCCAGATCATGCAATTATTAACAATTGATACGTCATCTCCAGGATATGGGTGTATTTTCATCTTAATTAAGGAGCACATCAACGCTGAAATTTGTAGAGCAGAAACCAAAATAAATTTTAGAACTCTTAATTGTAGAATTAGTTTATGAAAATTTTGGAGCTTCCGGGATCAAGACCCCATTGGTCTCCTTGGCTCTACACTTGCTTGGCTTCACATAATAATAGAAAAATGAGTCAAATTAGATCAGTAAATATACACAATGTAATGAGCGTAAATTTCTATTAATTAGAGCAATTTGAGCGTTTTTCCATATATCTAGGAAAGACAATAAGATAAGCCTATGGTGCACGAGAAAGAAAGCACCGCAAGAAACCCTCAGCCAAAAAGATAAAATTAGTTTTAAACCCGTGATTCTTAGAATGAAAACAAGCAAAACCCAAACCTTCAATGATACCTAGACCAGCTAAGCTAAATCCAGGAGATTGAAAGCTAATATAAGAGAAAAAGTAAGTGAATCAAAAGTTTAAAGACTAACGAATACGAATACTCACATAAGATCGATCCATGGCTGGCAAAACATGACTTCATAGGCTGATCTTCACATATTTGTATGCTCACATAACAAAACGGTAACCAACGTGTAGATGACGACACGATCTATAGAGATGAGACATCAACGCGCCTCTATGATCCACGGGCAAGATTGCTTTTATGTGGTTGAGAAAGAAAATCATTTGAGAGAGAAAGGAGAGAAAATCGTTTTATAGAGGAGAACGAGAGAGTAGAAGATAAAGGGCACGAGGTCGGTTTTACTCTTAATCAAATTGGAGCCGTTGGATTAAATGGACGAAGAGGATGGATTTTATGTTCGTCCATTTGTTTGCCCTTATTAGGTATACTTAAAGAGATCAGAAAAGGTTTTTGAATATTTAGAGCTACTTTGTTAGGAGAAATTATAATAAATTCAAGTGACTGAGTAAAAATACTATTTTAAACTAAAAAATTTGAAGGATTAAATTACAAATTCTATGGGAGAAGGTAAATACTCTGAGTATGTTTTTGGCTTATTTAAACAGTAATAAATAAATTAATTACTTATTTTGGTAAATAATTATATCAATTATATATAAAAAGTTACAAAATAATCATAATAATAATTAAACAACAAATTTAATTTATAATAATTTGGTCATGTAATTTTTAATCCATGTTTATTTTTCGAAATTCACTATTGTCTCCTTTAATAAGTGACGAGAAGTCTTTCATACGTATATATATTCCTTTAAATGAAGAGAAGCTTTTACACATCTTTCTTTCATAAGGTAAAGACATATCGTTTTTGTTAATGCAGATGAACCCTAATTATTTAATTGCTCTCAATTGATGTATCAATCTCTCTAATATAATCTAGGAATTCCTTTTTTGATCATATAGAGCATTAAAGGTTCATATCATACTTTCAAATACAAAAAATGTAATGAAACTATTAAAATCTTTTTTTTCTCTAAAAACTAATTATAGTATCAAAGATCATTTTTGTAACTCATATATCATCTATTTATATTTAAAATAATTAAATATATGTGTTAGAGATACAAATTAAATATTATAATCGCGGGCAACAATGGCACTAGTTGATTAATGTGTAAAATTGCTTGACAAATGCGTGACATTAGTCTTAGTATATTATTCAGTGTTATTCTTCCTCAATCCCATGTTATATAAAATATGTTTCTTTCAAGGACACTTCTTTTTTAAAACTTAATATAGGTAGGTAGACCTAAGTCTAACATAGGTTGATCAAACATCTCAAAACAAATTATTCAAAAAAATTTTAATTCTTTGAAAGATCAAAATATAGTCATTTGATAAAAGCTTTATTCAAAACTATTTAAAAGTATTTTGACAAATCATAAAACTTACACAATATTTCCTCTTAATCATAAATATATTTATGTATTTTACGCACAACAAAATATATTCATGTATATTGAGGCTCTAAACTACTAAAATGATTAATATAAGGTTATAAGAAATATGACCACTTGGCTTAAATTATTTTGAATGTTTCTTGAATTGCACATGGACTTTATTTTGCTCAGTTTGTTCATTCACTAAACTTGATTTTTGATATATTACTTGATTTTATTATAATGTAGTTGCTGATAGGACCAAAATTAAATTCATTAATAGCAATATACTTTGTTATTATTAAAGTATAGGTTTAAATCTCACTTGATCTAATAATCTCCCTTTTTTTTATGATAGAATATATTTGGTGATATGGGAGGAAATAAAGGATAGTGAACAAACGATTAATATGTTAAAGTAATATGTAATATAGATCCTTCATTAATTCATGCACAATCAAGTACGAATGATCAATTTTCAATATCACTATTCTCTCTCCCCCTTTTTTTGTCAATATTAAAAGGGTGATATATAAAGTTACAAGTATCAAAAGAAAAAATAAGTTTCCCCTCTTTATTCACAAAAAAAAAAACAAAATCTATCATATGGGTAAAATGCACATGTAAAGTGTTTATCAAGAAATTAACAATTTTCAAGGAGCTTATATTACCAATTTAAAGATTAATATATCTTTCTCTCTGTAGATACACAAAACAATGCTCTCTTACCATAAATATGTATGTCAACTTAATATTCTCAAATTTCATCTATGAATGTATTAGGTTACCTTCTTTTATGTACCATAACTAATGTTGCGAATGCTGTACTGGATTTAGTACCGGATTGAGTTCTAAAACGATACTATACGGGTACCGGTTAATACCAGACATCGTTTCGGGTAATTTTTTAAATTTATGAAATAGTTCCTAAATTTTTTTAAAAATTACAAAATAATCTATTATCATATTATAAAGTTGTGCTCTGTCTCCAAAAATCATAATAATAAATAATAATCTCAATTGAATTTAATTTATAAAATTAATTTAATAATTATTAATAAATATAATTAATTTTAAATTATATTTTTAAAATATATAAA
>JANZXR010000171.1:9393079-9418337 GCA_027575705.1 Erythroxylum echinodendron | reverse complement strand
TATGTGATTTATATTTAAAAATAATTTATTTTTATTTTTATTTATATAGAAATATATAAAAATAATTAAAAATAATTGTTTATATATTTTCCATTTTCATTAATAAAAATTTTATTAGATTTTATTATTTTATTATTAATTATATAAAAATATTACTATTTATTATTTAATATATTTTATTTTATCATATGTGATATAAACAAGTAAAGAATAATTTTTAAATATATTTTTATTTTCCTTAATAAAAATTTTATTAATTTTTTATTTTATTAGTAATTATATTCAATTTGTTATTAATTATATAAAATTATTATTAATAATTATTTAATAAATTTTATTTAATAAATTTTATTTTATTCTATTCTATATGATTTATATTTTAAAATAATTTATTTTTATTTTTATTTATATAGAAATATATACAAACAATTAAAAATAATATTTTATATTTTATTAATTAAAATTTTTCATTTTATTATTAATTATATACAATTTATCATTAATAATATAAAAAATAATATTATTAATTATTTAATAAAATTTATTATGTTAAATATTATGCTATTCTATTTAATATATTAATTCTATTTAATATAATATTATGACTTTGTCACAGTTGATATTACGAAAAATTATTGAGAGTATGTTAAGTAGTTTGTATTTATTAGTTTACGTTCCATCCTAAACCTTCAAATTAGAAGTTTCTTATTTTCACTGTTTAGGATAGAATGGAATGTAACATGAAACCCTCCATTTCTATCCCATTACATTATATTCTATTATAAAATTTCCTTCCAAACGTTGGAAGTGTGTTACGTTCCATTCTATTCTATCCTCAACTCCTCAACTCCTCAACCAAACAGAGTCTTAAGGCTAAGGAGATTGAAAGTCGTGTTTGAAACTTTGCTTGGTATAAGATTGAAACGATAACAAAAACACCCTTTTATTCATTAATTCTTCCCTCTGCATAAAACACGTTATGGAAAGTTCCTGACAGTGTAAACTGACCTGGCACTTGCCTCCTGCAATCCTTATGGCGATGAAGAATAAAGTAAGAAACTAGGCATGGAGCATGCAGGTATCATATGAGGAAAAGCAATGCATAGGGGAGCAAGCCATTTACAATGACGGGACATGTGTAGTTGGCTTCATGTGGTACGTAGGAGGATGATAATGGGCGCATTTATTCGCCGCCTCCCTTTGCAGCAATAGTAGGTTGAAGATGTTTATTTGTTCGTTGCGTTTTAAGATATATGGACCAGATTACGCAGGATCAAATACAGATTATGACGTTAACGTTAAAGACTTTATTACACTACATGTGCGAGGTTCTACTATTTTTGACTTTTAGCCAAATATGGTTACAAATAGTTGATCTTTCGATTATAAATAGTCCATCAATCTATCTGTGATATTCACATACATTGCTAGGGAGAGACCATCATTATCATTATTCCACCACACTCCGCTGAAGAGTGTAGCTCAGTCCTGTTCCGAAAGCAAACCCATCTGCAGTTGCTTCCCTTGACTCCTGGAAAGAGTTCGTCTCTTGCTCTGACCATATATACCCAAAAAGAATTGAGCAGAATTGGAAGTATTGGCTAACAAATTTCATGTCTTCAGAATTTTTACCTTTCAGGATTCGAAAGAAAAGAATATCAGAACCTTGCAAACTAACGTCACGTTAATTTGCATCATTAACAAGTACTATCTTTCTATTTTCAAAGAAAATATCTCTGAATTTGACAATGACGTTTCCTGGATCCACTGGCTTCACCCCAAAAAGATTTCAATAAAAGCCTCGTCATGCTGTTGTACGCTTTTTCCAAATCAAGGTCGACGATCATCTTCTCTAAGCTCGCCTAATATTTATGTCATTGTTATGCAACCTACTTTAGATTAGGAGGTGACACACATCTCGTGATTATGGAGTGCATCTTCTATACGATTTTATAGTGATTAACTCTTTCCAACGTCTAAAATGATGTTTTTTTAATCATTTAAAAAGTTCATATTCAATGACCAAAACGACGCCATTTTAAATATTAAACAATATCAAATATCATAAAATTAGACAGAAGATTTGAACTTCTCTCCATTTTAAATATTAAACAATATCAAATATCATAAAATTAGACAGAAGATTTGAACTTCTCTCCATGCAAACGTTTTCAATTCAAAGTTGAGTTAAGATTGGATCTGTTAATATTTGTTTTCTAATGAACCACAATCCTCTTGTATTTGATATACAAAGCTTTTGTATTATTGATAATAAACACACTCTCTTATAACTAATTACTTCAAAATGCAATTTTATTTATACACATAAATGGGTTCATGATCTGGTAATTTTTATCTAAACGTTGTCGAAATTAGTTAGATATTATTTTTAATTTATAAATTTGGCTAACACCGTATTCTAACAAAAAGTTTAATTTCTTTCTATTTTTAAGATTTATTTCATTCAGCACCTAAGATTTAGGGCCAAGAGCAAGAAGTCATAAGACTAGACCGCAACGTTATAGGCGGAAAGTCTTTAAACACCAGGCCCATATTAAAATGAGACTTGACATCCAATCCAGATCTAAATTTGATGGGTTTTACGGATGATACGACTCTTCTTCTAGGACTGCATAATCGCATAATAGAAGAAAGCAATGTTTGATTAAGTCTTTGTGTCTGATTACCTGAACTGTATGTTATTGTAATTTTGTTTGAGAACATTCATCGAACAGTTAGATTGCGTGATTCCTTGATAAGCAATTCTAATGGAGAACACGAAGCTTTTGCTTTCTTGTCCTTCAGGTCTCACACCTTCTCAGGTTCTCTATATTCCTCCACTCCTCTCTTATTTTTTTTTTTTCCCCTTTTTATTGACCACCAAATTTGATCTTATTTGATTCTGGTTCAAGTTATCTGTTATTTTCGATCAATCATACGACAGAATTCCCCATCCCGACTTTGAATTGGAGAACTCCATTGACAAGGTCAGTTAATTTTCTCTATGTAATGCGAATGCTTGTATTGCCTTGCTGGAGACATTGGTTTGCTAGTTTAACAAGATTGTTTGCCCAAATTATATGCTGCATGTCTTTTTAATGACATGTACAGCTGTTTATCATGTTGCTTAGTACTTATAGTGTCAATATTAACTTGGCTTTGTTCCAAAATCAAAGCCAAACCGTTTCCAGTTGCAAACCTACTCCAGTAGCTGAGCTTTACTTTTATAATTGTTCAATGGTGTTTTTAGATATGGGATCAAAGGGTACAGAAGAATGCATCATTGTACAATGGGAAAAAGTTCCGGGTATGTTGACAACCTTTTTGCTCCTGAGTGATTTTCAAGTGCTCTTTTTATCACTTTTACTGTATCTTAATCAAGCAAAACTCAACATAGCACGAGGGCCTTGGAATTGTTAGATCGTTTGCACACTGTTTACTTCGTTACTTGTGATGTTTGTCCAGAAACCAGTCCTTGTCTTGCATACAAGTGAATCAAATCAGTAATAAAATAGGATTTTCAGTGCAATAGGGAAATGGCCAAGGCTTGCAGTGCATAAAGAAATATTTTGAACTTTATGTCTGTAGTTCCATTTCTTGCTATGAATTCATTGTTATTAATATTCTTTTCAGTATGGAGGATATAGACTTCTCAGGGGAGATGGATCAAACCAAGATTCTCTTGTGTGCCTCCACCTTGGTTTGACTGATTATAGGTCTCCTACTTTCTCTGGTCTTTGAAGCATACACACATATCTCCATGTGTATACTATCCTAGAAATTTGAGACAGTTTTTGCAGCTTTCCTTAAATCAAGTCGACTTGTGTGTGCATATATGTGTTTTGTGATATTTGTCTATGTGGGTACATATATCCACAAATCCTTCCATGGAATATTAACTATTAAAATAATCAGATATGTACTTTAGCTTTTCTACCAATAAAAGTTTGCTTCATGCTACTGATTTTAGATCAGCTTGCCTACTATGCCATTTGTCTTCCGCCTAATAAGTGTGTCATCAGAACAATATTAGTTTTCTAGGAAGAAAATATTTATAGCCTGATTACTGAACTTCTTATCTGACAATGCCTAGTTGGGGTAAACATCTAGAAATCCCTCAGTTGAGTAGGGAGATTTGCAGGAACTAGACAGCAGTGGATTTTCTTATAGATTCAGTTATAGCCACTTTAAAATGGAAGTTCATTCAACAACTTCAACAAGTCTTGTTTATTCTCCTTTTACTTTCTTCTGTTATTGGTTTGAAATTCTTTCATATTATTTTCTGAATTATTGCTGTTCGTCTAATTCTTGATCCATTAACTTTGATGATTGCCATAAAAATGATTTCATACAATTCCTATGTCAATCATCTGCCCTAGAAGGAATAAATGTTCTGTTGTTGATGTCCAGGACTTTTGTTGGAACAAACTTAAGTCCTTCGTGGGAAAAGTTCCTTGCTGCGTCAGAAGGTATTTCTTGAGGCATCTAAAAGTTTACTGGTGAAGATACATTTTTAATGGTTTTTCCAAATGTTTTTCAGTTTTTATTTTTTTTTTGGCATTGATTCCATTCTATTAACAAATTAACAATGCCCTGGTGATAAAAATCACCTCTTCTGTTCTCCAAAATGTATGCCAGTTTTGACGTTTCCAATATGTTGGTGATTTTCTGTAGCATATATCTGCCAATTGGTTTACAACCGCATAGTGATTTTCTGGGCTAGCATACCATTATTTTGTTTATTTTTCTGCAATCATAGTAGTAGTTTTTTTTTTCTCTTTCTTTCTACTTCTTAGTTTTTTTGCCTTTATTCCCTTCTAGGCGATGTTATAAAGTGTCAACACACGTCAAGTCCACTAGGAAATGGTGCAGTGGTTGAGACATTGGACAAAAGGATAGTTGTCTTGCAAAGGAGTCAAAATGTTGGGGAATTTCCTGGACATTATGTTTTCCCTGGAGGCCATCCAGAGGTATGGAATCTGGAAGTGTATCATATGCATCATTTTCCTCAATTTCCACTTAGTTTGAGGAATGATTGAGATTGTTAAATTATAGATGTTTGTTTTGCCCTTGGATATTAGCTTCTGGGAGTAGGATATATCAGTTCTCTAATCACTTACTGATTAGAGGTTTCCCATTTCTAGATGATCAAAACCAATTGTTTTTTCTCTTTTTACTTCCTCTCAAAGCAGTTTGTAGGTGATTATTCCTCATGTAATATTACTTTCATGATGGTTGACAGCCTGAAGAAGTTGCAATAGCATCTCACCAGAGTGGTGAAGAACTCGTAGATCGTGAGCTTATTAACAATAAGGTTTCTGTAGAAATGTTTGACAGTATTGTTCGCGAAGTGGTTGAAGAAATTGGAGTACCTCGTACATCTCTTGTAAGATATAATGTCATGGAAGTGACACTTTTTCTTACATATTTTTCTATTGGCATCTTCCATTTTTCATTCGCTGCAAGTAGCATTAGCCAGGATTAACACTTGGGGGCTGCATATTGAAACCAACCATTTTTCATTTGCTGCGAGTAGAATTAGCTAGGATTAACACTTGTGGGCTGCATATTGAAACCAAACTCAATTCTTATGCACTTTAGTTTGAAGCCTTTTATAGTTATTGGAGTTGTATCATTGGAAGAGTACCTGAGGTTGTGTTTTAAGACCTGGTTTACCAATAACATAATTAATGTTCAGATGTATGAGAATGAGATTTTCACATGCAAATGTATTCCTTGTGCTAGTCTATAGTTGGTTTTCTGGTATAAATGATCTACAAGGCGAGTTAGCCTAATGAAAGGAACCTGCAGCTGGAATGTCATGGTTGGGAGTTCAGGCCTTACTGAGTAAGATGTTAGGGTAAGGATGGATGCAGGTGGGACTAAGCAGGGGCACTTGCTCCACTAAAAATGATGGAAGACTTACATTTTTCCCTATTCACGTACCTACTATTTTATTTTGTTCCCTTTATAAAATGTAACTTTAGGAAATGGAATGCTTTCTTCTTTGTTTGATAAATGGGTAAGAGGTGGACCCTTAATCAGTAAGGAAGAGGCACCTTTCTCGCTTACACATTTAAATGATCCATTTAATATTACGTGGGGACCATACTTTAGTGAACCTCCATGGATGGTAGTAGATAACATATACTTTGCCCCCACTAAACAGATTCTAGATTCACCTCTTAGTTGGGGTTTTACTTTGTAATGTTATGGCCCATTGCTTTTCACTAGATCGAAAGAATTAATGGGCTTCTTAAAAGAAACCATTATTTATTCCTGGTTCAATCACATTTGATTCTGACGTATTATTTAACTGAAAGCATGTATTTATTTTCATTGCTTAATTGTTTACTTCTTTGGATAATGTATCTCAAATTTTGTTCTGAATTTTTTGCAGTTCAGTCCACTTTTTGTAGGTTTATCTCGCAGAGTGTTGAATGTTCGACCAACTGCCTTTTTCTTCATCAAATGCACTCTTCCGTCGAAAGACATACAACAACTGTATTCTAGTGCACAAGATAGCTATGAGTCAACTCAACTCTATACGGTTACAATGGTTAGTTTCAATTTTAGCTTTTAATTTAGACGTACTCCTTATGGTTCAGTTGTTTTCAACATTTGGCTTGTGTCTAGATGAATAGCCAAGCACTTAGGAATGTGGTGGCAGTTGTGGGATATCTTTGTGCTGAATTTGATCACAAAGGTGGTTAAGTCAGTCATTTTGATGATAGTGTGGTGGAATACATTGGTAGAGCACCCAAAACTTGATGGGATAATTGGGATTTTAACAAAAACATTGCTGGTGATGCATCATATATACTTTTCTTTGTTCATTTTATGCTGATTATTTTCTTGGGAGTAGTTGTCAGTGGAAGGATTAGAGGTTGTGACATTTGAATGATCTTATTTATAGTAGATATGAAGATCTCTCAAAAGATTTGACAGCAATTAAATGTCCGTCCTTTTATTCTCCTTTCTTATAGTGCATTAAAGAAGTCAGTTTATTTGTGAGGTACCATGAGAGGGAAAACTATGCAAGGATTGACAGCATGTTTCAACAATAGAACTTAATCTATTACTTATCTTTTCCCCAGGCTGATTTGGAAAGCATGGCATTAAAGATGCCTGGCTGCCATCAAGGTGGATTTGCTCTCTATAAGTTGATGGTAGAAGCTTCAAAGAGTGTGTAATAAACAATCCCTACCACTCAAGAATCAGCCATTAATATGTAAGTTTATGCAGTCGTAGACATTAGCATGATGAATTTACACTTGGTATCTATACGCACTAAAGCAACGGAAAGGCATGTATTCCAATTATTTTTTGGTTTAAACTTTTAGGAAATGTAAACCATCTTACTTAGAAAAAGCATTAAACATCATTAATTGTAAGAAAGATTCAATTATATGTTCATAATTTCAGTGGTCTTTGTCGTCAAAACTAATATTACCCAAAATATCCTTGCCAATAAACAATTGATTTAAGGTGTCCTGGGGTAATATAATTAATATAGGTCTTAATGGTCATGAAGGTTACTGAACTTTTTTCTTGTAAAAGTAAATCAATGCTATATTGTATGGAGTAATGCACTTCAAAAGTCCCTTATGGTGAAAAAATTCTGGGTGTTCATCATCAATACTCAGTTTGAAATCTCGCAATGAAGCGGGGTCTAGGGAGATTTGATAGTACGCAGCTTTACCTTTACATAATAGAGAGGCTGTTTTCGGTAGATTTACATGCAGATGTGACAATAAAAGGTGATGCAGATGAAAAATGATATGCTAAGAGTGTAGGAAAATAAAATTAAAAAGGTACATAAATAAATAAAATAAAACAAAACCAAATAAAATAGTTGATATGATGGCTAAAATCGTTGTGAGTAGATACAAGTTTAAAAGAAAAGTTATATATATATATATATATAATAATAATAATAATTAGAAACGCTGTAAAGTTCTATTCATACATGTTATGCTGCAAACGTCTGCTCACTATTCTTTAAATTGTGCATGTCAATATTAAGTAAGGGTCATGCTAATTTGCTCTATATCTTACTAATTTTACCATATGTCCTTATGGGGACATATGATTAGGCAAATGATGGACTTAAACTTTGCTAATCATAATGTTGGCATGTAATTAGAAGCAAAGTAATAGTAAATGCTTATGCACAAAACGAATTAATAAGGAAAATATGAAATAAAACGCACAGTTGCATACAAGTACAGGCACAACTACTAACTAACAAATGAACACGAAGAATAAGCAAAAATAAAAAGGAAAGAATACATATAGAAAAATCATAGAAAGAAAGCACTAAGGTGAAGCATACCTAATCTTATTTGTATTAGGATGTAAGAACCACAACTAAAGGGATCTACTTGATCATTGTCCATATAACTTGTAATCTCATTTAACCTGTATGGCATCACAAAGAATATGGAAACAGCCGATATCTTCCTGAGTATGATATGAATCGGTAGTAGAGACGACCACTGAAAATAACAACACATTGAAAACAACCGATATCAAATAGTATAAGCAGAGACGACCATTGAAAACAAATAATCATCAGAAGCAGATATAAAGCGGCAATTGATAATTAGTAACAAATCCAATATCACAGCCACACTCTAACACAAAAAATCCAATCCTCGGATTTAAAGCTAGTATCTTTCTCAAACAATAACACAAAAATCAATCCAAAACACGCAAAAACAAATGCAAGGCATATAGAAAATAAATAGACGCATCAAATGGATCTAGATCCAAAATGGACAACGAGGAAAATCTTCAAAGGAGGAGCGCCGCCATGAGAGAAATGAGGGAGATCGCTAAAGCAAAAGAAGATAACGAAAAACCCAAATCTTCATATAATGAATCAGAGATAGAAACATAGGCCAACAATTCCTACCTAGAACCCAGTAAATGCCTTAAAAAAAAGAAAATGTTAACACACAAGAAATGCCATAAAAACATGAAGCCAAGGATGACATAAAGCAATCAAGAGATGACATTTTTGCTCTTACTTTCCTAAATCTGACACCTTCGACTTCTCTCTCATGTCTTCCTCTTAAGCCAAAACATATGAGAAATATGACCTTTAAATCTCCCTATAAAACTTACTTAGCAGAAGAATTTCGCAGAATACAGAGTTTGATAAACTAACAAACTAACAAATGAATCGATTAATAAATCAAAGGAAACAAATCTCTTATCCAGAGATCAATTTGGTCCACAAAACGCACAAAACTTATGAAGTTGAAGAGACGAAGAATCTTAGAATAAGCTATGGACGAAGTAATGGGGAAAAACAAAGGACAAAATGAAAGTACCTTCATTGTGATATTTCGGTAGTTGTTGTCTCCCTTTTATGGCTTTCTTGTAAAAGAAGGAGAAATATTTGCCTTTTAAAAATATTTATTGAATCAAGAAACGCAACTTTATACAAGAGATTTCCGATAATCATGCTAATCTATTCTAGGTAATCTACAATCATGCTAATCTAAAAGGCAAGTAAATAAATATACAATTAATACAACATATTTGCCAGTGAATCGTCAAATATTATTGACCTTTTTCTTGTCAACACTCCCCCTCAAGTTGGAGATTGAATGTTAAGAACACCCAACTTGCGCATCATAGTTGAGAAAGCTTCCTTTCCCAATGGCTTGGTGAACACATCCATAAGTTGATCTGTTGAGGCAATATGTTTAGTTACAACTGACCCATCTTGTATTTTGTCACGAATAAAATGGCAATCCATCTCTATATGTCTGATTCTTTCATGAAAAACAGGATTGGCAACTATATGTAAGGTGGCTGTGTTATCACAATATAATAATGCTGACTTCAGATGCTTTATTCTCAAATTTTTCAATAACGAGTGTAGCCAGGATAATTCACAACATGTACCTGTCATGGCTCTATATTCGGCTTCTACCTAGGAGAGAGATACGATTTTCTACCTCTTTGTTCGCCAAGAAATAAGAGAAGATAAAAAAAAAAACACAATAACCCGTAATGGATCTATGAGATATTGGACTACCAGCCCAATCTGCATCAGAAAAAGCTCGTAAAGACAAATCATTATGAGAAGAGAAAAACAAACCTTGTCCTAGATTATTTTTCAGGTAACGCAATACACGCAAGGTAGCTTCCATGTGTGGTCTGCGTGGTGCATGCATGAATTGCTCAACACATAGACCAAATAGGTGACATCCGACTGAGTAATAGTCAAATAAATTAGGTTCCCAATAAGTCGGCTATACTGAGATGGATCTTTAAACAATTCATCTGAATCCGAGAGCATAATATTTTGTTCCATAGGAAAGTTCACAGGTTGAGCACCCAAAAATCCTCCATCCTTTAAAATTTCCAAAGTATATTTTCATTGCGAGATGGAAATAACTTTCTTTGACCAAGAAGCTTCAACGCCCCAAAAATACTTCAAATCACCCAAATCTTAATTTGAAAATGACTAAGTAGGAATTGCTTGAGAGCTAATATGGCATTGATATCATTACCTGTAATAAGAATGTCATCGACATATATCAACAAAGATGTAAAAGATTTTCCTTTTTGACATGTGAATAATGAGTAATCAACTTTGGATTGAACAAAGCCAGTTGCTTGGATAGCTTTAGAGAACTTAGCAAACCATTATCAAGAAACTTGCTTTAAGCTATATAATGACTTGTGAAGGCGACACACTAGATTCTCCCCCTGTCGCTTAAAACCAGGAGGTGGAGACATATATTTTTTTTTCATAGAGATCACCATGAAGAAAAGCATTGTGAACATCAAGTTGGTGAAGAGATCAATTCTGGGCAGCTGTTAAAGCCAATAAACAATGAACGGTAATCAATTTAATAGTGGGAGAAAAAGTGTCATGATAAACTATACCTTCCAACTATGTGTAACCTTTTGCAACCAAACAAGCTTTGAAATGCTCAATAATGTCATCCCAGTGCCGTTTGATTTTATAAACCCAACGACAATCAATAGGCTTCTTACAGGAGGAAGAGAAGTGAGGGACCAGGTATGGTTGGCTTCTAAAGCAGCCAATTTAGATTGCATTGCTTCTTGCTAATAGGAATGAGAAGTTGCTTCAGTATAAGATGTAGACTCAATATCTTGACCGACAACAGCAATAAAAGAGTGATGTTGTGGTAAGTAACAATAATAAGAAACAAAATTAGAAAGGGATATCACGTACCTTGTAGTGGACCTGATGACAAAGGCGGCAAATGGTTGGGAGACATTACTTGGTTGTAGATATAATCACATAAAGCTATGAGAGGGTGATGAGGTCTTTGAGAATGACATAAAATGGGTTCGAGAGGAGAACTAGTAGGTGATGGCTGAGTAGAAACTAGAGTTGGTGGTGAGGGTGCTTGGACAGGTGGGGAAGAATCAGATACAGAAAGAGGAATCACAGGCTAGAGGAAGTGGATGGGATTGACTCATAAGGAAAAGTAATTTCATGAAAAAAAACTTCACGACTAGTGAACATTTGGTGGGTGGCAAGGTCATAGAGCTTGTAAGCTTTCTGACTGACTGGATAACCAAGAAAAATACATCGTTTGGCACGAGGAACAAATTTATAGGGGACGTTCACTTCAGTAGCATAGGCAAGACACCTAAAAACTTGGATATGGGAATAAGAAGGAAGGTTATCATAAAATCTTTCAAAAGGAGTTTGGTGAGAAAGGAGTGGTGTGGGCAAACAATTAATGATATGAACCATAGTAAAAACACATTCAGCCCAAAAATTTAAAGGAAGGTGGGCTTACAAGCGAAAAACTCTAGCATATTTAAGACTATGGCAGTGTTTGTGCTCTACAACCTCATTTTATAGAGGGGTATAGACATAAGAAGTTGATAAGTGGTATCTTTGTGTTTAAAAAATTCCCACATAGAGGAGAATTCTCCCCCATCATCAACCTGAATGTTGGCTATAGAAACATGGAATTGTGTGTGGATAAAGAGAAAAAATTTAATAGTAAGTGTTGTATTTCACTTTTGTGATGCATATAAAAAAACCATGTGAATCTAGCATAATCATCCACAATAGTTAAAAAATATTTTGCACTAGAAATAGAGGCAATTTTATAGGGGCCCCAAATGTCACAATGAATTAATTCAAAAGGCCTGACAGACAAAATTGAACTAACAGAAAAAGGAAGGCGACTTTGTTTTGTAAGTGTACAAACATCACAAGCGTTATTAGACTGGAAAGGGAAATTTAATAAGTGTTTTGTCGTAAAATTTAAGCTAGAGGAAGACAAATGTCCCAAACGACGATGCCATAAAGCGGTGGAGGAGGAGGTGACCGGAGAACTGGGTGAACAACAAGAGGTGGCTGTTGTAGATGGAGTTTGAGGGTGTGGCTTCTCTGATGCTATCGCAACCAAGTAATAAAGTCCATCTTGTTGTTTACCCAATCCAATTGTCCTTCTAATCGTCAAATCCTGTAAAAAAAACACCAATGAGAGAAAAAGGTTACTGAATAATTAAGATCTTTGTTAATTCAACTTACAGATATTAAATCCACCTTAAAAGATGGCACACTAAGCACATTTTTTAAAGTAACAACAGAATTCAAAGGTAAATTTCCAAGGGATGTTATCGTAGCCTGTTGTCCACTAGGCATTGCAAATGGTGGCAAAGGGGTGTTTTTATTACTGTTGATAAGCAAAGTTGGAGATGAAGTAATGTGGTCTGTTGCACCATTGTCGATAATTAATTGATGGAGGCGCAACAATGTTCATAACAAACCTAAGGAAGCAACATTAGCTTTGAGATTGGGGGTTTGTGGATTGGTAGATTGTGTTGTGCCTTTACCCTGCATGATAGATAAGATTAGCTGGATTTGCAAATCAGATAGCCCATTTGTCATCGATGACATTTCCTGCATTATTGAACTTTCCTGGACATTGTTGACTGCAGGTTGATAGCTATTGTTACGCTTGAAAAGAGTGTTTCCTTTATTAGACCTTTTCGAGGCATGTTTAGGATATTCTGGTGGATCTCGTACATGATGGTCACAATCACAATAAGAGCAATGCAAAGGTTTTTTATTAGACAGGTTGGAGAGAGAAGAAGAACCTTTTCCATGTCGAACAGCTAGAGCCACTAGTTCAGCCCTTCGAACAACCATGGCTGAGTTCTCCGTCGTCTCACTGCATCTCCCTAGCTTCTCTGCTTCTCCTTTTGTATAATGGAAGAGTAAGCCTGGGCAACATCAGGTAGTGGATTCATCGACAGAATTTGCCCTCGGATTGCACTGTAGGACTCATTAAGTCCTATAAGAAACTGCATCAATCTGTGTCTCTTGTGTTCTGCCACACAAGAGCAAACGGTGTCATTATAAGATCCTAGTTCATCCCATAATTTTTTTTAGCCTTGTATAATAAGCTGCAACAATCATCTGATCTTGAGTAAGACAAGCAATGTCCCTCTTATTATAAAAAATACGAGGGCCATTGCTTTTAGAAAAATTATCTCGAAGGTCTTTCCATACCTCCTGGGCAGTGGTCGAAAAAATGACACTGTCTACAAGGTCCTATGTGAGTGAATTGATAATCCAAGAGAGAATCATATCATCACTTTTTTTCCAGGAAGCATACTCGTCTAGATTAGCTGTGGTAGATGGCCTTGGGGTGGTCCTGTCCATGAAACCAAACTTGGATTTGGCGTTCAAAGAAATCGTCATGGATCTTCACCATGTCGAATAATTATCCCCATTGAGGGGCTTGGAAATAAGCACCATTCCTGGATGATCGGAATGGTGAAGAAAATATGGATTGGCAGGATCAAACTTGCCTCCATTTGATTGTTGCTGTTCTGTCATGATGCTGAGAAACAGGGCAAAGAGAAAGGCAAAGAAAGAGGGTAGAGAACTAGGGTGTCGTTTACTGCTCTCATACCATGTAAATGAAGGAGAAATATTTGCCTTTTGAAATGATATTATTGAATCAGGAAACACAGCTATATACAAGAGATTTCCTACAATCATGCTAATCTATTCTAGGCAATCTACAATCATGCTAATATAAAAGGCAAGTAAATAAATATACAATTAATACAACATATTTGCCAATGAATGGCCAGATATTATTGACCTTTTTCTTGTCAACATTTCTCTTCTCTATTTGAGTTTGCTCTCCATCATTTAATCTCTCCTCTTGGTATGAAAGCTCTTATTCACTGTTGGGTGACATATGCTATTTTTATAGACTGCACCACAGGGTTCTTATGCTGCAATTTAGGCGTTAATGTTATTGTCATCTTGAATTTGGCTGAATATAGGCTTTGATGTTTTCTTATATGCGTTGTTTGTATGATGTTGTATCTAAATTTTCTTTAAAGAACGAAACCCTCATTTTATTTATTTATTTAAAAAGTCCCTTATTGTGATTCTAATTCTATCATGAGAACATAGATGCTTTCCGTTGAATGCAAGAGATTCTTGCTTAATAACTTAACAGTAATCGTGTAATACCATGCCAATTTCTGCATTAGCACAGAATACCTTTCTAAATGTTTGTAAGATCATAAAACATTTAATTTGAAAATTGAGAGACTTTTTGTTTCTATTTTTTTTGTTTTATGTTCAAATTCAGTAAAAAAATGTTTGTTTGAGTTTTTGTTTTTTGTTTTTGTCTTTCATAATTTGATTTATTATTAACTAAATATATATTATTTAATTATTTAATATATTAATTATTGATACGAACTATTAATAATTTAATTTAATGTTATATATTTAATTAACTAAATTAATTATTAATATGAATTATGAATAATTAAATTTTACTTAATAATTTTGTTTAATTTTTATAATAAATTAAATAAATTTAATTAACAATTATTAATAAATATAATTAAATTTAATATATCTTCAAATATAGATATTTCAAATAAAATTTGATTTAGTAGATAAAATATATTTAAAATAAATATTAATTTCTAAATAAAAAGCTATTTTCAAAATTATATATATAAGATTAATATAAATTTATTTAATTAAAAATAATTTATCTTGAAGTTTTATCTAATACGTAATTATTATCAATGATAAAAATATAATTACATTGGCGTTAATAACCAAAAAGTTTTTGTTTTTATTTAGAAGAAAAATAGAAATTAAAAATAGAAAACGAAAATTAAAAACTATAACAAAAAATAGAAGTGGAATCAAATGACTCCTGAGTTTAACAAATAAAGAGTTACCATTTTAGCCAGCCATTTCTCTTCTTTTAATGAACTTATAAATACATTATTATTCTTACTTGCATTAAATTAAAAAAGTCTTTGAATGTTGAAATTTACTTAACTAAAAGCAAAGTTGAAAGCTAAATAACATAATTATACAATTTTTTCTTCTTTTTCCAGATTATTTTGATTTACTAGAGAACTTACAACTGAGAAAATTTTATTATTCACACGTTCATATGGTGATGGTAGACTGATATTTAGGTTTGGGTTCCATGACCAAATTATTAACCCTTTAAAAGCTATTTTGAAATCTTAGGGCCTCCTAATGACTTAAGTTTTCAAGAGAGGGAATTTTAAAAGGAAGCCATAAAAGAATGGCTAGTACTATTTCTTTTTGTGTTGCCCCTACTTAACACAATAGTCTCCTTATATAGATAGGGAACATTAGAAACAAACATGCTCATTATATCACAAATAATACAATAATTTAGCTTATAAGAGTCGTTCACATTTGTCATATGGTGTGGTTCAATAATTAAATTTAATGGGTCCATATACACACAGACATATGATACTAGCTAGAATCATACATAGTGGAAACCTACTTTTTTTCGGTAAGTTTTACTTGTTCTTCTAGTGGATAAGATTATAGGATGGAGACAAATTTTCTTCATCATTTATGTTATCTCTATATTTCTTGAAGAGACATTTAAATTCTTCTTCGTTGAATTTAGACATATCTTCATCAGGATCTTAGGAATCTTGGAAGTGTGGAGGAATGAGATTGAGATGGTCCTTCAAAAGATAAATCAAAAGCTGGTATAGGATCAGTCCATCCTTCTAGAAAATCTATTCCTAGCATTCTATCTAGTCCTTCAAGAGAAGTGTGGAGGAATGTGTCAAAACGAGAATTTATAACGAAAGAATCAGGCTTTCCACCTAAGCAACTAATTATCCATTTTTTTTTAGGATTTAACACTTCTGGAAAAATGTGTTGTCTATTTCAATAGTAAAATGATAAGGGCCTAGGTAGAAGTTGAATTTTTTAATCCCTCATTTTACTACATGTATCTCTTTATAGATTGCATGGTAGTGTTTTTCTAATTCTTTCAGTTGACTAATAGTATAGCTATAGTAGAATTTTTTACCTTACAATTCTTTTATTGGGTCTGCACTATAATATTTCTTTGCCGACATCAATTTGTAAAATTCGTTCTCCTTTATCATGAATCTTAAGTGGTGGCAGATGCCAAACAATTTTGTATTGTACTACTCATGTCTATGTTATTCCCCATAGTGGATGATTCTTTTTTAAGAGCTTAAACAGTTGGCTAGTGCAGTTAACAACATGAGGGATAAAATCTCATATATAATTGATATTACCTAATAATTATTAAATTTGTTTTGTCATGAGCTTCTCATTATGGAAGTTGGACAATTCACTAGTGATGTATAGGCTTGGTTGATAATGTCCATCATAGAATTTCATACACAAGAAGTCTATTTCGATAGTACCAATCTGACTTTTTTGGGATGAGAGCATTATATTTTTTTTTATGAAGTTCATAAATTTTCCAACAAGGCCTTATGTTCATCCATATTTTTTCAGAATAACGCATTAATATAGATCAACGTATTGTTCAATATAGGCTAATATATTTTTGTCATTACCTTCTGGAACAATGAAGGGGCCACCTTAAGTTTAAGGGTCATAATCGTCCATTGGTCTTGGGCATTTGGGACATAAATTTTGTCTTATATTGATTTGTTGGATCTATCGTTATTTACCAAAGCCTTGAGATCAAATTTTGAAAACAACTTTATCTCTTTCAGGTGGATTGTTTATGTATTAATCTTGTGTAGGGGAACTTATCATCTTAGAGGAAAATGTTGAATGGTTTTAATCAATAACCAACCTCTTATTTCTTTGAGCACATTCTGCCTTTTTTTTTAATGGAATGCTTTACAAACTCAGTCAAACTTAGTAGGTTTAATCAACCTTTTTCTTAGTAGGATGACACATTTTTCTCTTGCTAGAGTAAAATCTTCTGGAGTCACACCTAGATGGATAGCCTTGGTGGGATTAATATCCTCATTCTTTTTGAATGTTAGTTGGACAAAGAATTATGAGTTTTGTTGTAAAGGATATCGAATTGATCATGGCTCTAAGGGCAATGTTGCATTAATTAATCTCTTATTCCTCCTTATTCTTGGGGGACTTCTTGGAGTCCGAACATATTGGATACATTAGTGTAGGAACATAATGATTACTTGAATTTGATGCCTTGAGGTAGGATTTGTAATTTCTTTGCTTATCAATAGATGTCCATCTCAACTAATACATCTAGTTTTAAAAGGTTACTAGTAAGAACTTTTGTCCATATGATGCAGTCTGAGAAGAATTTTATTCCAATTTTCCTTTCGATTATAAGATCAATCTTAAAAGATTTACCATCTATAACAGTGGAATATTTTTAATGAGATTGTCATACTTTAAGGGGAATGATTTAAAGCTCGATTACACTTTTACAGGAGCTTGTGTCCATGTATCCTATAGCTTTAATAGACTGATGACACTTGCTTATTAGAAGCTATTCTTCCATATAGGGCCTGGTGTATGATGTAATCTTGAAACTTACTTTTAGGCAAGGCTTTTTTATCAGAGATGTGTAATTTTCCTCTTTCGTAGTAGAATCACTTTCTTCAGTGGACTCATAAAAAGGGACTACAAATTAGGTGTCTTCATCTTCACTTGTTTGTTCTTTGAATACAAACTAAATGTCCTCATCACTCTTGATTAGAATAATGGCCTCATTCGATTTTATAAGTTTCATGTCTCTTCTAAATTTATTAGGACATCTCTTGTCATAATTTCTATGTTTTTCACAAAGATAATATTGATTTGACTTCTTTGCTCCAGGAGATCTTTTCTTAAAAAAATCTGACAATTATTCTTTTCCTTCTATGAGGTCTTTGATGACCTGCCAGCCTTGTCTTATGTAAATGAGACCTTTTCTTACAAGAAGATCTTATCGTTTCCTTAGATTTACACGCTTGCGTAGGACATGGTTTTTTACCAACATTATAGTCCTGAGAAACTTTTGTTATTCACATAGTTTTTCAAGAGTAATCAAAGTCAGTTGGTATATTTCTCCTAATGAGATTTCTAAGATGTCTCGATGCAAAGTTTTCATCGTTCTCTGTATCTCTGGTTAGTGTTTATTAAGGAGAGAGGCAATAAACATATATTTGAGAACAACACTATTGAACATGTTTAATATAACATACCACTCCTATAAAGCATAAGCCTAAACATACCAGAGGATATTAGAGAACATACTCTATGAAAATGATACATTAGGACAATCAAATTAACTCAATCCATTCGTCAAACATATCATAAGCATTCAAAACATTCATTTCTTCCCATTTCTTTAACAAACATATAAAGTCACATATGTCATTATAATTCAGAATCCATATATACATTACACAACAGTTGAGAGTTTAATCTTAGTACAAAAATGTGTAACATGATATGGGATGTTAGTGCAAAAGATTATAAACAGAATTGGTAGATTCAGCTAATCAGACCTTTGAGCCATTTGTCCCCAAAATGTAAGTGTTAAACTTCTACTAGATCGCTTAGTAGCTAGAACTCCCCTGAACCTGAAAAACAATGATATAATTCTGATGAGTTTGCGATTAGAACTCCCCTGAACCTGAAAAACAATGATATAATTATGATGAGTTTGCGAACTCAGTGAGTGAACCATCATCGATGCACTCACATAGTCAAATCACAAAGACAAGTTGTATCATAATTTATGACACTTCAACAAGTACATCATATAAGTCCGTATTGCATATCACATCACATTCTCCATTGATTTAAGTTGTATATCACTATTTTAAAGCAATTCAATAAATCATTTCAATTTAATCATATGATGCATATAGGTATGCATATGTAAATGCTCGTGTGTTTTCATTTTCATTTTGCTTTATTGTGACCAATTGCCTATCAACACAATTTGTTGTCCCATACCCGTTGTGGGTACCGAATTCATGACTGGCACATACTCATTATGGATAATGAGTCCATGCTATCAGAGTCTGAGGATCTTTTTCATAATTCTAAGCTCAAAGCTCTTTTTAGCACTTTGGTCACTCTGGTCATAACTTCTTTATTTGATCATTCATTTCAATATGATGAGATACATCATTTCATATGCTAAGTTTTCATTACCTTTCATTTCGGTGTGCTCGTGCCATATACTAACTCCTCGGACGTAAGTCCAACATTTATCAATCAATTGTACGCGCATTTCATATTAAACATACAATTCAAATAGAAGCACATATAAGTGAGTTTACACATCTAAGTTGACTTACAGTGCATTTAAAAAATGTTAATGCCTTGATGCTCCAGTAATGTTTGGATGTAGACGATCACATTATTGTCTATCATCATGCAATACATACACACATAGTTCACTAATCACTAATTTGTTTAATTATATGAATATACTATCATGCACATATATATGTGTCATGTTTCAATGCATGCTCAATTGACTTTTTGGGTATGTATTCTTATACATAGATCTTGACTATTCAACTTGTGCTTATACACCCTAAGACTATTCAAACATTATAGCTTGTATATTGCCATTTTATAGTCAGGTTTATACATTTAAGAAGCTTGATTTACTCCAAATTCATCAACCATACATTACACTTATCTGCTTACATTTTCATGATAAAAAAGCCTCTTATAACAAAAAGACAATTGTTACTTTAAATCTGGAATTTCAGCAAGCTAGATTTATACATTCACCAAACTTTTTTCAGCAATATATATTCATACATTTACCCAATTCTCATTCATAATTAACCAATGTATACACATTACTCATTGTCTTTAAGATCATGTTTGCATTAAAAGAACTCATTTATTCTTTTAACAAATAATAATTTTCAGCTTTGAACACAGCCACATCAAAACAGTCCATTCTTTAGGTTATGACATCAATTAACTACATAAACTTATCAAGCTCTTAACCAATTAATCAAGCAAAAATCTAGGTTCATTCCTAGTCTTAATTAAGTCCAAATATACCAATCTAGAGTAATTTTTCTCAGCTAGTTTGACATGTACACAAGGCTGACATTAAAATTCCAGAATTTGTCATCAACATCATTAATGTGTGTAATTTTACTACCCTCAATACTTCACGAATTTTACAAGCTTAGAGACATCACTAACACCTGAAATTTTCCAGATTTCATGTCCTTTAAGGTTACTTCATTTCAGGTTAATTTAACTTCCATATTGGTTACACTAAGACTTACAAAATTCTACTCACTTATGTCATTAACAGTTACTTTTTACAAACACATCTATAGCTCTAATTTTCCAGATTCGAAAACACCTTAATAATATACTATCTGTAGCATGGATTCCTCATCAATTATACTTCAAATCCTAACTTAAATCGTCCATACAATACCTATAAACTATTGTTTTCGTACATGTAAAAACAAAACAAAAAAGTACGTATTTGCTCTTCATTTTCTAGCGCATCTTCAACACCAACACCACATTCAATCTATCCCTAATTAGCCATAATAAAAATTCTGTTAACATATACCACAATAGGTCAATATTTCACTTACTTGATTAGCTTGAATGCCACCTCATATGTCAAGCTTGCTTAGCCTCACATGCAAGAACATTTCAAGAATAGTGAGGGGGGTGTGATGGTTCGGCCTTGACTAGAAAATGAAGACAGCAGTATATATCACATTGTTCTACCTCTATAGCTATCTTTATGAAGGATTTTGCATAGGTTTTGGGTGGTGATGTACAGAACTAAGGAAAAAACTCAAAGATGTGGGTTATGGGTGGGTTTGGCAATGATAGGGAGGAGAAGGAGAGAGAATATGGCAGAAATAACAAAGAAGACGACCATGTAATGTTTTAAATCATATGGTGTAAGATGAGTATTCTTTTTTAAAGGACACCTATCATATAATTAAGCAAGATACATGCGCTCCTTTTTGGCTGCAAATGTCACTTAGTTCCTAAGCCATTTGTCACTTAATTCTCCAAGCCATTTGTCACTCATTTTATAGGCTTAGTCATCATAAATTTTCACATGTTAACATGTCTTGCTACTTGAAATTTTTCCTAGGCTACATGTACATATTAATCCATCAATCTTCCAATTGTGATAAATAAACTCCAAATTCCTAATTGTAATCCATTAATTCTTTTTATTGGTAAACCAAAATACAAGACATTAGAAATGCAAATTCATGTCACAATCATTTTGAAACTTTCATACCCCAGAACATGTCAGTTGAGTGCACATAAAATCTTTGCATTTTTTCTAAATTATAATTCATGCGTGTATGTTAATATTATGCATGTGAATGGATTCATAAAATTATCTCCTAAATGCTCCAAATTAATTCTATAATGATGTAACTCATGTGACTCAGTATTCTAACACTTAACCCTCAGTAGTTTTTGAAACCAACTATTACATTTAACTTGTAATATTTCTCAGACATTTTCTAAAAATGCCTTTGAAGATCTCTCTTGTCTAAAGGACAACACTTCATTTGAAGTATTCTTGACAACTTTGTCTGTCAATTAATTGAAAGTCTCCAATAAATTCTTTTTGGATCATTCCTAGCAAGGTTCTTGCTTCAGGAAGCCGAACAGCCTGAAGCCTCCTATATTCTCCTAGACTTTGAAATTACTCTCACAGGTTTCAAATCATATGTACACAAATTCCATTATTATTTCTTTAAAGGTAGCTTTTGGCCTGTTCATTTGTAAGTTGATTCATGCCCCAAATTCGTGTTATTTGTCTCTCTATTTGGTGGGTGAAATGTCATCAAATGTAAATCAAGACCCTGAAGCTTACTGGGATATGGTCTTTAAATATTGATATATTAGTTCTACTCCTATAGAGTCCACACCTTCCACTTCAAGCTCTTCCTCCATAGCAAATGGTAATATTTTAAAGTTTTTTTAATTTTCAAAAGTACCTGTACTGTAAGTAAAGGTCCTTGGGATACTAATTTGATGGGTCTATTAAATTTCCTTAATTCTTTTTATTTAAAGCTTCGATACAAAACTATGAACATTTACTTTTACGTGAAGCATTGTGATTTGTGAACAAAAAGAAATCTTTATTTTTTATTAGATAAATTATATTTACAATTTAAAGCTTTTATCTTATTTTATATTATTGATCAAAATTATTAAATATAGTAATAAAATATTTAAATGTTCAATTTATTATAAAATTAGTTTATTATTAATCATACAATTAAATCTACATATTAATTAATAATTATATGGGAAATAATAATATATCAATATTTATTTTAATAATAAATAAAAGAAAAATTGATGTGTATAATAAACAATAGCACCCATATATTCCTCTTTCTTTTTTATATATTTTAAAATTAAATACTGATGTATATTATTATATATTACATAAGTGTTATTAAATAATTTTATTATATGATTAATAATGATTAATTTCATAATAAAATAAAATTTTAAATTTTTTATTATTTTTAATAAATTTAGCCAATATTATAAAACTAATAAATATTATTAATTTTAAATATAATTTATTTTTTATCGTATTAAATAAATTATTAAATGATATATTTTAAATACATTATTTGATAAATTCACGATTTAAAATTCTTTTAAATATTCTTAGCAAAGTAATTGGTAAAAATGAACGTTTGGGGTCCATTCCCAATTATCTTATGGTTGCATTACGATTGGGCTCCCTTCCTAATAAAACGTATATATATTGATAAAATGAATAAGATGAAACCAAATTTATTGATGAAAGAGGATAGGGTTATAGGAAATGAAAGAAAAAGATTATAATTAAAGTGATCAATTCAATTAATTGAAGTGTTAAAGTGATCAATTCAATTAATTGAAGTGTTGAATTTCAATTGATTAAAAAATTTGAGATTTTGTAATAAATAAATAAATAAAACGTATACATATTGATAAAATGAATAAGATAAAATAAAGTTCATTAATGAAGGAGGATATGATTATAGGAAATGAAAGAAAAATATTATAACTAAAGTAATCAATTCAATTAATTGAAGTTACTAATTTTAATTGACTAACAAAAAGTGAGATTGTATAATGAATGGATATATAAAAACATACACATATTGATTAAATAAATAAGATTAAACCAAATTCATTAAAGAAGGAGGATAAGATTATAGTAAATTAAATAAAAATTATAATTAAAGTGATCGATTCAATTAATTAAAGTTACAAAATTCAATTAATTAATAAAAATTGAGATTTTATAATGAATAAATATATAAAATGTACACATATTGATACAATGAATAAGATGAAACCAAATTTATTATTGAAAGAGGATAAGATTATAGGATATGAAAGAAAAAGGTTATAATTAAAGTAATAACTCACTTAATTGATGACATAATTTACAAAAATGATTATCCAAAATTTTAAATGATACAATCTACAAAAATTCAAGATAAAATCATGAAATAATGTTATGGATTGGGAGTTTGGAACTGTGAGAGATTGAGAGCGGAGACAAGAGACTGGAGTGAGTGGAGGCAAGATACACTAGCTAATCATTGTAGTCAGGATCATCAATAGTTTGCATCACTTCTTTTGTATGAGAAAATATTATATTTCGTACTGTAATATTAACATTAAAAGAATATGAAGAACATAGTAATAATTAATAAATAATTAAATATACTTTCATCATCGAATATTTTATCAAAATAATGTCCAATTGATTGATGAGTATGAGTATTTGTACGACTAGATACCTTTGCATCAGTACCTATGGTTGTATTGGTATAAAAATTAAAAAAACAATATAATGTAATATAGTTTTAAAAATAGAAAAAAATTGATATATTAAAAAGAAAGGAGTTTACCCTTAATATCTTCATCATCTAATTAATTTCGGGCAAACATAAAGGCTTCCAGACTACGAAGATGAAGTCAAGTATGATAAGGACTAATAACCAATGTTAAAAGTAGCCTCCGAAGCAACAGTAAATGATGGAATTGCTAATAGGTCTCGTGCAATTACTTGCATGATCGAAAAATTATTTCCATAATACTTTCACCATAATAATACACCGAATTACACACCTTTAACTTTGGCCACACAATTTGATGTCAAATATTTATCTAACTCCATCATATTGTATGAAGTCCTAGCCCTTTTTTCTTTTGTGAATTTTGTAAGTGAAAGCAACAAACTACTCTTAAAAGATGAGATCGAACCTGAAACTAAAGTCAGAGCCGAACAACCTGAACTATTATGATCCTGATCTTGCATTTTGTCTATTCTAAGTTGACAATCATTAAACAAATCATACCATAATTGTTTAATTACATTTACATGTTCTTGATCAAGATCACTATACAACACATTATATATAAAATTAACTCCCTCCATCTTGTATCTTGAGTCCAATACATATAAGACTACAACAATATGTTCAAAAATATACCAGTAAGAATTTTGCTTCTCGATCATCTGCTCTGCCATAACCTGAATAACCTCATTGAAATCAAATATCCAATTAGATAAAGCTTTCTTTATCTCACACATAGTGCTAAAGTAGTACTGCAAAGTTCGATATTTTGTTCTTGAGAACAATTCAATTGTAGTATAAAATAATTCCAATTTAGCACAAAGTTTTCTGGCCAACTCTCATTGGTCTTTTCCAAAAATGCAATCCTGAAGCTACTTTATTAGCTCATGAGAACACTATGCACTACATGAGTAAAGGTCCTTATCATTGTATCCTTTGACTCATTATTTTGATGAGATTACTTTTTATAGAATGGTATCTTTGAACATTAGTGTTTTTAGTAGCATTGGATTCAAAGTGTAACATCCCGGTTCCGTAGAACGGGTCGGACCAGAGAAACGGGTCCAAGTGTGGTAAATAAGAGAAATTAGGA
>JANZXR010000171.1:9341710-9392979 GCA_027575705.1 Erythroxylum echinodendron | reverse complement strand
TGGGTTTTATTAATAAAAGAATGGTTTAAGACATGGTTAGGCAAGTGACACTTGTCACTTGCCACATGTCTCATTTTAAGGCACTCACTTGGTTTCTTTCCAAATAAATTTCAATGGCTCAATAAATAAATCCTACAATCATTTATCTAAATTTTCAGTGCCATTGAACAGTAATTTTTACTATCGGTAAACTATTATTCTGTCACTTGGCATTTTTCCTAGTCCAGAAATTTCTGAAAAAATTTCCCCGAAATTTTCTAAAATTCACTAAAAATTCTCAAACCTCAGTGACCCTCTCCAACTCAATTTTCAAGCACACAAATCACATTTATTCTCAATCACATTTCTTAACACTTATACCAGAAATGTCATGAATGCATGTACAGTCATTTTTCAGGTGCAAAATTCACTATTCACATGAATGTGGATGCTAGATTATGCATGAACATGGAAAAGCATTTCTAAACGCCCATTGACCACTCAAAAATACTATTCTAACCTCCCCATCGGTGATGGGATGTTACAGCTCTAACAGGTTAGACTCCACCCTCGTGACCGAATAAAGGGCCTCAAATACCTCCTTCCTGCTCAAGGCATCTGCCATATTGTTGTGCCTCCTCGGTTTATGCTCCCACACAAAGTCATACTCGGCAAGAAACTCCTTCCACCGAGCTTGTTTTATGGATAACTTCTTTTGGGTCTTGAAAAATGTGTTAGCAACATTATCCGTTCGGACAACGAGCTTGGTTCCCAATAAATACACTCGCCACGTCTCAAGGCAATGCACCACCGCAAGCATCTCCTTCTCATGCGTCGAGTAACGTTGCTCCGTACCATTGAGCTTTCGGCTCTCTAATGCTACTGGATGACCCTCCTGTACCAGGACACTACTAATAGCTTTGTCTGACGCATCAGTATGTACCTCGAACACAAGATCGAACACGGGCAGCTTCAGCACAGGTTCTGTTGAAATAGCGGCTTTAAGTTTCTTGAATGCCTCTGCACATGCGACCAACACCATTCCTGCTTCTTCTTCAACAAATCCGTTAATGGCGTCGCTTTCTTGGAGTATCCCACGATGAACCGCCTATAGTAGTTCACCAGGCCGAGAAAACTCCGCAATTCTCATACTGTCATGGGGGCCTGCCACTCAACTATCACTTTCACTTTCCTCGGATCCATTCTGACCTGACCCTTGCTCACCATGTGACCCAAGAATTTGATCTCTAACTGAGCAAACTCACACTTCTCCATCTTCACGTAGAGCTTGTGCTTCCTTAGTCTTTCGAACACTCGTCTCAAGTGTTCCACATGCTCTGTCATGTTAGCACTGTATACCATAATATCGGCTAAGTAGACGACTACGAACTCATCCAAAAACTTGTACAACACACCGTTCATAAGGTTGCAAAATGTAGCAGGGGCATTAGTTAATCCAAACAGCATAACTAAAAATTCATAGGATCCATACCGAGTCACACACGTTGTCTTCTTCTCATCACCCTCAGCTATCCGCACTTGCCAATACCCACTCTAAAGATCCAGCTTAGTGAATACCTCAGCCCTTGACAACCTATCCATCAAATCCTGAACCAAAGGTACCGGATACTTGTTTTTGATTGTTACCTTGTTCAGCGCTCGATAGTCCACACACATCCAAAGTGTATCATCTTGCTTCTTTTGAAACAATACTGGGGCACCGTAAGGGACTTTATATGGTTGGATGAACCCTGCCTCCAACAACTCACTAAGTTGTTTCCGAAGTTCCGCCGATTCCATCGGGGACATCATATATGGAGCACATGCAGGTGGGATCGCTCTAGGAACCAACTCGATCCTGTGATCTACCTCATTATGAGGGGGAAGAGTTGTCGGCAACTCTTTCGACATCACCTCCCGAAACTCCCTCAACAAACTTGCAACCGCATCGGGGACTTCTACCACGTGGTCTTCACTAATCTCCCACATGGTAGCGAGATAGGTCTCCATACCTTTCTTTAACCCTTTCTCTATGCTCATTGCTGAAATATGTCCTACCGAAGTTGTAGTGTTCGTTGTTCCTCCATCAAACCTACAACAATTCACGGAGAAGGAATTTTGATCATTCATCAACATTATACCTCCCAAACTTGGGTACAGTACCACCTTTGCTACTTTGAGAAAATCGATCCCCAGTATCATCTCGAAATCCTCTAATGGTATGATAATAAAATTCAGCTTGGTATGCCAACTTCCAATGCTGGCTGGAGCATTGTAAGCAATTCCCACAACTGCTTGTGCCTTCCCTATAGGGGTTTTAATCTTCATTGGTGCCTTAGACACCCTTATGCCCAACTTCCGCACCATCTTTTCTGCTAGGAAACTGTGGGTCGCACCCGTATCCACCATTGTGGTCACGTCTTTCTCCCCAACCTGTACACCCATGTGCATTAGTCTATCAAAGGGAACCGACTCACTACTAACCCCATTAAGCAAAGCGATCAGATTTAGTGCCGCATCTTTCGAATTTTTCCCGTCTTCTTTGGCAATCAGGGCGTTTAGCTTCTCCTTTCTCGGGCACTCTCTGGTAAAGTGTGGACTGCTGCACAAGTAACAAGCAACCTTGCCCTTCTTCGAGGACATCTCCCCGTTCTTCGAGCCACCATTCTACTTGCCCTTTCCCTTTGAATCCCCCTTCTTGGAGTCTTTCTTTTTCTTCCCCTCAGTCTTCACTTATTGGGCTTGGCCTTTACCCTTGGAAGAATTTGAGGAGTTCGCCTTAGAGTCTTTCGTCAATCGAAAATCCACCAAGGCATCAGCGACCGCGATTGCACCAACAACGTCCTTCACATTTTGCCTCCGTAACTCCATTTGAGCCCACAGTTGTAACCCAGATAGGAAATTAAACAGCTTGTCCTCATCTGACATATGTTTAATATCCAGCGTTAGAGAACTAAAAGACTTAACATAGTCTCTTACCGATCCATCCTGCTTGAGTTTCTTTAAGGCATCTCTCGCGAGCTAAGAAGTGTTCATGGGAAGGAACTGATCTTTGAGCTCCTTCTTCATCTGCACCCACGATTCCACCAGAGTTCTACCAGCACTGATCTCCGCAGAGTCCTCGTCCTCCACTAGAGCTTGGCATCCCCATCCAAGTACATGGTCGTCACATTGACCTTCTCAGTATCAGGTACCCTAGCAGCCGCAATGTACTGCTCCATATCCCACAAGAAATTCTCCAACACCTTGGCATCCTGCATTCCTTTGAACAACCTGGGTTCGCGTACCTTCACCGAGGAGAGCTGTGGTGTGGAGTTCTCAACCTACTCGACATCAAGAGTTGCAACGGCAAGCCTCAGCATGGTAATCTCTAGCTGGGTTTCCTCCGGTGCCTTCAATATATCCACCATCTGTTGCTGCAACTGTTGGATCCGTGCCTCCAACATCTCCAACTAAGTATTGTGAGATGTGACCTCTTCTTTCCCTTGAGGAATCAGCCCAATGAGTACTTCCACTCTAGATACTCGTTCTGTCAAGTTACCTACTGCCATCTCAAAATTTGGCTCTGATACCAGTTGATACAAAGGTCACCTTGGGACTCAAACTTTCAGCTAATTTTATCGCCAATACCCTTTACACTGCAGTCTCACTTAGTCTGCTTAAGCAAGGCTCATCCCTCAACGACCCTCGAAGTATTTGGCTCGCACACTCGAAGAAACAAAGCTTAAGAAAGTAATAAGAAAAGATAGGCAATAAAGGAATATCAGAGATACGGCTAAACCAACCTTTATATTACTTTCCCTCAAAAGAATACAAGGAATGCTCTCTCTCTGGATAAGTTGAGAGCAAAGCTCAAATGAGCTATATATAGGCATCTTGACTTAGAAGTCAAGTTACATTCAGAATCTCACTAAAACTGAACTGCCTAAGATCGTGCTAAGATCACGTCTATCCCTATCAGATTACATCACGTGGACCAATTAGAAGACACCTTCATCTAAATAGGACTCTAACTGATAAGATAGAATCTACAAGATAACAAAAAGATAGAGTTTACATTCAACTAAGAAACTAGCATCCTTATCCTCGAAGCTCTCCGCTATCTTCAGATGTTGTGTTCCACTGTAACTCTAACTCCTCGTCATGGCCACATCATCCAAGATCTTCCCACGATCTCTATCCACTGATGATGCAGTGTGATCTTGCCGAAGCCCACATAGCACACTGACCTAATCCAATGCTTCCCACAATAAGCCCGTTAGTCGTGTTTCATCCATCCGAGCATAGTCTATGTCCTTAGTCGATCAAGTCCTTAGCCTGGGTCGAGTCAACCTTCACTAGGTCCGAGACTCTACCAAAATTTGTACCAAGTCTGATCACACTCGCCCACATTTGCCTTAGTGTTTTCGCATGCCTCCCTCATGCGTGAATCCAGCTAACCTCCCCCCTAAGGCCCCTCATTGGAAGTTGTTGAGAAGTGCTCCGAAGGTTAAGGTCTAACAGTAAGGACCATCGTGAGAGGATATTCGGCTTAGGTTCATTTGCGAACATTTTTTATTCGCAATCCTCCACGTCTAGTACAACAGCATCTGCTAGGCGGTCCACCACCAGTCAAGTGGAAGCACTTGAGAGCACAGTGTAGACATTGTTGACTCAGTTGCAACAGACGTTGGAACAGTTACAACAGTCGATGACTAAGCAACAACAGTTGATGCAGTTCATCTCTCAGCTCCGTCAAGAGGTGGATGAGTTGAAGCACAAAGGCCAACCAGAGCATCCGCCATTTCCAGATCAATAGTGTACTTTTAGTCATTTAGTTTATATTACAAATACTTATTATTTACAATGTAATATTTTTATTATCAATTAAGATATCTTAACTTTTAATCATTAATCAAAATTTCTATTTCAGCAAATTAAATGTATACTATAAATTTATAATTATTAAAATTACGCATTAACCATAATTTAAATATAATGAGAATATATATTATATATTTTAAAAAAATTAAGTAACGTATTTACCGACGGAAAGAAATGTCATTGGTAAATACATGACAAATTACCGACGGTTCACGAGTTCTTCTATCGCTAAGGTAGAAGGAATTACCGACAGAAATTCATTTCCGTCGGTTAAGCTTTTAGCAAATATACCGGTGGTAAGTTTGTTACCATCGGTAAATATGATGACAGAACAACACAACTGTCGCTCAATTATACCGATGATTAAGCACAGAGTAAACCATCGGTATATTTATCGATGGCAAGATAATATTTCGACGGTAAATTTACCGACAGTAACAAATGTACCGTCAATAAAGTGATCGACAGAATCTACTTTGACCGTTAGTAAGTATTACTTACGACCGAATCTACGACACTTTCGTCTGTCAGTAAATTTCGTCAGTAATATGTATTACTGATGGAATGTTTGTATTTTTTGTCGGTAATTTCCGTCGCAAAATGGCATTTTTCTTGTAGTGTAGGTTATATGATAGGTTAGGAACATGAGATATATCTTTGAGTTTTAGGGAAGCACAAATAGACATTGTTCCTTTTTCCGACAACTGAAGCAAAAGAACTATCAACAATTTTGACCTTTTGATTTCTTGCGCATGGAATGAAAAACGTTTGAAATACTAGTCATATGATCTGTGGCACCCGAATCTAATATCCAGGGGTCGTTATTATTGGTAAGTATTACCTGAATGAGCTAGAGAACATGATGGATTAAGATTATTTTGAGATTTAAACATTTGGTGTAGATGTTATATTTGTTCCTTAATGAAAGGAAGAAATTATGCAAATGGTTACTGCCCTGAATAACGTATCTTCTTGTCCATTAACATTAGTATAAGAGAACGAATCCACTAGGAATGCTATGACTTCTCCCAATATCTTGGTGTCATTGCCTGGTTTCTTTTCCAATTAGTTGGTTTTTTGTTCCGCTTCCAACAGGTTTCCCTAGTATGCCACGTTTTTTACAATGGTCACACCAAGGCTTTTATTTTTCATTATATTTATCTCCTTCGTAGTTAGCTCCTCAAGTCACAAGAGGTGAACCTTCATTCTCTATTCTGGTTTCACTAGCATTCTTCAGTATCACTTATCGTCTTACTTCTTTTATCCACACCTCTGAGATGACTTCTCTTATCGTCGATAAAGGATTTCTTACTAAAATATGACCTCTAACTTCATCCTGGTCTTTATTTAGTCTGACCAAAAAGACAAATATATGTTATCTTTCAAACTTCTTCTTATACCAAGCACTATCACTTAGATTTACCTAACTTTCTTCATCAAACAAATCTAATTATTGGCATATAGATATTATATGATTATAATATTCAGTCTGATAAACACATCACCATATTGGATTGCCAAGTCCAACATCTTAAAAGTTGAGTTCCATCTAGTTGGAAAATCCAAAACCAACTTCTTTGTACTTAGAATGCATAGTTGCCATGTAGTTTCTTAAAATTTCTCGACTCTTTTAAGTGTAGTACTCTAATAGACTACACTATTCTAAATCGAATCTGTTACTTCCTTTATCATATGCAACTTATCCTTTATAATCAAATTCGGTTTATGGGAAAAACAACGAATATGAAATAACCTTCCATCAACCAACAAGCTCCCAACTCGTATCTTATTTTTCAACTTTTCAATTATTGCATCATTTGTGCTACAATTATTGATTGTTATGTTGGACTATTTGGTGTCAATATTATAATCTATAAAACAAGCTCCCAACACAGTTGTCAACTTTTCGCTCATATGTGATGTCGACACATAAATGAACTTATCATGTACAAATATGACCAACATCAATCATAACATAATGAAAAAGTAAATTATAACAATATTAAATAATATAAATTACCTCAAAAGTTTGTTGTGTAGAGTCCAGTCATTTGTCAATATAATGTGTCGTCACTGCCATATAACCCTTCTTTTGGTTAAAGTTGTCCACATGTCTGCTATAATGGCAAATCGTCTTTAATACTCGATAATGTTCTTAAATTTTCTTTCTTCTTATTCTTATATATCTTCATAATGTCTTTCTTTAACATATTCTGAGTTGGAACCTTAAAGGTCATTTGCAATAAGTTGTAAAACATCATAAATCTTTTGGTATTAACTATAGATGGTGGATGATCATCATCAATTATCATCGAAGCAATAAAAAACTTGATCTATTACTATCATAAAAGATGTTGTAGTCATTTCATTCTTCCCTCTCATAAGGTTAGGGGTTAAAAATGTTTGACCTCGTAAGATCATCTTTTTTCTACTACATGAATTCACGTCTCTTTAAATGAGAGGTTCTACGTTTTAACTCTCGACCAATATCTTCTGACAATACTTACATTTGTCTTTTTCTATTTTGTCCATTGATTTAGTCTTATTGAAGTGGTTTCAAACTTACACATTTAAATTAACCTATACTTCTCTCTTTACTTGGTACCCGATTAGAAGTTTTCACTTCTCTCTGTAATATTGGATTACATCTCTCCATTGGAGGAGTATATATCAATCTAAAACAATCAACATATAAATATATATGTTGTTCATAATTATAATTGTTAATTCATAAATAACGAAGAGAAAAGGAAAACATAAATCATAATCATATATTTAAAATTTATCAATTGTCGTCAGTGACTTACATAGTCATATATACGCTGGTGTAAGTTACTAAGATCTTGTCACATAACATGGGCATATATGTGTTTTCGTGGACTTATATGGTCACAAACGAGTGTATGTGACCATATAATGTGACCGTGTAAGTATGACTAACTGGTATACACATCATATACACGTTTGTGTATACAGTTGTGTAAGTATGAGAAAAGTTCATGTATGTGACTGTGTAAGTTTTCAAAACCCACAATCACTTGCATAATCATATACACGCCCATGTATGTGATTGTGTAAATGACTGTGAGTGTATGTGACCATGTAAATCTGGGAAAATACCTCCCAAATGGAAACAATCTTAGAAATTTCAATATTTCACAAATTAAAATTTCGATCAAAAGATTCATGAACATTACCTTGGTGGATGGTTGCTGAAGAAGAAAAAAAAGATGGCGGCAAGGAAGCGAGGCATTGGAATGGTGCCTTGAAGGGGTATCGTGTAAAGGGGTGGCCCAGTGAAAGGACGATAGTGAGAGCAAGACAGAGGAGGTCGTAAGAGCATAGGGCAATTGGGAAAGAAGGGAGGGCGTAAGGGTGTACCAATATAGGGCAACTAGGGAACAACTAAACAACAAAGAAAGAGAAGGGTGGAGGTCGGAGGTTTATGTTAAACTTAGACTAAACAATGTCGTTTTATTTATTTCGTCAAAGTGAATTAGTGAGACTCAAAAACGGCGTCGTTTTCTTTTAGTTGTCCAAGCATGAGACCTGATTAGTTCACAATTTTTGGGTCAAAGATCAAGTCAATCTAATTTTGGCCCGTTGATCTCTAGCTGAGGCAAAGCGAGCCTTAGTCGAGATGCCAACTCTATAAATTATTTATGTCATTTATGTCATGTACCTTGGTATGTCGTATCATGTGTGTGGTTCCAAGCCTAAAGTTCTCTTCATGTGTTGGGTTTTTCTTCACGGGACTCTTTTGAGGCCGAATCAACCATGTTTCGAATACACAGTGCACATGTGGTGATGTGTTGTCTACCTCAAAAAAGTTACATAAAAAGGTTGGTTCATTGTCATTGGCTTTTTGTATGGACAACTCAAGTGACTTTCAATTATAGTTTTACTAATGTGTCTGTGTTGTGCTCTTTAAGGTGGTGGTGCTGCTTCAGGATCTGAGAATGCTAAGCTACTTTATCAAAAGTACCAGGTTATTAAAGTGCGAATTCTTTGGCTCAACACTTTCGACAGTAATACATATATTAGTGAATAGGCGTATCTAACTTGGTCCTTCCTTCTATGTGAAGTACTTGCTAATCTAATTACTATAATAAAAATTCCTGCCTCATCTCTCATCTGCTTGCCAACTGTTGATATAAAGTAATGTTTTGCTTTTCTAGGCTGATTTTATCATCTTTTTAGTCAGGTGTTTCAAATTTCCTCCATACCAAAAGTTTATTATAGGAAAAGATATTATTTATGAAGCGAAAGACCCTTCGCATATGACGTTTATTTAATGTTGGCATTTTGCATCAATATATTGCTCTATATGACCAAAGTACAAGACAATATCAAACAAAAAATAGTAACGAAATGTTTTTGATCTATGACTGGTGAATTAAGCTGATGTAACGACTGAAGCCACCACTTTTCCAAAACTTAGTTATCATATCGAAGCTACTGGTTTGGTGGCTCCAGTAGTTGGGAACATATTTGCTGTTCCTAATTATTGTATGCTCCTGTTTTTAAATGATCTTTTAATTTTTGTAATTCTTGTTTATTAAATAGATAGATTTTTATAAAATAGAGTAGATAAATAATAATGAAAACTGATAATCTGTCCAATACTTGCTAAATAATCGAAATGGAGGAAACAGGACCCTCATTAGTCTTGTCCAAACTTACTCATTTGAATAACTCAAAATCATGTCAATCAAATCACAATTAAGGAAAGTCAATATTCCACATAATTGATGCCAACGTGTTCACATAAATGATATACGATCTGATGATCAAAATTTTCGATCATCTGAAAAATCAAACAATGCATCAAAACAATTCATATTTGGACAATTGGAGACTTCGAGCAGCATGCTTTCCTTACTCACATAATTAAAAAAATATTGTGACAAAAATTTTTTATTTGAATTTCTTATAAATAAGAAAGGTGTTATATACAGAAAATAAAATGTACATACAATACAACTAATACATTTTTAGTTTTCTAATTTAATTTTAATTGTATATACATATTAAACTATTTGATTTTGAGTGTATTTTGAAACTTAAAATTGATTTTATACATTTAAGCATGAGAATCAAACCAAAAAGTGATGACTTAGATCTCAACGAATTTAAAATTTTAATTTCATATATTTAGTGTAAACATTAATTACTTTTTCTTTACTTAAGGGTTTGAAAGAGGTTTAATTTCTGCTTTTTAGTTGTGTTTCAAAAATGTCTCCAAGTACCGATTTATAGAGAAAATGAAGCACTTAAAAGAATTAATAGGAACTTTAGTAATCAGTTTTCTCGATTTACGGACTATATATTGTTCCTTAATGTTCTCGTTAATTTTTGATATCCTCCTTTTTCAAGCATGATCATGTATCACAATTTAATTAGATGTAAGGAAATTGTATGTTTTTTGTTTTTTTCGAAATATATAAATAATATATTGAGAAAAATCAAATACTATGCAAAACTTAAAATCGATACGTGTTACTCAAACAAATCGACCTGGATCTTACGAATGAGCATGGTTATAAATAATACATACAAACTCTGAATCACACAACATGGCACATCATATGTAATTATGTACATGGATAGTGCACATAAGCAAATGCGAATGAGAGATTCCAAGCGAGAACAAGGCTGCCAAATTTAGGACAGAACCATCAATCAACATAGTTTTTGGATGCCAAAAAAAAAAGAAAACAGGAAAGCAGGAATTCCCGCGCCAATTATGGTCGTTTTGGTCGGCTACAAGTCAGGGTTGTCATTTTTTTGTGTTGTTTTGGATAAATACGTAGAACATCCATGTGCATATCATCACTGTCAGTCGGCTGTCCACTTCCCTCGTTTTTACGTACGGAGGAGCGTGCCAGGTCCTGCGCTTGGGATTTGTTATGTGGATTGTGACTTGTCTTATCTTCCAAGCTTGGTTGGATAGAACGTGGCCGTGACAAGTGCAGGTCCAAAATAACTATCGTGGACCCCAGATCACAGCCGACTGGTATGCACATCATTTTCTCATCTTAGTCAACTCTTAATCTGAGCCTTCGCACATAATTTTACGGTATTCTAATTTTACGTTGTTTAATTTTATTCAGATATTTATATAAAATTTATATAAATAAAATTTAATAAAATATAATAAGATGAGTAATAACAATAACAACGGAGTTAAGGACAGCTTCTTAGTTTTCGGTGGACAATAGTAGTAGACAAGAAGTCAAAAAGTATGGGGTTATTTATTTCTATTTTTGTTTTTAATTTTTTGTTTTTGTTTTTAAATTCAGAAAAATTTATTTGTTGGAGTTTTCAGTTTTTTTTTTAGTTTTTATTTTTTCCAATTTTTAAAATTATGAAAATTATAAAAAGTAGTTTTTGTTTTTTGTTTCTGTTTTTTATAGTCTAATTTACTATCATTTAAATATATATTATTTAATTATTAATAAAAATTATGAATAATCTAATTCAAAATTATATATTTAATAAATTAAAATTAATTATCAATAAAAATTATGAATAATTTAATTTTTATAATTAAAGTATATGTAATTAAATTTTAATAATTATTAATAAATATAATTAAATTTAAAATATATAAATATTCAAATAAAATTTGATTTAATAATTAAAATATATTTCAAATTAATATTAATGTATAATAAAATTTTAATTTTTAAATTATTTATTTTATTAGAAAACATAACTTTATTAATTATTTGTTAATAAATATTATATAAGAGATTAAAAAATTTATGTAGTTGAAAAAAAAATTATCTTTAAGTTTATCTAATATGTAATTATTATTAGTAATAAAAATATAACTACATATTAACATTAATAATCAAATATATCTTTATTTTTTATTGAAAAAAAAGAAACAAAAAATTGAAAACTACAACAGAAAAATAGAAATAGAACCAAACGGCTCGTAAAGAAATAACGCCATCCAGCCTCTAGTTGGTTTCTTCTCTCTGTTAAACATAATCTCTAGATTGTTTTGGAGTATTGCTAACAATTATTGACGTGACAAACCCTATTTAACTTTTATTAAATATCTAGTATTCTTCAGACATGTGAATTTAAAAGTTCCAAAGATCACAAAAGCGTCTTTAATTTTGACCTTGTTTTAGTCAGGGACGTATATTATATATGAGAATTTAGTCTTTTTCATAGACATTTAGTAGTTTTATTTCGTCGTATTTTAATATTTCTTAGGACAATGTTGGAATTTACTAAAGATATATCCCGCAATAAAAATTTTAATATACTAAGATTCAAATAAAAGATTTCTCGTAAAAAGATTTTTGTAATTCTTCTTATATTTAACTTGAACTTGTAAATATTTAGCTCTTATTTTTTTAGAATTTAGCTTGATTTTGTAGTTATTATTATTATTATTATTATTATTATTATTATTATTATTATTATTATTCACTACAACAATCAGGTTCTTTTGTGGCGAAAATAAATGTCGGCAATATTTTGTGTAATTGGTCGCCAAAACTTGTTATTATTATTATCTGCATTAGCATTATTAGCATTATTATTATTATTATCATCATTACTATTACTACTATCATTACCACTACCATTACCACTACTACTACTATCATTATCATTGTTGTTGTTGTTATTGTTGTTGTTATTATTATTATTATTATTATTATTATTATTATTATTATTATTATTATTATTATTATTATTAATAAATTTTCTACTTCTTCTTCATTTTTCTTCTCTCTCTCTCTCTCTCTCTCTCTCTCTCTCGCTTTCTCTCTTTTCATATGGATCATTTGAAAACAATCTCTCAATTAGTTAGAGATAAGGTTACATATTATTGGACCTCTTCACACTTCATATATCATCGAGATTCATAATGAGTGGTTTTGTTTATGTTTGTTTAATATTTTTTAGGAGTTATTATTTCTATTCTTTTTGTGGAAGTTATGATTCATATTTATTCTATTGAAAAATTTTATAGACTTTTTTATAATTTAATATGCAAATTTATTAATTAAAAGAGATTAACATATGGATGGAAATGCAGCAGCGGAATGAAGCGTTTTTTATATAGATTAATAACAAAATCTCAGAAATTAAGACAGATTACTTCCAAAAGCTAAATAAAATTATGATTGATTTTAATTGAAAGGCTTGACATCTTGTTAAATACCAAATGTAATTTGGTTGAATTATATGTATTTTAAAAAAGAATAATTTTAGAAATTGATGAATGAGAACATTATATGTAAGGAATAAAGAAAGTGCGAGTTGTTAGTGGTATAGTGGGAAAAAGTATAACTACTAGACAGAAGAAATCTGATCGTTCGTGATCTTTGGTAATAGTATACTTATACCATATAGTGAACAGTAGGGAGGGAAGAATGGTAAATGGTGATGGTGAGTGGGACTGGGAGTTGGAGATATTCCAAATCTGTATAAATTGCTTGTGGGTCACCTGGTAAAATGCTCTAAAGGATTTGCTAGATTTTACTCTAGAACTTAAGCTAAGTAGTTGACATTGTGATTCTCCAACATTTAAGTCTTATTCAGTACAATTATTCTTTAATGAATTCAATATATAACAATGACATGACAAACCCTGAATTTATGAGTATGGAGATCTTGTGTTGATTGTACTAATTAAACAAATGTATTGACACTTAATTTAATAGTCAACATATAAATTTACAATTTCTCTCAGCCCTTACATAATTTAATTGCACAAGAGACACAATCAACAAATACATAATGCTACAAAGTAACGTGGATGTTGCCACAAGTGGAATGCCTCTAAAAAATGGCAACATGTTTCCAGTACGGCAATATCCCATCCCATGTGCCCACCTTTTTATCCATTGCACCCATGGGTCCCACTCTTCAAAATTGAAATGCCAAGCCCACCCCATCAATGGCCTTGATTCCCACATCATTTTAGTTCATGATTAATAATTTAATATGGTGGAAGAGCTAGCTTTTCTTTTTTCTTTTTTTCTTTTTCTAAATTATGTGAATCAAAGGGCAAATTTGATGCATGGTCTTAGAGGAGACATTTGTGCTCGGCCCGATCTGGTCTGGTTCGACTCATTTAGGTAAAATAATGTCATTTTATAAAAAAATATGTTTTTACATTTTACTTAAAAAAAGCTCGGATTGAGTTATGTCCGACTCGAGTTCGGGTTCAAGCTAAGGCTCAAGCTTGAACTCGGCTCAATCGAGTCTCAGGCTAGCCCAAGGCCTCAGTAACAACTGTTAGACTTAGGCTTGGGTCCGATCTGGCTTCAAATTGACCAGAAACTAGCAATAACGGTTAGGCTAGGTTTGAATCTAGGCAGACCCGACTCGGCTCAGCCCATTGCTATCGTAAGATGGTCTTTAAGTTTTAGCTTATAACTCATTACATTTTCAGTTATGATCCACTATAGTCCTTGTTATTTTTCTTACTAAGAGTCTTTCATCTTCGTTAAAAATATTTTATAATATTAAAAATACTAAAAGAACTTTTAATTAAAGTTTTGTTGCTTTATTTTAATAGAATTTATTATTAAAGTAAGGTTATTATCAAAAGACAAAATTGAGGCGTGCCAAAAATATACCTGATTTTCAAAGTTGATGGACTCATCTTTTATTATGTTATAAGGTCAGTGGAGGACAAAGAAGTATTAAATAGTTTGCTTTTTTAATAGTCTCTTATAGCAAGAGACATTCAATAACTTGTGAGAGTTGAATTTTCCATCACATCAATGGTTGGTACCACTCATGAATGGCCTATAAGAAGGAACCTCCATTTTTCCTATTACATAAGTGTTGACATATGCTTAAGGGAGGAAGAGAGATAGCACAAGCGTACAAGTAGAGAGTGCCTATAAGTATTGAGAAATCATTGGCGCATAGTATTTTGGTTGTATCTAACATTCCTTTTCAATCGTTTTCAATAATTCATAGAGATCCTTTGATTTAAGTTTAGTAGTCTTAACACCAATCTAGAATCTATAGCCATAATCATCTTCATCATGTTTGGTTTAGATCTTCCTTTCAAGTTGTTACTTGGATCTTTCCTTGGACTTTATGTTGAGCTCTTTCGTCTATCGTGGGACATAATTTTCATCTTCACTATTAGAATATTCATCCATCCAATGTTTACAATTTGAGTCGTCTACATCCCAAATGAAATGTTACCGACTTGTTAATAGTTAATCACATAATTTTAAATTGAACAATCTTGATAATAATTAAGAACATATCTTATTTAAATATTTTACATACTGCACACTATATTTTTTAAAAATTAGGTATAAAAGATTCTTGTAGGTTCATCAATCATGTAAAAATATTTTGAATTTTAAAAATTTTGCGTAAAGTCCTTATTAAACAGTTTGTAATAATTCTATTTATTATTGTTAAATTTCACTAACTTAAGAACACTAGGAAAGTAATGTCACAAGAAATAATCTAAAAAACAAATCACAAAGGTGGTATATATCAAACATATTGAATTACTGGTTTATCGTATTTATATGATATTAGTTACATTAAAAAGATAAATTAATAAAATTATTAAAAAATCTACAATTTTATTTAGTAATAAAAATAAACTAAATTAATGAATAATACATTATGATAATAAATAAAAAATAAATTGATCACCTTATAATTTTAATATTAGTACAAAATTATTCAACGTCATATTAGAATAATAAATATATTACAAACAATTAGTAATAAGTTAACATATAATGAATTAATATTATTTATTAAATAATATTATATCATATTTATATCTTGTATCGAATAATATAAACAAACTTTTAATACATAATTATATTCTATTAGTAGTTAAATAATATTGATTATTATATTTTTAAATAATAAAAACAAAAAGTAAGTATTTTATTATATAGTAATATTAATAAAAATATGATTAATTTCTCATTTTTATTAAATTAATTTTTTTCCTTTTAAAAAGATGAATAATAATACTAATAAAAACTGATTATTAATTATAAATAAAATACGAAATTGTTACAATATTATTTCATAATAAATAAAGATTGAATGAAAGACTTAATGTATTATCTTAATGAATTTGAATAAAATAAATAATATTATAATATCAATAATATTTATTATAAAGTAATGGTAAATATGATAAATTAATAAATCAATAAATTTGACACATATTATTCATTTTCTGAATCACTTTTTTTACAGGATCCGTTTAGTCGGTGAGAAGGTAAAATAAATTTAGAATATGACTCTTATTATTCATTTTCTGAATCACTTTTCCTATAAAGTAATTGTCTACATTAAGTATCACATATTTTAAAATTATTGTGTCAACGTAAAATTTAATAGGCAAGACCTCAGACCGCTGCCCCCCAATAACAGAAATAGTGGAATCCAAATTGCTATAGCAGATAATAAAGAAATTAATTTTAATGGAATCACAAGAAAAAGTAAGATTATAAAGAAATTTCACCTTTTTTTAATCGTATGTAAAACAGTACAATGAGTAAACCGGAACTTACTCTGTTAAATAAACAAAGAAAAAGAAAAAGAGATAACACTCTCGTCTTAGGACATTTTACGCGCGTGGTTCTGTTATTACCGTTGGTGGCCACCGGCCCACATCATCTCTGGTTCTTCTCCTCGTCCCACTCTCTCACTCATTATGACTAAAAATAAACAAATAACGTTGTCATCATCACTTCCTTTGCAAAAAGTTTCTCTCTTTCATTGGCTAGATTGTCTGCTTTAATATTTGCTCTTACGGGGGATTGGTTTAGATTCACACAACCAACTCCGTGCATATAACCATGTTTCTTTTTTATTCTTAAATGTTCTTGGCCTATGAGATGGTTCTTGCTGTTAATCTTCCATTCTTCGATCCCCCACTATCTTGCACATACAAAAATTTCCCACCAAAACGGTTTTAATATTTGTTTATATCCATTTTTAGACCATATTCCAGGGTGTTTATGATTGTTCTTTAGAGACATTGCTTTTGGCTTATATGGGTTCCTTGGTTTTTAATGGAAGAGAGCAAAAGAAGCTCTTTCCTTCTAACCCAGGTAACGTGGTGTTGTCTCTCATTGTGATGAAGATGAGTAGAGAAATCAAAATTGGTTCTGTACATCGAGTTTCTGGGTTCTTTTAGTTCGATCATTTACTCAATACGATAGCAATTCTCATTGGCAATAGGAAAGAAGAGCTAGTGTCTTAGATTACTCTTTATTCATGGTTGACCAGTTTTAATCTGGCCTCTATTGTTACTTCTATTTGAAAGCCAATGAAATATGATCACAAAGAGGGCATCGGAATCAAGCCCCAAGAAACTGGTTTCCTCAAATCCAAGAGCATATGAAAAGTCTCTTAGCTGGTTTGGTTCAAATGAATGAATAGATTTTCTGCAACTATTGATCTGGGATTTTGCAGGAAAGAAGACCTGATACCTCTTGATTAGAATTACAAAAGGAGTTGTTTGCTATTAGATCAAATGGATTCACCAGTTCCGCAGGCCAGTCCAATTCGCAGGAAAAAGATGACCAAACAGTTGACAGGGAAGAAAGACGACACAGCATTGCACTCTGCAGCTAGAGCAGGAAATCTGATTGCAGTAACGGAAATTCTTACTAAGACCGGCGAGGACGAGTTGAAGTTATTATTAGAGAAACAAAACCAATCAGGAGAGACAGCTCTTTATGTTGCTGCAGAATATGGCTATGTTGACGTGGTTAGAGACATGATCAAGCACTATGATCTTTCTGAAGCTGGCATCAAAGCGCGAAACGGGTTTGATGCATTCCACATTGCTGCGAAGCAAGGGGATTTAGGTAAGGCTCGATAGCAGAATTTTCAGTTCGTTGATTCCAGCATTTTTCTGCAGAATGTGACGTTGAGCTTTGGTTTTCCATCGTTGCAGAGGTATTGACAATACTAATGGTGGCACATCCCGAATTGGCAATCACTGTTGATTCATCTAATACAACTGCTTTACACACGGCTGCAACACAAGGACACGTTGAGATAGTTAAGTTTTTGTTGGAAAATGGTTGTAGCTTGGCAACAATTGCTAAAAGCAACGGCAAAACTGCTTTGCACTCTGCTGCTAGAAATGGCCATTTGGGGGTTGTGAGAGCACTTTTGGCAGCGGAGCCTGTGATAGCGACCAGGACAGATAAGAAGGGGCAGACAGCACTTCATATGGCTGTAAAGGGGCAGAGTAATGAAGTGGTGGAGGAGCTGATTAGTGCAGAAACTTCATTAATAAACATGGTTGATTCAAAGGGCAATTCAGCATTGCACATAGCGTCGCGGAAAGGAAGATCTCAGGTGAATTATCCCTTTATAAGCTGACTAACATCGAATTGTTATGAGTCATATGTTTCTTTATGGATTGTTCAGTGTCCCACAAAAGTTTAGTCTTGCTCTGATCAAAATGCCAATTTTGGCTTCTTTCAGTCAGAAATTCGGCGACGTGAATAATTAACGTGGTGCTGAGAACATGTCATCAAAATGACAGAATGCTATTGAATTAAAGTTTTCATGCTGGAAGATGTTATAACAGAAAGAAAACTAAAGAAATATTCGATTGTGAAAATGCTATTACAAAATTGGATTGCTTTTTAATCAAGAGTTTCAGTCTTGTTTACTTACCTGATGAGTAAGAGATCAAATCTGCTCACGAGTCAGTCAGGCTGCTGGGGTTTTTTTCTCCTGCTCGCTGCTATATTCCAGTGAATGTTCAATATTGGTGGAAATAAGGACTAACTGATTTGTGATGTATATGCATTTGTGCAGATTGTCAAGTTGCTTCTTTCGTACAATGAAACCAACACAAAGGCTGTGAATAGGACAGGCGAAACGGCAATTGATACTGCAGAGAAAACTGGGAACCCTGATGTTGCAGCAATCTTACAGGAACGTGGTGTTGTGAGTGCTAAAGTGATTAAGCCACAAGCAACAAATCCAGCTCGCGAGTTGAAGCAAACAGTGAGTGACATAAAACATGAAGTGCACCACCAGTTGGAACACACTCGTCAAACAAGAAAGCGTGTGCATAACATTGCTAAGCGTGTGAACAAAATGCATGCAGAAGGTCTTAACAATGCCATAAATTCAACAACGGTTGTAGCAGTCCTCATTGCCACAGTTGCCTTTGCTGCCATCTTCACCGTCCCTGGACAGTATGTGGATGATCCAACGGACATTCCCCCAGGACAATCTCTTGGAGAAGCAAATATTGCTCCAACAGTCCCCTTTACTATATTCTTCATCTTTGATTCCGTTGCTCTCTTCATTTCTCTGGCTGTTGTGGTGGTCCAAACCTCGGTAGTAGTCATAGAAAACAAGGCAAAGAAGCAGATGATGTCAATAATCAACAAGCTCATGTGGATTGCTTGTGCACTTGTCTCAGTAGCATTTCTGGCATTGTCTTTTGTTGTAGTTGGTGAGGATCAGAAATGGCTGGCAATCGGAGTCACAATTATAGGAGCCACTATAATGGTTACAACGTTGGGTACAATGTGCTACTGGGTTATCAAGCATCGTATTGAGGCCTCTAATATGAGAAGTATACGAAGGTCATCAATTGGGAGTAGATCACGGTCGTTTTCAGTGTCAATGATGTCAGATTCTGAGATTTTAAACAATGAATACAAGAAAATGTATGCAATTTGAGCCTCGCAACACGTAAATCTTCTTTCTACAGGCTGCATTATATATGGTACTAATTTTTGCAGAATCCTAGAATCTGACTCGCAAAATTAATTGAATTTTAAGAAAAGGGTCAATGATTAAAAGAAATGTCTCGCAAAGTCAAAACAACCCCGGTCGTGCTATTCTGCTTCACTACCATTCCATTTTGGGTGGAGGAACTTAAGAATGCTTCAAATGGCAGACTCAATCACTTACTTCACAATTTGATGACCACCCATGTCAGCAAAAAATAAAAAATTAAGGAAAGATCAAGATTTTCAAAACAAGATGATTGATTCCATCAATGATGGAGTAAAGATTAATTTCGAATAACTTGGTCAAATGGCAGTAGCTTGGTTTTCACATAGCAAATGTCTATCCATCTTCAAATCCCGTAAAGACCGATGCTCAAGCAATAACTTTATTCTTTATCCATTCTTCCATATCTTTTATAACTAAGGCGACTATTATATTCATTTTGGACTGCCCTAAAACTCAGACTAATGTGGATATTCGAGAAAAAAAACATGGTTAATTATTTAAAATTTTCAAATTTTATTGAATTTTATAATTATAATTTGTGACAATAAAATGCTTAAATTTTTTAATAAAAATAATATATCATTAGATTATGTATTAATAGTGTTCATATTGAAAAAAATTAGTTACTTAAAAATTAAAAAGATTAATTAAAATAAAACCCTATTTTACCTATTTGGTAGCCTTCAATTTCAGTCTATCATTACTCAAACTAAAACTTGGTGAAAGACTCAAAATTCAATACTAGAGTAGGTTAAAGATGGTTGATTCAATTCCACAAGTGCGTAGAATCTGGAACAGGGGAACACTGGAGGTGCTCTTCTCTTTAGCCTCTCATTTAGGACATTCTGGTGTTGTTTGTGTTGGATTTTTTTTTTGGTGAGCTTACATATATGTATAGTTAAATGTCATGGATTATTATAAAGTATGACAGAATAAAAGTGGTCTAATAAAGATTTAGGTTATTGGGTCCAAATCATCTAATTAAAGTATGACCCAAGATATGTGTAGAAACTTCAGTATTATATTTTTAATTTATGATGAGCAAATTGGTAATTGAAACTAAGCATATGAATATGTGGTTATGGTCCCCAAAAGAGACTTAATGGTTTCTTTTTTCTTTAATTCCATTAAGAGAAAAGATAGATAACTTAAAGACATCTCTTAGGAGATCAATACAAACCGCAACATCCTTTACGTGATTACTCCGAAAGATTCAGGAATGATTCCGCTCTCTAGTTATTCTTGATAATCTAACATGATAGATCTTAGTCTTGTGTTGTGATTTGATTGCATCTTACAAGTTGTATCAAAGAAGTTGACATGTTGGATTTTTAAGAAATATAGATTATGTGTTTTCGGTCAGGATTTGTTGGTTTCTTACTTCAGATTTATGTAGGTTTTGATGTGTTATTTGTTGGACTAAATCTGGCCACTACTAGTTCTCGATTTCGATTTCAGAAAACAATTTTGTTCTCCTACTTTTGTTTTCGGTCAGGATTTGTTGGTTTCTTACTTCAGATTTATGTAGGTTTTGATGCGTTATTTGTTGGACTAAATCTGGCCACTGCTAGTTCTCGATTTCAATTTCAAAAAACAATTTTGTTCTTCTACTTTTGCCTTAGTTTATATGCGTTTATGGACTATAATGGTCAGCATTTTTTTGAGTTCGGTGCTTCTTTAAAGGCTTTTGATATTTAATAATAATAAGAAAAAAGAAAAGGAAAGGAAAACGTTTGAAGAAGAATGAGTAAAGCATTAGAGTGTCTTGGGTATTAGTGTTTCCTTGTCTTTTTCTTTATAAAGTTTGAAAAAAAAGTTGAAGTCAAAGCATTTTTTGTTTTATATGGCTTTGTCTTGAAAGCTCTTTGCAAAGTCTTGATTTGTGCTTTGTTTTAAAGGCTTTGCATATGCCTTAATCAAAATGAAGTATGGTTAAATTAATGGATTCAATTTTTGTCATTTTTTTTATTATTGATATTTTGAATTCATTGGTTGAAACAATATATTGCCAAAGTAACCTCTATTGTGTAGATTAATTAATTTTAAAATATCAAGACGATTGTATATGAATGAATTTTATATGAATAATGATCGGTCTAAAGGAAGGTTGTTATTTGGTCAAAATTGAAACATACTTGTGGTGATAAATATGTGATAATTATTCATTTTTCCATGTAATTATAAGTCAATCCAAAGAAAGGCTTATATTTGACATGAATTTATTGTCAATATTTGATCACTACAACAAGAGTACCACTTATAGATTGATATTTCTGTCTAAAGACTAAATCTCAATGTTATGTTAGGTATCCTGTGATGTGATTGCCATTATTTGAATTTATTAATTATAGAGCATTCAGATTTTAATTGTGAGCTTATCTTGTTTGTTTTCTTCTTGATTCAGTTAATACAGCTGTTGCTTCTATATCTGCCAATATCATCTCTATTCCTGTGCTGAATGGCACAAACTTTAAGATTTGGAAGGGGAATGTTATGATCATTCTTGGCTGCATGGATCTAGATCTTGCTCTTTGGATTACGGATGTAAGTTCCTTTGATGAAAAGAGGGACTGGGAAAGATGGTAATGCTCAAATCGCATGAGTCTTATGATCATGAAACATGCAATTCTGGAAACATTCAGGGGAACAATGTCTGAAGGAAAGGATGCCAAATTGTTCCTTGAGGAACTTGAGCAGCATTTTGCTAAAAAAGAAAAGGTGGAAATAACTATTGTTTTAACAAAACTTGTTTCCATAAGGTATAAAGGCAATGAGAGCATCAGAGAGTACATTCTAGAAATGTTTCATCTTACTTCCAAACTAAAGGAACTAAAGTTAAAGTTGTTTAAAAACTTACTTGTGCATCTGGTTTTGATCTCTTTTCCCACACAATTCAGTCAATTTAAGGTCAGCTATAACTGTCAAAAGGAGAAAAGGACTCTTAATGAGCTCATTTCACATTGTGTGCAAGAAGAAGAGAGACTAAAGCACGAGAAGGTTAAAAGTGCTCATTTGGTATCCAATTCTAAGGGCAATATCAAGAAAAGAAAGAAAGATAAGGACGTTGTGGGTAATAAGGAATCAAAACGACAAACTAAGGACTTTGTTTGCTACTTTTACGAAAGTACTTCTCACATGAAAAAGGAGTGTCCCAAGTATCATGCTTGGCATGTAAAGAAAGGTACAGTTCTTTCTTTGGTTTGTTCTGAGGTCAGTTTGATTTCGGTACCTAGATATACTTCGTGGATAGATTCTGGTGTTACTACTCATATAAGTGTGCCTATGCAAGGGTGCCTGAGTTGTCGAAAACCTAGTGATAGTGAAAAATACATCTATGTAGGTGATGGAATGACAATTGAAGTTGAAGCAATAGGGACTTTTAGGTTATTATTAAAAACTGGAAATTATTTGGATTTGAAAGAGACTTATATTGTACCGTCTTTTAGGTGGAATTTGATTTCTATTTCTGTTTTGGAAAATGTTAGTTATTATTGTTCTTTTGGAAATAGACAATTTAGTCTTTTTCAGGATTCAAAACTTATTGGTTTAGGTTCTTTATCCAGTGATAACCTTTATTTGCTTGATACAGATGCCTCATTTAGTGAATCCGTGAATGTTAATTCACATGGTACTAAAAGAAAATTGACAAATGACACTTCTGCTTCATTATGACATAAGCGTTTAGGGCATATCTCTAAACAAATAATGGAAAGACTTATGTAAGATGGAATTCTTGATCACTTGATATATCAATTTTTGAAGTTTGTATTTAGTGTATTAAAGGGAAGCAGAGAAACATAAAGAGATTGGGTTCTAAAAGATCTTTAGACATCTTAGAACTAATACATACAGATATTTGTGGGCCATTTTCTACACTAGCTTGGAATAGTCAAAGGTATTTTATTACGTTCATAGACGATTATTCATGTTATGGGTATTTTTATCTCATTCATGAGAAGTCACAGGCACTGATCATGTTTAAAGTTTTTAAAGTTGAAGTTGAAAACCAACTTGGCAAAAGGATTAAAAGTGTCAGATATAACCGTGGTGGTGAATATTATGGTAGATATGATAGTTCCAGTGAATAATGTCTAGAAATATTTGCCAAATTCCTAGAGGAATACCATATTGTCCCATAGTACTATGCTAGGGAATCCTAGCATGAACGGTGTTGCTGACAGATGAAACAGAACACTTAAAGATATAGTAAGAAGTATGATTATTCGCACTATCTTACCATATTCGTTCTAGGGAGAGGCATTAAAGACCGTAGCTTATATTCTTAACAAAGTTCCAACTAAGGCAACAACTAAGCCTAGTATAAAGTACTTTCACATTTAGGCTTGTCCAGTTAAGGCAAGGCCTTATAAGCCAAATGAAAGGAAACTAGACTCAAGAACAGTTAGTAGCTACTTTGTTGGATACTCTGAATGATCAAGGGGTTATAAATTTTATGATCCCACAAATAAATCAATTTTTGAGACAGGAAATGCAAGATTTCGTAAGACTGTTGAGTTTGAAGGGGGAGATAAGGATAAGGTTAAAGACTTTGCCTTTGAAGAGGAATGTGTTTCTCTTCCTACAATTGTTATTGATTATGATTAGGATATTATTCTTGTCATTGTTCAAGAAGGAACTACAGAACAATAAGGCAATGTTGAAAATCTTCCTATTCAAGATCAATTGAACATACCTAAAGGACAAACTCACCAACCTCAAGAACAAGTGCCATTAAGGAGATCCACTAGAGAAAGGAGAAGTGCAATTCTAGATGATTATATTTTCTTTCTCCAAGAACATAATATGGACATTGGCATAGTAAAAGATAATCCAATCAACTTCTGTAAAGCCATTGAAAATTCTAATTCTCAAAAGTTGATTGATGCGATGGATGAGGAAATTAAGTCCATGAGAGAAAATGACGTTTGGCATCTTGTCTCATTGCCTGAAGGTGTGAATGTCTCATTGCCTGAAGGTGTGAAACACATTAGTTGCAAATGGATATTTAAGACCAAAAGGGATTCAAAAGGCAACGTAGAAAGATATAAGGCTCGTCCTGCCGCAAAGGGCATTACTAAGAAAGAAGGTATTGATTATAAAGAAACTTTATCTCCGGTATCTTTGAAAGATTCCTTTAGGATTATAATGGCACTTGTTGCACATTTTGATCTTGAGTTACATCAGATAGATATTAAGACGATGTTTCTCAATGGAGATATTGATGAAACAGTTTACATGGAACAGCCTGAAAGCTTTGTTTCCAAAGATTCAAGGCAGATGGTTTGTAAATTAAAAAAATCCATCTATGGACTCAAATAAGCTTCTCGTCAACGTTATTACAAGTTTCATCAGGTTGTCATCTCGTTTGGTTTTGAGATGAATCTAGTTGATGACTGTGTATACCATAAGTTCAGTGGGAGTAAGTATTTTTTTTTGAATTTATATGTTGATAACATACTGCTTGCCAGTAACGACATAAGCTTATTGCATGAAACCAAGAAATTTCTATCAAAGAATTTTGAAATGAAAGATCTTGGTGAAGCATCTTTTGTATTAGGTATTCAAATACATCGAGATTGCTCTTGAGGTATTATTCGGTTATCACAAAAGAGCTATATCAAGAAGGTACTTGAGAGATTTGAGATGCAGGATTGTAAACCAGGTGATACACTATAGCTAAAAGAGACAAATTTAGTCTCAATCAATGCCCCAAGAATGATTTAGCAACTAAAGAAATGCAGAAGATTCCTTATGCTTCAGCTGTAGGGAGTCTAATGTATACTCAAGTATGTACGCGTCCGGATATTGCATACATTGTTGGGATGTTAGGCAGATATTTAAGCAATCCCAGACTGGATCATTGGGAAGTTGCCAAAAGGGTTACCTCACTGAGTTCGCAAAACTCACCCAAAATTTGAAACTATTTTTCAGGACTCAGAAGAATACCCCGTTAGGCGACGGGAGTACGCCTATGTCACAGGATTAGAGGTCGGGATCAGTTCGCGTCTGCATTGTTTTTCTTTATTTGTCACTGAATGTATTTTTCTGCAAAAATGTGTATTATGTGTAAGTGAATATTACAGTTTGTATCAAATGGTTATAAATAAAACGGGCCAATTTGAGTTATCAACTTTCTGTACTTTATGTTTCATCGATTAAAATGTAATATGTTTCGTTTTCTGTTTAAGTAAACATGTTTTGAAAAAGACAAAGTGGGCCCAAATTAATGATTATTGATAAGAGTAAAAAAAATACCGACTTGTAATTGTTAAGTGATGTGGCATACCACCCTCGCGGGGCATGGATTCGGATATCACCGTTGATATTGGGTTCGGGTTCGACGGGAGTGGGGTGTTACATGCAGTATCTCAAGAGAACAAAAGATTACATGCTCATATATAGGAGATTGAATCAGTTAGAGATCACTGGGTATTCCAACTCCGTTTTTGCGGGATGCCGAGATAGTCATAAATCCACTTTAGGCTATATCTATATGATTGCTGGAGGAGCTATTTCTTGGAAAAGTGTTAAGCAAACACTCATAGCTTCTTCCACCATGGCAGCTGAGTTAGCATATTATGAGGCATCCAATCATGGCATATGGCTACAAAATTTTATCACTAGGTTGCGAACTATAAATGGCATTGAAAGACCATTAAAGTTATTTTGTGACAGTAAATTGGCAGTGCTATATTCTAATAATAATAGGAGCTCGTCAAAGTCAAAACACATCGACATCAAGTTCCTAATTTCTAAAGAAAGAATTCAGAGTGGTCAGTTGTCTATATAACATATTGGAATAAACTCCATGATTGCAGATCTACTGACTAAAGGTTTACCACCTAAGGTCTTTCATGAGCACACAACTCATATGGGTGTTTTCTCATTTGATGATGTGTTGATTTAGTGGGAGTTAGTATACATTTATAGTTACATACATGTCTTACGGATTTTGTATCATTTGGTATTTCAGTATAAAGTTTTTGTGAATTTACACTCTGATTTCATTTGGCTTGATCTCACTAAGGAATAAAATAGGACCAATTGGAAATAACCATTTTAAAGATTACATGACATGAAATTTCCATGCTACACATCTATACTTGATCCATGCCGTTGTTTTATTGATGTATATGACCATTGATGGGTTTAGTCACGATGATTGTGATAAAGCTCCCTTTGATCCTACATTGATATGATTAATGGATTGGATTGTTTAAAGATGATTAAACAATAATAGCAATTTTGAGCTCATAAAGTTTAAACAATAATTTCTTATATAATTATAAGAAATTATATATATGTAATCCAAGTGGGAGACTGTTGGATTTTTTTTTTGGTAGACTTACATATATGTAGAATTAAATGTCATGGGCTATTATAAGGTATGACCCAAATAAAAGTGGTATAATAAATTTTGAGGTTATTGGGTCCAAATAGTCTAATTAAACTATGACCTAAGATATGTGTAGAAACTCCAGTGTTATATTTCTAATTTATGATGGGCAAATTGGTAATTGACACTAAGCATATGAATATGTGGTTATGGTCCCCAAAAGAGGCTTAAGGGTTTCTTTTTTCTTTAATTCTATCAAGAGAAAAGATAGATAACTTAAAAACATCTCTTAGAAGATCAACACAAACCACAACATCCTTTACGTGATTACTCTGATAGATTCAGGTATGCTTTCGCTATCTAGTTATTCTTGATAATCTGACATGATAGATCTTAGTCTTGTGTTGTGATTTGATTGTATCTTAAAAGTGGTATCAGAGAAGTTGTCATGTTGGATTTTTAAGAAATATAGATTATGTGTTTTCGGTCAGGATTTGTTGGTTTCTTGCTTCAAATTTATGTACGTTTTTTGTTGTGTTATTTGTTGAACTAAATCTGGCCGTTGTTAGTTCTCGATTTCGATTTCAGAAAATAATTTTGTTCTCCTATTTTTGCCTTAGTTTATATGCGTTTATGGACTATGGAGTGATGCTAGTATAATGGTCTGCATTTTTTCGAGTTTGGTGCTTCTTTAAAGGCGTTTTATGTTTAATAATAATAAGAAGAAAGAAAAGGAAAGGAAACCGTTTGAAGAAGAATGAGTAAAGCATTGCAGTGTCTTCGGTTTTAGTGTTTCCTTGTCTTTTTCTTTATAAAGTTTGAAAAAAAAAGTTGAAAAGTCAAAGCATTTTTTGTTTTATATTGCAGAGTCTTGATTTGTGCTTTGTTTTAAAGGCTTTGTATATGCCTTAATCAAAATGAAGTATGGTTAAATTAATGGATTCAACTTTTGGCATTTTTTTATTATTGATATTTTTAATTCATTGATTGAAACAATATATTGCCAAAGTAACCTCTATTGTGTAGATTAATTAATTTTAAAATATCAAGACGATTGTGTATGAATGAATTTTATACGAATAATGATCGGTCTAAAGGAAGGTTGTTATTTGTTCAAAATTGAAACGTACTTGTGGTGATAAATATGTGACAATTATTCGGTTTTTCATGTAATTATAAGTCAGTCCAAAGAAAGGCTTATATTTGACATGAATTTATTGTCAATATTTGATCACTACAACAAGAGTACCACTTACAAATTGATATTTCTGTCCAAAGGCTAGATCTCAATGTTGTGTTAGGTATCTTATGATGGGATTGCCATTATTTGAATTTATTAATTATCGAGCATTCAGATTTTAATTATGAGCTTCTCTTGTTTGTTTTGTTCTCGATTCAGTTAATACATCTACTGCTTCTATATCTCCCAACATCACTCTATTCCTATGCTGAATGGCACAAACTTAAAGATTTGGAAGGAGAACATTATGATTGTTCTTGGTTGCATGGATCTAGATCTTTCTCTTCGAATTAAGCGACCCCCCACCATTATGGATGTAAGTTCCTTTGGTGAAAAGAGGGACTGAGAAAGATGGGAATGCTCAAATCCTATAAGTCTTATAATGATGAAACATGCAATTCCAAAAACATTCAAGGGCACAATGTCTGAAGAAAAGGATGCCAAATTGTTCCTTGAGGAACTTGAGCAACGTTTTGCTAAAAACAAAAGGGCAGAAAAAAGTGTTGTTTTAACAAAACTTGTTTCCATGAGGTATAACGGCAATGGGAGCATTAGAGAGTACATTCTAGAAATGTCTCTTCTTGCTTCCAAACTAAAGGCACTAAAGTTGGAGCTGTCGGAAGACTTACTTGTACATCTGGTTTTGGTCTCTCTTCCCACACAATTCAGTCAATTTAAGGTCAGTTATAATTGTCAAAAGAAGAAATGGACTATTAAAGAGCTCATTTCACATTATATGCAAAAAGAAGAGAGATTAAAGCAAGAGAAGGTTTAAAGTGCTCATTTGGCATCCAATTCTAAGGGCAATATCAAGAAAAGAGAGAAAGATAACGAAGTTGCGGGTAAAGCACCACAAAAGAAGCAACATAAGGAATCAAAAAGACAAACTAAGGACTTTGATGAAAAGAGAGACTGCAAAAGATGGGAACGTTAAATCGCATGAGTCTTATGATCATGAAGCATGCAATTCTGGAAACATCTATGGGCACAATGTCTAAAGAAAATGATGCCAAATAAAAGGTGGAAATAAGTGTTGTTCTAACAAAACTTGTTTCCATGAGGTATAAAGGCAATAGGAGCATTAGAGAGTACATTCTAGAAATGTCTCATCTTGTTTCCAAATTAAAGGCACTAAAGTTGGAGCTGTTGGAAGACTTGCTTGTACATCTAGTTTTGATCTCTCTTCCCACACGATTCAGTCAATTTAAGGTCAGTTATAACTGTCAAAAGGAGAAATGGACTCTTGATGAGCTCATTTCACATGGTGTGCGAGAAGAAGAGAGATTAAAGCAAGAAAAGGTTGAAAGTGCTCATTTGGCATCCAATTCTAAGGGCAATATCAAGAAAAGAAAGAAAGATAAGGAAGTTGCGAGTAAAACACTACAAAAGAAGCAACATAAAGAATCAAAACGACAAACTAAGGACATTGTTTGCTACTTTTGTGAAAGTGCTTCTCACATGAAAAAAGGAGTGTCCCAAGTATCATGCTTGGCGTGCAAAGAAAGGTACACTTCTTTCTTTGGTTTGTTCTGAGGTCAATTTGATTTCAGTACCTAGACACAATTGGTAGATAGATTCTGGTGTTACTACTCAAATAAGTGTGTCCATACAAGGCTGCCTGAGCTATCAAAAACTCAATGATGGTGAAAAATACATCTATGTAGGTGATGGAACGACAATTGAAGTTGAGGCAATAGGGACTTTTAGGTTATCATTAAAGATTGGAAATTATTTAGATTTGAAAGAGACTTATGTTATACCATCTTTTAGTTGGAATTTGGTTTCTATTTCCAATTTGGACAATGCTGGTTATTATTGTCCTTTTGGAAATGGACAATTTAGTCTTTTTCAAGATTCAAAACTTATTGGTTAAGGTTCTTTATCTAGAATTAATAACCTTTATTTACTTGATATAGATTTCCCATCTAATGAATCCTTACATGTTAATTCACGAGGTACTAAAAGAAAACTGACAAATGACAATTCTGCTTCATTATGGCATCAGCGTTTAGGGCATATCTCTAAATAAAGAATGAAAAGGCTTATATCAGATGGAATTCTTGATCCACTTGATATATCAAATTTTGAAGTTTGTATTAAGTGTATTAAGGGGAAGCAGAGAAACATAAAGAGATTGGGTGCCAAAAGATCTTTAGATGTCTTAGAACTAATACATAGAGATATTTGTGGCCCATTTCCTACACATTCTTGGAATGGTCAAAAGTATTTTATTACGTTCATAGAAGATTATTCACGTTATGGGTACCTTTATCTCATTCATGAGAAGTTACAAGCACTGGACATGTTTAAAGTTTTTTAAAGCTAAAGTTGAAAATCAACTTGGCAAAAGGATTAAAAGTGTCAGATCTAACCGTGGTGGTGAGTATTACAGTAGATATGACAGTTCTGGTGAACAATATCCAGGACCATTTGTCAAATTCCTAAGGGAATACAGTATTGTCCCACAATACACTATGATAGGGAATCCTAGCATGAATGGTGTTGCCAAGAGACGAAACAGAACACTTAAGGACATGGTAAAGACTATGATTATTCGCACTATCTTACTAGATTTGCTCTGGGGAGAGACATTAAAGACCGCAGCTTATATTTTTAACAGAGTTCCAACTAAGGCAACAATTAGAACCCCTTATGAATTATAGACAGGCAAAAAGCCTAGTATAAAGCACTTTCATTGGGGTTGTTCAGTTGAGGCAAGGCCTTATAGGCCATATGAAAGGAAACTAGACTCAAGAATAGTTATTAGCTACTTTGTTGGATACTCTGAACGATCAAGGGGGTATAAATTTTATGATCCCAGAAATAAATCAATTTTTAAGACAGGAAATGCAAGATTTCTTGAGAATGTTGAGTTTGAAGGGGGAAACAAGGATAAGGTTAGAGACTTTGTCTTTGAAGAGGAATTTGTTTCTCTTCCTACAATTGTTATTGATCATGATCAGGATATTATTCTTGACATTGTTTAAGAAGGAATTTCAGAACAATAAGACAATGTTTAAAATCTTCCTATTTAAGATCAACTGAATATACCTGAAGGACAAACTCAACAATCTCAAGAACAAGTGTCATTCAGGAGATCCGCTAGAGAAATGAGAAGTGCAGTTCTAGATGATTATATTGTCTTTCTCTAAGAACATAATATGGACATTGGCATAGTAGAAGATGATCCAATCAACTTCTATAAAGCCATTGAAAGTTCTAATTCTCAAAAGTGGATTGATGCGATGGATGAGGAAACTAAGTCCATGAAAGATAATGAAGTTTGGGATCTTGTCTCATTGCCTGAAGGTGTGAAACCCATTGGTTGCAAATGGATATTTAAGACCAAAAGGGATTCAAAAGGCAATGTTGAAAGATATAAGGCTCGTCTTATGGCAAAGGGCCTTACTTAAAAGGAAGGTATCGATTATAAATAAACTTTCTCTCCGGTATCTTCGAAAGATTCCGTTAGGATTATAATGGCACTTGTAGCATATTTTGATCTTAAGTTACATCAGATGGATGTTAAGACGGCATTTCTCAATTGAGACACTGATGAAGCAATTTATATGGAGTAGCCTGAAAGCTTTGTTTCCAAAGATTTAAAGCAGATGGTTTGCAAATTAAAGAAATCCATCTATGAACTCAAGCAAGCTTCTTGTCAATGTTATTACAAGTTTCATCTTGTTTGGTTTTGAGATGAATCTCAGTGGGAATAAGTATATTTTTCTAGTTTTTTATATTGACGACATACTGCTTGCTAGCAATGATATAGGCTTATTGAATGAAATCAAGAAGTTTCTATCAAAGAATTTTGAAATGAAAGATCTTGGTGAAGCATCTTTTGTATTAGGAATTCAGATACATCGAGATCGCTCTCAAGGTATTCTTGGGTTATCATAAAAGAGCTATATCAAGAGGTACTTAAGAGATTTGGCATGTAGGATTCTAAACTAGTTGATACCCCTGTAGCTAAAGGAGACAAATTTAGTCTCAATTAATGCCCTAAGAATGATTTAGAAACTAAAGAAATGTGGAAGATTCCTTATGCTTCAGTTGTAGGGAGTCTAATGTATGCCCAAGTATGTACGTGTCTGGATATTGCATACATAGTTGGAATGTTAGGAAGATATTTAAGCAATCCCGGACTGGAGCATTGCAAAGCTGTCAAAAGAGTTATGCGGTATCTTAAGAGAACAAAAGATTACATGCTCACATATTGGAGATCAAATCAGTTATAGATCACTCTGATTTTGTGGGATGCCAAAATAGTCGTATATCCACTTCAGGCTATATCTACATGCTTCCTAGAGGAGCTATTTTTTAGAAGAGTGTTAAACAAACACTCATAGCTTCTTCTACCATAGCAGTTGAGTTTATAGCATGTTATGAGGCATCCAATCATGGCATATGGTTGTGAAATTTTGTTACTAGGTTGCGAATTATAAATGGCATTAAAGGACCATTAAAGTTATTTTTTGACAATAAATTGATAGTGCTATATTCTAACAACAACAGGAGCTCGTCAAAGTCGAAACACATCGACATCAAGTTCTTAGTTATTAACGAAAGAATTCAGAGTGGTCAGTTCTCTATAGAACATATTGGAGCAACTCCATGATTATGGACCGCTGACTAAAAGTTTACCACCCAAGGTCTTTTATGAGCACACAGGTCATATAGGTGTTTTCTCATTTGATGATATGTTAATTTAGTGGGAGTTTGTATACATTTATGGTTACAGACATGTCTTACGGATTTTGTATCATTTGGTATTTCAGTATAAAGTTTTTGTGAATTTACATTCTGATTTCATTCGACTTGATCTCATTAAGGAATAAAGTAGCACGAATTGGAACTAGGCATGTAAAGATCATATGACTTGAAATCTCCATGCTACACATCCATACTTGATCCATGTCGTTGTTTTATTGATGTATGTGACCATTGATGGGTTTAGTTACGAGGATTGTGACGAAGATCCCTTTGATCCTACATTGATATGATTAATGGACTGGATTCTTTAAAGATGGTTAAACTATAGTAGCAATTTTTAGCTCATAAGGTTTATCATAACTTATAATTATACGAAATAATATATATGTAGTCTAAGTGGGAGATTGTTAGATTTTTTTTGGTGGACTTACATATATGTATAATTAAATGTCATTGGTTATTATAAGGTATGACCCAAATAAAAGTGATCTAATAAAGTTTTGGATTATTGGGTCCGAATCGTCTAATTAAAGTATGGTTCAAAACTTCAGTATTATATTTTTAATTTATGATGGGCAAATTGGTAATTGACACTAATTATATGAATATGTGGTTATGATCCTTAAGGGAAGCTTAAGGGTTTCTTTTTTCTTTAATCATATAAAGAGAAAAGATAGATAACTTAAAAATATCTCCCAGAAGATCAACACAAACTGCAACATAATTTACGTGATTACTCTGATAAATTCAGGTACGTTTTTACCATCTAATTACTCCTGATAATATGACATAATAAATCTTAATCTTATGTTGTGATTTGATTGTATCTTTCAGTTTGCCCCCACAGAAAACACAGCGTCAGAACTCGAAAGGCTCATCATTACGGAATTGTAAGTGGCCAACTTCGCTGTAGGCCTCATCTCCAGTAGCCCAAATAGCAAAACCTTCAAACACCAGTAACAAAACTGCTCCAAAGGAAAACCGGACCTTCTGGCTTTTTGGACACCCCTCCTTTAACTTCACCTTGGTGGTCCTGACACTGTGGCTACGTCGATCCAGCTACGCCTTTGAAGTTCGCTGACTGATATAACATTCCCATGGTGTTAAAGCTGAACTCAATTCCTATCAAGCCTACTAATGCTAAACTAGTACTTGGAGCGTTTGTAATCGGGACCACTCTTCACGACTTTGTACAAATTGTCTTCCAAAATCCGAAGAAGTCAATTCAATCTTGGCATCTTGACGAATGCAGTGCCTACGTCGGTGGATAAACCTCTTACTAAAGAGGAGAGAGATGAATGGGTAAAGTAGGAATTTTTTGCCAGTAATTTTAAAAAATAATTTTCTTAAAAAATTCCTCCTTGCTACACCACACAAAAAAATTATTTATACAATAAATTTATTTTATTACCATTTAGGTACAATTATAAAATTTGACATTTTCTTAATTAGAGAAAAGACACCAAGAGGCATTATTTTTGCTTTTAAAGACACCAAAAGGCATTATTTTTGCTTTTTCTTTTGAGGATCACAGTGAAAAGATACAGGTCCATCTACAGAAAGGCACATCAGCCCTGTTATTATGGAATTGTTACCTCAAACCTATAAATTGTTAGTCAGCAGAAAATACAAACGAGCTAGGTTGACACACAAGCGCCCGGTAAACCGTAACCTTAAAGAGAGGCTTACTGACTTGTATTAAAGCAGATCAATACAAATCAATAACACGAACTCTAGTATAGTAAAATCTGGTCAAGTACTATTCGGAGTGAAGGACTGTCTCATGACAACAGATGGCCCGGGTCATCACAATGAGGAAAATCAGATAATCATCAATACCAATTGATTGGTTTTCTGCATGCTCAACCAACTCAAAATTGCCAAAATTTAAATAGGCCAATAAAGTACTTGAGAAACATTTCAACTAGTGAAACAATACCAAAACTCTATGCCTCCATTACTGGATACTCAAACACAACATCTTTTCCAGCAAGCTTCCTGTAAACTGCAGAAAACGTCTCCAACTTGTACTCTGTGTTGTTCCGTTCCTTTGGGTCCAAGAATACCTGCAACAATTAGCACTACGATATCAATTGCCTTTATGAAGGCTACCCTTCAAAATAATGATAGGTTACAAACAGTTCCCATGTCATTTCTCAACTAAGAACTGGCAACCACTTTGCAGAGCAATAAACATTTGACAATCATTGAAAAACCCTAACTCAAGAAAGGAAACCCCATATTTATCAAAATTACCTTCATAATTTTCGAACCATCAACTCTGTATCTAATGCGCTTTCCAACAATCTCAGCGGGCAAAACAACATCTTCTAGCATTGCCTCATGCACAGCAGTCAGGGTGCGGCTTCGAGGCCTCTGAACAGCAGAACCTTTCTTAGGAGGCCTCAATATCCTCCTTGTGGCAAGCAAGATAACATCCTAACACACAAAATTAACACAGATATTATTTGACAGCAAGAAACCTGAACAATACCAGATAGAGTTCATATACTATACAGAACAATCTAAATAGAAAGAGAGAAAAAACAAATTATAACTGGAAGAACGACAAAAATTTAAGCAGTTAATGAAGTTGGCAACAATGAAAACAAGTTCATATTCTATGTCACACATATTGCTAAATGAAAGACTACTGTCCACTCCATTAACATCCATTTAAGAAAATAAGACTGTGGTGTAACTGAGATTGAGATCGACACTTAATACTCCAAATTTTTTTTTCGTACTTTATAATTGGTCATCTTGCTTCTGATTTGTAAGTCCATCCAATACATGAGAATCAACAAAAGAAGTCTTCAATACCTTCCCGCTGAACTTCTTCTCCAGTTCTCTAACAAGCCTAACATGAATCTTTCGGTAAACTTTCCTCAATCTGTAAGGAACATGGATAACAACAGCCTTGCGGTTCCCAGCGACATCAACCTGACTGCGAAATGGAAGTTTAGTAAGCTAAAAGATTCCAAGTACATCTAAAATGCATGCATCACACATCCTTACATTGCTGAATTTATGTAGAGATCCTTGAGGTCACTTTTCAGCTCTTGATTGGTATTTTCCAAATCAAAAAGAGCCTACAAAGATCGAAAAGTTAACATTACAAATCGCACACTCAGTTTACTTCAAATTTACAGCACATAGTTGCACAATTCTTACCTGAGCCACTGACTCCTCAAATTCAGTCGGTTCGGCATCGTTATCTTTGTGGATTTTCTGCTTCGTAGTAAACATCCTCACAGAACTGTTATTGATAAAGAACCCCCAAAAACAACAAAGAAACCCAAATTGAGCTAATTAGTGACTTGTTCCATCTTCAAAAGGGTAAGAAAGCTGCATTGGGAAGGTTGCCCCTTTCAAATTGCCTGTACATGGGGACTTCACTAATTCGGAATATCCCAATAATTATATCCTTCCATTGCATTTATTTCATTAACCATCAAATTTACATTCTTATAGCACCGTCAACAAAGAGTAATGAAAGAAAAAAAAAAGCTAATGGATATATAACGACATTATACCGCCGCTAACTTGTTAAAACTGAAACGCTTAACATCGTTAACACGCAAAACCAAAACATTTAATCCAGTTTGAAGAGCCATCGGAACTTAACAACACTGGCAGTAAACGAAAGAAAACTATAGATAAACGCAAAATCTTTTCTATTTATCATAAACTTTATTCAAGTAAAAGATCAACGAAACAGAATTTTTTAAAAAACGTCTCTTGGCCTGATTCGAAAACTTCAACGGTAATAAAAAAGATCGTAACTTGGAAAGTATACATTACCTGGGGAGGGATAAGCGCAGATGGAGTGAACAGGGGAGCGCTCTGCAACACACGAAGACAGAAACCCTAGGTCGGACCAAGCTAGGGTTGTGATTAAGATGCCTTATATAAGTTCCAGTGCAGGGCTCGTATATTGGGCCAGATCGGCCCATAAGAATCCAAGTCCTTGCAGTCTCTCTCTTCTATCAAATTTAATGTTTTATTCCAACCGAAAGATCATAAAAGGAACGGTCAGATTGAGAGAGGCCCTCGGCAGTTGTTCCAGCGTCGACTTATGGGGCGATTAATACTGCGCTCGGATCTGCGGTGTGGTACGATAGGAATAAATACTTATTCACTACAATTTTTAAATGCAGTTACATGGTTAGATTTGCGATGAACATCTAGAAGTTGGAGAAAATTACGGTGTCATCGTATAAATCAATAAACAGAAAGAGGGTTGCAATAGGAAACTACTTTTGCGATGAAATTTTTACTTTCTAATAATAACCTTCACTACAAGTATTATTTTCAATTATACTCTTAATTAATATGACTAATAATATTTTTATAAAATATTTTATTTATTAAATTTATTTTATTTATATTTTCTTGTTTTATTATTTATAATTTTAAATTTATAATATATTTTTTAATTATTTATACAACAATTAATAGTTTATTAAATCAATAGGCTTTTTAGTCATTTTATCTCTTTTCAGCAACCGCAACCACACTTTCCAAACACCTATTTTCACGTTTCAGCAGTTACTAAAACAGCAATCTCAAACACCATAAGTACTTATCATTTTAGCTGGTTGATTTCAGTAGGTTGTCAACCGCCATTGTTCTCCCAAACCAAGTCTAAGAGCAACTTCACGCACTCTAAACTACAAACACTACCAGTCATGCAGACCATTATCACCAATGTATACCCTCCCATGTATATACTCGTATCAAGTCCCTCTCTAGAATCCTTGTCCGAAAGGATGAAAGTGGGAAAAGAACGGGAGAAACGTGAGTATCCTCCTATGTTGCATACTCCCTTGCAGCCCCTTTCTATTTGACTACAATTTCAAGTTTTGGCCAATACTTCCCCTTGTGAACTATACAGCAGTCAAGGATGGTTTCTAGTTGCAGAATGTCCAACTTTGTGTCAACAGAAATTTCCAAAAAAAAAAACTTTATCAATAGGAAGTGGAAGAAGAGGAGAGGTATGAATCAGTGTCCCAAATGCTTGTGAAGTTGACTAACATAAAAAATATTATGAATTTGTGCTCTCGATAGTAAAGACAATCTATAGGCCACAGCAACCGCTTTTTTAACAAGAAGAAATGGGCCGTAAAAATGTGGAGATAGTTTTATAAGGCTCCTAGAAGCTACTGAGGATTTCGGTATGGATGTAACTTTAGATATACTTGATCCCCAACGTGAAAATTCATAACGCGCCTATGCTAATTAGCATATATCATTATTTTGTCATGAGCCAAAGACAAATTATGTTTCAGTTCCTTAAGAACTGCATCAAGGTCTCGAAGGCAAGTATCTACTGCTTGTACTACTGTAGTACTAGGAACATAGGCTAGCAAATGGGAAGGGGAGACTCCATATAAGGTTTTAAATGGGGTTACGTTAATGGAAGAATGAATTGAAATATTATAAGTGAATTCTGCCAATGGCAGCCATTCTATCCATTTCTTAAGCTGATCTCCTACAAAACAACGTAAATATTGTTCAACGAGCTGATTGGTGAATTCGGATTGTCTATCCGTCTATGGATGGTAGCTTGAACTTGTTCGGAGTTAGGTGCCTTGCAATTGAGAGAGAGTCTTCCAAAAAGAACTCAAGAAAATCTTATCTCGATCACTCACTATTAAACCCAAAATTTCATGACATTTAACCACATAGGAAACAAAAGTCTTAATAACAGTTAAAGCAGTAAATGGGTACTTTAATGGAATGAAATGAGCATACTTGGTGAAATGGTCAATCACGACCATGATGATGGAATAGCCATGAGAAGTGGGTAGGCCCTCAATGAAGTCCATGACAATGTCAGTCTATACTTGTGTCGGTGTAGAAAGAGGTTGAAGCAATCTGGCTTGCTTGAGACAATTGATCTTAAAGCGTTGACAAACAGAGCATTGTCCGATGTAGTTCTTGACCACCTATTTCATACCCTCCCAAGCACAGGAGACTTTCACAAGCGACAGAGTTTTGGCAAAACCGAAATGCTTACCTATAGGTGTGTTGTGACACTCATTCAATATCTGTGAAAGCAAAGGTAAAAGTGGATTTAAGTAAACCCGATCACTGGGGAACCATACGCCATCTTATTTTGTAAATGGTTTAGAAAAGGATTGAGTTTCCAAGCATGAATAATATGGGTTCTGTTGAACCTCCTCCTAAAGTTGGGCTTACCAATCTACCTTGGGCATGGAAACTGAAATGAACTAAAACTCGACCACATAAGATAAGGAGTCAGTTATGGTATTCTCAGACCCACGCTTCTATTCAATGATATATTCATAGTCTAAAAGTTTGGGTTACTAATGTGTTTGAGCCGAAGTTGAAATTCACTGTTACAATAAGTGCTTGAGACTCTGTTGCTCAGTTCTATCTGTAAAAGTGTGTCCCAACAAATACGATCGCCACTTTCTAATGGATTTCACGAAGGCCAGTATTTCCTTTTCGAACGTAGACAAAAAGAATGTAGACCCTTTTAAAGCCTTACTGAAATAGGAAATTGGTCAACCTTGTTGTGACAGAACCACTCCAATTCCTATATTGCTTGCATCACATTCAATTACAAAAGACTAAGAAAAATTCTGTAGGGTCAAAACTAGCAATGAAGTGAGTGCTTCCTTTAACTATTGAAAAGCTCATGAGACTGCTTCATCCAATATAATCTTTTGATAAGAGTAGATTAAGGTTTAGTTTGGGAGAGCAGTGGCAATTGATAAACTGCTGAAATGATAAGTACTTATTCTCAATAAGTACTTATGCGTTTGTTATTATTGTTTTGATAACTACTGAAATATGAAAATAAGTATTTAGCAAGTGCGGCTGCTGTTGCTAAAAAGAGATAAAATAACTAAAAAGCCTATTTATTTAATAAACTATTAATTGTTGTATAAATAATTAAAAAATATATTATTAGTCATCTAAATATAAAATTATAAATAATAAAATAAGAAAAATAAATAAAATAAATTTAGTAAATAAAATATTTCATAAAAATATATTATTAGTCATATTAATTAAGAGTATAATGGAAAATAATACTTGTAGTGAAGGTTATTAATAGAAAATAAGATTTCTACTATAGAAGCAGTTTCGTACCGCAACTCTCTTTCTGTTTATTGATTTCTACGGTGACACTGCACTTTTCTCCAATCTCCGGTTGTTTACTACAGATCCAAACATGTGACTGCGTTTGAAAACTGCAGCGAATAAGTACTTATCCCCACCGCACCGCAAATCTAATCGCAACCTAAGTGGGGATGCAATTCCTCCAAAGTGTTTGATGACTTTACGATAATACCTAGATAATCATAAAACCCCACGGACAACTCTGGTTAAAGTAGGAATGTGCTAGTTAAGCAAAAACTATATCTTGGAACGATCTACTTCAACACCTTCAGCTGGGATAATGTGTCCTAAATACGTCACTTTTGTAACTCCAAATGTGCACTTAGAAGCCTTCACAAACAATTTATTAGTAGACAAAATAGTAAAAACAATATGCAAATGCTTCAAATGCTCTTCCCAGGATTTTGAATAAACAATGATATCGTCAAAGAAAACTAGTATGTTTTCAGAGGTTTGGTTCAAAGATCTCATTCGTTAAGCTCTAAAAAGTAGTAGAGGCATTGGTAAGTCCAAACGACATCACCACGAACTCATAATGATCGTCATAGGTGCAAAAAACAGTCTTAGGACGTCATCCTTATTGACGCGGATCTGGTGATATCTGATTAGGAGGACCAATTTGAAGAAGAAAATCTCTCGATGTAATTCATCTAAAAGCTCATCGATCATAGGATGGGAAATTTATCCTTGACAGTAATCCCGTTTAAAGCTCGATAGTCTGCATAAAATCTCCAATCTCCATTCACCTTTTTGACTAAGTGAATCGGGGAGGATAAAGAACTCCAGCTTGGTCGAATTGCACCGATAAGTAGATGTTCTTATACCAACTTTTCAATCTTATTCTTTTGATAATGAGGATATTTGTATGGTTAAACATTCACTGGTCTAGTTCATGGAAGCAAAGGAATCCGACAGTCATATGACCTCAAAGGCGATAATTCCTATGGTGTGGAGAAATTCATGTGAATTCATCCAAGAGTCATTGTAGGTCCTCTAGATAGGCAGGAATGGCCTCATCATTGTGCACGGGTCGAGTGTGAAGAAAAGATCTGAAGCTGAGGAGCCCTTTCAGTTCTTTTTCTGTTAACTCTTGTAATCTCGTTCCTCGTAATCCATGCAGAGTATAGGAAATGCCATCTAGTTTAAAGGTCATTGTAAGATTTTGTAATTAGTTTCAATGGGGCCTAAAGTTTTAAGCCACTGAATGCCTAACACTAATTGACATACGACAATGGGTAAAATAAAATAGTTATGGTGATGAGGTTACCTTGAACAGAGATGGTCAATGACCTACACATAACTATGCATTCTATTATGCTACAGTTGGTCACTATAACTTGGAACTGTCGATCCAGAGGTAACCCAAACTTGGTTACCACTACATGGTTAATGAAGTTATGAGTGTTGCCTCCATCAATCAACACCATAAGATCTTTGTTACAAAGGAAGGTTTCTATGATTGCCTGCAATGATAATTCAATTAGTCACTCTCCTACGTCTTTGGCTTCTTCGACTGTGGCCATTTCAGCTGGGTCACGGTCTGGTGCATCCTCAATCACGAAAACTATGATCTTCCACATCTATGTCCTAACATGAAACATTCATCACAATAATATTATAAGTCTTTTTCTCTTCACTCGCAGGCTTCTTGAGTTGCCAATCGGTATATTGGTGATGGATTCAAAGGTAAAGTTGATTGCAGAATGGGTGGGGGTCTTAATAAATCAACATTTAGACAGACCGATGGTTTAGTGGTAGTAGTGAATAGACGTGTTGTTGTCGAATTTTTCTTGTTGAGGTGGTTTCGATCCTTGATCAACCTGGTTTTGCCAATAGCCTCTGTAAAGGATTGTGGTTGTTTGATCTTCACATTGAGTCGTATATCGTCTCGTAAGCTTGTCATAAAACACCCGATAAGGAAGCTTTCAAGTAACCCATCCACTTGGTGGGAGAGTCGTTTGAAGGCTTCTTACAGGCTTCCACAGTGGTTAGTTGCTTAACTCGGGAAAGAGCTTTAGAGGGATCATCAAATTTGATCGGGCGAAGCGAAGCAATAGTACTTTAGTGAATTCTAACCACGTCAATGGTCCCTTGAATTTCATAAGCTAACGGTGCCATGTAAGGCTATGTCTTCTAGATGGAACGAAGCTAATGGAACTTGTTGACTGGGTGGCGTTTCCTAAAATTCAAAATATTACTCTATTATGTATATCTAACCTATATGATCATCATCATGGAAATAAGGAAAATTCAACGATAATGGTAACGACAACTTAATTAGGGGGTTGATCGATTGACATTCGACGAATGAGAAGTTTCCCCAATGGTGAAGAGGTTCACTTCTAGTGAATTAACGTTAGTACCTTGGAGTCATAAGGATTGTACTTGGTTAAGGACGATTTGAAGGGTTGAGTTCAAGTTTTCACAGTAAGGTTGATATTGATCTATTCAAGACTCATGGAAAGTTAGGATTTCATTCACATCATTATGAAATTCAGCATTAATCTTGCCGCATGTTTCCATATGAGCAAACATGTCTCTAATACCAATTGATACAAGAATTTTTAGAAGAGAAGTAAACTAGAGAGAGAAAATGCTAGAGAGAGGAGTTCAAATACTTTCTTATTTTCTTTTCTTTCTTTTCCTCTCTTAACAATCTACAAGACTTAAATACAAGAATTTGATAACATCCTTCTACTAAATGATGCTAAAATAATGAAAATAAGGACGTAGACCTACTACACCCACTTCTCCTAATAACAAGCCGACTATGACCACTTAAGGAAATAACAAACTCATGCAATATAAACTACAAACACTACCAGTCACGCGTATCATTATCACCAACACATAACCTTATGTATATACTTATATCAAGTTCCCCCCTCTTTAGAATCCTTGTCAGCAAGGATGGAAGTGGGAAAAGAATGGGAGAAATGTTGAGCATCCTCCCATGTTGCATCCTACACCACAACTCCTTTCCATTTGACTAGATTTCAAGTTTTGGCCAATACTTGCCCTTGTGAACTACACGATGGATTCTAGCTACAGAATGTCCAACTATGTGTCAACAGTAAATGGAAGAAGAGGAGAGTGCGAACCAGTGGTCTCACAAGCTTACAAAGTTGAGAACCTTATTAAGGGATTTCAGTTCATATGCAATTCTAGTTGTGACTAGGCTATTATTTTGTTTATATTGAACATTGCCAATCACTTGTAGATTTGGGAACTAGTGTTTTATTTCATAAGTTGGCTTATGGAAGAAATCATCATACCGTAATATGTCACTTCTACAATGCACAGACTTACTAATCATTTCCGGGGGGACCTCAATCTTATTTAATGTTTGAAAATGTAGTTAATCATTTAATTAATGTCCACTTATTTAACGTTAATTTATATAATATAATAATAATTAACATTTTAATTATATGAATGTGACATTATGATCATTTATGAGGTAGCATTATTATTAACCATGGTTTAGGCCTCAAGTTTAATCTTCAATCTTATCTAAGCCTATTCATTAAACTTGTGACCTATCAAAAAATGAAATTTAACATAATTAATACATCTTGCTTTTGCATGATCATGGGGAGTAGGGATTACATTTGTGCCTAAACCTAACCCGACTCTGATTGCCTATAATCAACAAGCTCGATCTAAGATGATTGAATTTTGGACTGGGTTTGGACTTTTTTCTTAGCCTTGCCTAAAGTCTAAATATTTCAAGTACTAACTACATCATTTTGAGCAAAACAATATTAATTTTTAAAATTAACTAAATTAAATTAAAAATGTCAGGCTAGGCCTAAACTATATCAAACTTTAGGCTGTCTAGCTATGATTGATAAGTATGTCAATGAGTCAGGTCCACCTGAGTAGCCCTAGACTCGGTGGACTGGCCGGCCCGTGGCACGGGCTATGACCCCCTGGGCCACAGACAAGCCAAGCCCATTAATTTTTTAAAGTAAAAAAAATTCAAAATGACGTCGCTTCGAAAAAAACGATGTCGTATTGGAAAATCTGAGCGGCTGACTATGATTGGCCCGTGGCCCGGCCAACTCGGGCCAGGTCGGACGGGCCGGGCCATAATTGTCATGCCTACCGATTGACCTCGAACTTAGGCTACAAACCTTAAGTCCTTCAAAAAATATATTGAGGAAATGGATTCATAAAACTATAGCTTCTTTCTATTATAATTGGTTCTTGTCTTGCATAACTTTACACGTCATGTTTGACTAGTTATCGTTCATTTAATTTAACATTTTGATTATGTTAATTTTATCATCATGGTTTTAGGTATAATTACATATTGCGTACTTATGAACTTACCTCTCATAAGTCTAAGCATTAGAATATTTTTATTAATATTATTTCTTTATAATATTGATCTTTTTTCGTTATATTTATACAACCAATAAACTTATCCTACTAATGAGTTCATTATTTGGTAGAATATTTGGATTGATAAATCAATACAATTTTACTATCATATTTATAGTTTATTGATGCATTTAATTGTGATATTTAATATATTGCTCTTATATGTAAATGAGTCCTTTTTCGATGCTCAACGGATTTTAGCATTTGATAAGCACTTTTGTGATCATTTAAGGATGTTAAGGAAATGGCAAATAACGTCATCTTATTTTACGTACATATTGATGTTGCTCTTATGATTTTTCTTCAACTTTGAGTAATCTTTAATTCTATGTCATTTTGAAACTTAAAATGACTAATCTCAAACAAGTTGAATCTCTTCTGATGAATTTAACAATCATGAAATTAGATTTAGCCTTAAAAGAGGGCTCTCTAACTAAACACTTATGTAATAATAAGAATCTTTATGATAAGTAGGAGCACTCAATCTAATATTATTTGATAATTATGAGGTATCACTTAAAAAATTATATACATGATAGCATTACAAAGACTAAGAATGCTAAGAAATTTCTTAAAGCCATCAACAAGAAATTTCCTAAAAATGAGAAGAACATGTTCTTAAGCAATATGCATTCCACTATTTATGATTGTGATAGTGAGATTAGAGAGCACATTGATAAGATTACAGCTTGTTATCACAAGATTAAGTTAATCAGTATGAAACTTAATGAGGACTACATTATGTAGTTTATTAGGGGACTCTTCCATCTCAATTTGACTCTATTAAAACTAATTATAATGATATAAAGAGTAAGAGACTATAGAGGAGATGACCACCATTCTTACCAATAAGGAGGATTACATAAAAAAGACCACCATTCTTACCAATAAGGAGGATTACATAAAGAAAGGAAAGGCAAAAAGTATGGGAATAGTTACAAACTGAATCTATAATGATCAAAAAATGAAGCTTGTACTAAAGAAAATCAATGATATTAAGCCTTTCAAAAATAGAATATAAGCAATAAAGGGAATGAGTAAGGTGTGGCTTTAGCATTCAATGCTCCAAAAATAAGGGCTTCAAATAAAAATGTAACTTCTAATAGAAGTTTAGGCAAAAGAAAAGTTTAGTTAAACTAGAAATGAAAGATAATCTTTTGGTGAAGGTTTGCTTATAATCCAATATTGTTAATGTACCTTCTAATACTTGGTTTCTAGACATTGTTGCTACAACTCATGTCACCAGTTCCTTGCAGGAGTTGACAAATATAAAGGAGTCAATTAATGTGAAGTAGCTTGCATATATGGGAGATGATATTAGAACAAAGTTTAATTATTTGGGATAATCAAATTACAACTTAGCATAGGATACTTTTTAGAGTTAATATGAAGTTGCATACATGCCCTCAATTAGGAGAAATTCAAAGTTTTTATATCTATTTTTGATAGAACCAAATTTACTTTTCTTTTTGAATTTTGAAGATTAACTTTGTACTATGATTATATTTTGATTAAAAATAAAATTTTGTATGGTAATCTTTACAAGGTTATCTTGGTAGATATGTCTCGTCTTACTTCTTCTTCTTTCAATACTATTTCCATTACAAAGAGGTCGAAATTGAGTAAAAACTCTTCTATTTTATGGTATAAGTAATTAGGCCATATTTCTAGATAAAGAATGAAAAGATCGATAAAGAATGAAATTGTATAAGAAATTGTATGAGATTTTGACTTTTTAAAAAAGGATCAAAGTAGTTCATTCTAATAGAGGTTGTGAGTATTATGAGAGATATGATGAGACGAGAAACAATCTTGGACTTTTTGTAAAATACATATAAGTTAGTAGCGTTGATGCTCAATACACATGTTCAGTACACCTTGGCAAAATGGACTAGTGGAAAGAATAAATCACAAAGTTATTAATATGATGTGATATGTATCGGTGAACTTTCCTTACTGAAGTTCCTATAGTTGGTACTTTAAGAATTGTAGCTTATAGTTTGCATCAAATGCCCACAAAGTTTGTTTCCAGAACTTCTTATAAGTTATGGTCATAAAAAAGCTTTGTATCACTTTCATGTTTAAGGTTGTAAAGTAAAAGTGAGACCCTAAAATCTGCAATCCAAAAAACATAATCCTAAGATTGTTAATGGCTACTTGTTTAATTATTGTATGGGATCAAGGGGTTCCAAGCTCTACTATCCATCATATAATATCATAGTTATTAAATTAAACTGAACTATCTACTACAAAGATGATATTGATATAAGCTAAGGGCCTAGAAAAATTTATATTTATAGAACACTTGTCATTGTCCATATGCAAATTTGCTTTCCTTCCAATAGCCATTCAAGAAGCACTTGTTAAGTAGGTAACATAAGAAGCTCTAGATGTAGTCACAGAAGATCAATATTTAAAGAGATTAAAAATGCTCTATAGATCTGTAATTTTTTATGACTATATTGGATACTTAAAGTATGATTATGACATTAGTAACACCTTAAATCTAACAACCTACAAGAAAGTAATTTCTAATCCTCAATTAAATTTTTAAATGGATGTTATGAATGATGAGATAAACTTTATTTCATAAAATAAACTATAAAGCTTGGTAGAGTTACTAAAAGGTTATAGATCATTAAATGTAAACAGATATTTAAGATCAAATGTAACGTTAAAAGTCAAGTGGAGAGGTATAAAGTAAGGCTAGTAGTTAAAAATAATAACCAACGAGAAGGTTTTGAGTATAAATAGATCTTCTCGCCTACTTCCACTAAAGTCTTTTTACAAATCATTATGAAAAATGTGACTCATTTTGATCTAGAGTTTCATTAAATGGATGTAAAAATAACTTTTTAAAACTGAGACCTAAAAGACGATGTTTACATAGTTTAACCTATTGGTAATGAGAAATAAAATTTGGTTTGTAAGTTTGAAGTCAATATATAGGTTGAAATAAGTTCCAAGGTAATGGTTCTTAAATTTGATGAAATTATCACAATACTAATAACTTCAAGAAAAATAATATTGATCAATGAATATATAAGAAGTTTAATAGGAGTAAGTATATATTTATGGTTTTATAAGTTGATTATATCTTACTTATTGATAATGATATTGATTAACTAATTAAGTCAAAAAAAATTATTTGACCATTTTGATATAAAGGATCTTAGTGAAGTATCATATATTTTAGGTATACAAATTCTTTGTGACAAGGCAATGGTATTCTCATTATCTCAAAGTACAACTAAATTCTCATGTAAAAAGTCTAGTTATGAAGGGTCATAAGTTTTTTTAGGCTCAATAACCTCATAATGATGTTAAAAAAATCAAATAAATGTGATATCTTATGCTTATAAATATGATACATACTCAAGTACACAAATCCTGGTATTACCTTAATAGTTAGTACGCTTAGTAAATATAAGTGATACTTGTCAAAGTTATTAGAAATTGTCTAAGAAAATCTTGAGGTATTTTCAAGGTACCAAGGATCTTAAGTTGACATATCAATATATAGATAGTCTTAAAGTGGTTAATTTCAATGACTCATATTATACAAGTTGCATGGATGATAAGAATCTACCTCTAAATACATCTTTATGATGGTAATAGATTTTTGTGAAAAGTATCAAACAAATACTTACAATTCTTGACCATAATGGCAGAGTATATGGCGCCTTATGTTGCTACTTATCATACAACATAGTTGTAGAACTTTATTTTTGCATTAAAGCCTTATTTGATAATCAATAATAAAGAGATGGGAATAAGAATGTAACCTTTATTTCCTAAATTTTAGTTGTTTAGTTGCTAGTAATAGAAAAAATAAGGAATGACAAAACTGGAATGAATCCTAGACAATCTTGGACTTTTATTCATAAGGAGAGTGTAGGTATAATCTGGAATCAAAAATCAAGAATAAGAGATAAAAGATATTATTTGCATATCAAGTTATTATCAAAATATTATCAAGATATTGATTCTTATCAAATTAAAATGACATATTATAATCTTTCATATTACCTTCTTTAATAATTATTGTATTTTTGTTTTATTGATACTTTTATTCTTATAGTAAAAATCGTTCATAATGATTCCTAAATGATCTGTGTCTTAAATTGGGTTCCTTTCGTGTTTTTCTGTAAGGAGTCATCCTCATTTGTTTCTTTCATTTATGAGGTTTGAGTTCCAATATTTGGATTTTAACAGCAAAGTTGTGTTTTTTTCCCCCTTTCATGAAGCCATAAAAACTTCTATTTATTTTTTTTTAATATGTTGGGTGTATATACTTGTTCAGTTGTAGTAATGTTGGTTTCTTTGACATACATCTTACTAGTTAAGTCCTTTTGTTTAGAAAATGTTGATTTCCGGTTGCTCTTGAGGAGCTTAAAATTGTTTTTATGGAAACCTATTTTTGGGCTAAACTAGGCATCTGTTTGTTGTTATCTCTATTTTAGCTTAGTTGGGTGCAGGTCGATTTTGATAAATATCTTATAGATCTAAGCTTTTAATGGGTATAATATTTCCAAGTTTGGAACCCTACAAATGAAAGTTATACATGTGTTATTACTTGTTGTTCTACATTTTAAGTTGGTAAACATGTGTTTGATTATCTTTTCAGCTTTCTCTTCCATTTCTTCTTATATTCCCCCTCATTTCTAATACCAACAGCTTATAATCTTCTCAAATTTAAGATTTCTTCCAAGATTCTGAGATTTTGAAGATGGTTAGAAATGATGTTATACTGTTTAGTGGAGGCTTTTCTATAAAATACTCCCGAAAAGTTACAGACGACTATGGATCAGACGTTGTGCTTTTGGTGGAGGTCTGTGGAGACTGGAGCACTCATGAGGATATAGTAAATAGAAGAAGTTGTGAAGTGGGCCTTCTGATTTTTACAATAGGAAGATGAAACCCTAGGATTGTACTTCAGGGTGACTTTGTTTGCATGTGAAATCTTTTTTCATAATGCATTGTGTGCATGTGCATGACTAGGTAACTCGAGGAATCACCAAAGTGAAATTTTTTTCTCTCTTTCTCTTCTGGGTCTCTCTTATTCTTCTTCATCTTCATACCCATGATCTCTTTTGGTTTCTAAATGCTTGAAGTATCTGCCTTTCTCTTTCTTTTCCTCTCTGTGTCCACCTATAGCTGATGATAAGGTATGCCTTTCTTTAAGTTTTCACTGAAATCTCTTGCTTTTTGTGAAAAATTTCTGCTTGATTTCAGTGAAAGAGCCTTCTTCTTTTCTCCTAGTTAGGATTATATGACTGGTTCTCAGTTGCATGAATTTCTTTTCTTTTTCATAAGATAAAAGTTAGGGCGTGAAATGTGCAGCCGGTGAGCACTTCTTGTAAGTTATCTCCTACATTATCCATACAACATCACTCTCTAATTTGTGTCCATATCATATTTGGGTTGTTTTAATCTTGTTATTATCATCAGTGACCATGCCTATACTCTCGTGTTGTTAGTTTTTATATCTAATTAGCTAAATCGTTTGTTTTGCTTAAGGCTTTGATCATAGATCTCCCTCCTCGTTGACCAACACCAAGCTGTCGAAGACTTCAGGTTGTGAAGTCTTAATTAGTGTATCTTTAGCCTAAGCATTTTGTAATAATTAATATCTTATATGGTTGTTTTTCTTCATTCATTTTTGCAGGTTCTGAAGTGGAGTGTCAAAGTTGCAAAGAACGAGCTCACCCTTATCTCTCTTTCGTTGCCCGTATTAGGTTATGCTTTCGTAAAAGCTCTAGTAAAGGTAGATTTGTCCCAATCTATTGCTTCATTATTTTTTTGTAACCTGTGCTTTAATCAATGCTTTTAACTTTTGATTCTATCTCTTTTTTATTGTGCGAAAGGTTTGATCTTTGTGTGAGTCCATTGAAGTTTGTCTCTTCTTAACAAGCTCTTTTTGTGCTTGTTGAATTCACTCCCTTAGAGAATGACCAACATCTACCGTGCACTTAAGCTCTCCACTTCAGAGGTGCTAAATTTTGCAAGTTTGTAACAAAGAACATCATTTTCATAGTTTTAGAAATTAGGGTTTTAGTCTAATATGTTTCTTTCTGGGTTGTTCTTTGTTGTCCTAGACAACATCTCATACACACTCTTTTGCTTCATTAACTCCACTCGATTTATTTTTTTGGTTCAATTCCTCTCACTTTCTAGGAAACCAAACACATTTTTTTCCTTCTCTACTGTTTGACATACTAACATTATCATACTTTATACTTACATTGTGTACCTTCATAGTTGCTGCTTCGTGTATAAAGCTATTTTTTTTGCTTCAATTCTTCTTCTTCTTTTATCTCTTTTCTGTGTATCCTTTTTTAGATTGATAGGAATGAATACCGTAACTCCATTTTAGTCTAGACTCTGGAGTGTTCATGAGCAAGGAATAGACCTCTTGCGATTTTGACAGGGCTGTCACTGGGATTTTTTATATTCATTAAAAAAATCTTATTCTTAGATTTTGTCTAATTGTTCAGTCTCTATCTCTCTAGTTGTTAGTTGTTAACTAGCTGCTGTGTCTTGTGACTTGACTTTTCAGCTCAAGTTTCTAAGAAAATTTTTGCATTTGAGGAGTTCCTCGCCTCCCTCACCAGTTAAGAGTATGGCTTTGCCAATTTTCCATCTACCATATGCCACTTTTAGAGTGTTTTGTTAGAATTATTGGATGCCTTTCAGTCACAATCATAATCACTATCATCACTTCTTCTTCTTCTTCTTCTTCTTCTTCGTCTTCCTCCTCCTCCTCTTATTATTATTATTATTATTATTATTATTATTATTATTATTATTATTATTATTATTATTATTATTATTATTATT
>JANZXR010000171.1:9330890-9341610 GCA_027575705.1 Erythroxylum echinodendron | reverse complement strand
TTATTATTATTATTATTATTATTATTATTATTATTATTATTATTATTATTATTATTATTATTATTATTATATGTTTTCTCTCTATTTGTGAGTCATTTAGAAATAGTCTTTTTATCAGTTAAAGATAAGGTTGTGCACTACTGGACCTCCCTAGACCCTTGGAATTAGTGAGATTTCTACTAGGTGTTGTTATATTACTTATTTGTATTTTTGCATTTTTGTATTTACTTATTTTTATTACTTTTTTATTATTTGTTATGTGCATCTATGTATAATTTTTGTAATATCTTTATGTCACATTGCATAGGGATCTATCATAAACAACCTTTTTAGTAGGTAGGGATAAGGCTGCGTATTAACAGACTTCTCTAGATTCCGAGTTTATACAGAACTTCAACTGAGTGATGATGATGAAGATGATGATATTTATAAAATATAAAATATTTTAATTAATTATACACAAAATAAATTATATAATAACTAATGTGAGTAAAAAAATTCTCATTATCATTTTTAATATTTAATATCAAATATTAACATAACTATTAACTTTATTTAATATTATACCAAACATGCATTTTCAGTAATTTAATTCCTATTCTGATTATCTCTTTTCATTTCCAGTCCTATTTTTTTTCGATTCCTTCATATTGGTTACCAAACGAGACCTAAGAGTTATGGAATCTATTTCAAAGATGCTAAAAATGTTTTGTGAAAATTCTAAAATTGTATCCTTCTCTCAAAAAAGTATGAACACTTCTCGATTCTAGCATATTGACTTTAAGTTTTACTTTGCAAAGTACATCAGAGTCTCTCATTAAAGTATACTTCTATAAGTAGTATATTGGTAGATTTATTAAATAGGCCATATTTATTTATGTTGGTCAAAGATACGTCTCCCATATAAGATTGTTAAGAGCATGATAGTTTTATTTTAGTGAAAGTTTCCATTCAATGTATGTTTTGTGAGGATTGATTCGATTTTATATAATTCTTACATATTATAAATAGTTGTAACTGTTTATGACATTTTGTAACTCTAAATTCCTAATAAATGACAAATTGATGATATTTATTATGTTGAATCTGTATTGACATTATTTTCATAATTTTGAATTATTATTATTTAATCATGTACAATTCATACATCCTATTGATCTATTAATTATATGATTAATTTAACCATGCATATTATTATAAAAAGCATTATGGTATGATTACACAATCTAAGTGAAAAAAAGTTAAATTATTTAATATGGGCTACTATAATTTAATGACAATTAACATTTTAATTGTATACTTGTGACAGTTGTTATAATTTAATGATAATTAACATTTTAATTGTATACTTGTGACATTTATACTTTTTAAAAATAAATATTATATTGCTAACTATGCTTTAAACTCTTAAGTCTATTTTCCAATATTGTCTAAGCTATACCCATTAAACTTATAGTCCACCAGAAAATAAATCAACTTAATTGATATATCTTACTCTTATAGTGGAAAGTGAGTGAAATAGACTAAAGAATTCGGTTTATAGAGCCTTGCGCTTCTTCTTATCCTGCATATCCTTGTTCTTGTCTTACAACAATCCACTAAATTATAATAGCTTATATATTTTTAGGATGAAATTTTCTAATCCCATTAAAAAAATATGCTTCAAAATAATGAATTCTTATTTAGTTGACTGACTTTGAATGTATTAGTAATGTTTTAAAAGTCGGACCTTAAATTGAACCAGTCAAAGAAAAGGATTAAAGTTTAAAGGTTCAACTGATGTTATACTATAAAACTAATACTAACATGAAAACAATTTGTTTTGCTCTAGTTTATGTTAAAGTAAAGATAGAAAAGGAGCTTCTTAATGTAATCAAAATAAAAGAATAATAAGAAATGGTTAAGGACTCCGTAAAAGTTACCTGTTTGCGAAGATTAATGAACAAAGGTGTAGTGTTGTTCTAGATAATTAAGAACAAATGTGCTCAGTATGTTGATAAAAAATGAGATAACCTCTATGTAAAGGAAGTGATTCCCATATTAAAGATACTTAATCAATAAAGGCTCTACCAAATGTATCCATCAACCATCTTCCTAATGGAAATGCATTGGTTTCCACTAATAAATAAGTAATAATTTTACTAGTGCTTGAAATCCTTATCAATCACAATAGTGCAGATGATAATAAAGTAAATCCTCCTAATATGCAATAGACACTAAAGTGTGCTTATCTCCTCTCTAGAGAAGGGTGACCACAACTTTTTGGATGTCTTAACAAATTTAAGAGAAAGAGGATTGAAATGGGACATTAAGGAGTGTGAAATTGATTCATTGTTTAAACAACAGAAGGACCATTTAAGTATATGGAAATAAATTATGCAAAAAAATGATAGCCTAGTAGATAGATTGTTTGTGAATCCTTCTAAGTTGGAAAAGTCATTGTTGAGTAGAAACACCAATCAATTCGTTGATAGCAAGACGTGAAAAGTAAAAATAAATTAGATCACTTTATGAATTATTCACATATGATATCTCACATACAATTTATAAACTACATCCATATAAACTTAAAATGACCATACATATGCATCAAAAGAAGACCAACAATAGAATGGTGAATAAAATCTTACTCACTTATCGGTGTGCTCCACTTCAAATCACCAAGTATTAGCAAGTGTAGTTTTCAATTTTGAAGTTTTAGATCAACATATTGAATACCTAAGAGAGTATATATAACATAAGAGATTAGAATAAATAAAAAATCGCCTTTAGTTTGTACTCTTGTGGATAAAGCTATCGAATTATCTTTGTCTACTATATATTAGGAAACCTTGAATAAGTAAACTAGACATTGAATAATAGTAAACTAGACATACTCGAATTCTATACAAGCAATCCTTTTTTGATATCTATTAAGAAACTTGAATAATAGTAAACTGGACATGCTCAAATTCTATACAAACAATCCTTATATGTTATCTGTTAGGAAACCTTAAATAACAGTAAATTGAACATCGTATTCTATACAAGCATAGATTGACAACAAAATCCGAGTTTCAATCTAAAACCCATTCATCAACTCTCAAATTTTTTGCTCCTCCATCCATGCAGTTCCTATACCTCATACGATATTCTTTTCTCATACCTTGTTTTCGAGAGATAAAACGACAGACAGATTGTGCTTCTTCTTTAGACTCTTCACCTATGACTCTTTCGTCAAAAATTGTATCCATAGCTTACTTGCTAGAATGGAGACTGAACCGTAAGGGCAGAGAAGTAGTTTACTTGTGAAAACTTCACTTGTCTTTCCCTGAAATCTTCATTATAGACTACTTTCTTAGCCAATAACTCTATTTCTGAGAAGTAGCGCTATGTCTTTTTTCCCATGCTTAACATATACAAGTCAGACAAGAGAGGGATCAGAATTAGTCCACTGAAAGGAGAGGAGCGATTTAAGCAGCACATCCTCACCTAGGAAAGAATCTCATGCCTTTGTTTTCTTCCTTTGTTTGAGGCAAAAAGAGGCAATGTATCACAACTTCCGTGACTTTTTGGGCAAGCATGACGAATTTTCCCATATGGTGATCCAATATGAAGAAAGAACACGTGCTTTGAGTTAAAATAGAATTGCGAATAAAGAAGAGCGACCTCGTGTGCATTGCAGGCCCACAAAGGCTTTCCACATCTATCTCCAATGTTTAAAGCTCCATCTACATTTTGAGAGAGATTTAGCAAAGATAAGATCTAACGAAGATAATAGATGACAAAAAATGGAATATGAAGATAAGAGCTAGCAAAGATGGCCAACAAAAGATGAGAATGAGATATAATTAAGAGGCAAAGAGAGTTTGATTTCTAAAATGAAATCCGAAGTTTAACCTTTAAGTATACATGTATATTAACAAACCGGTTTATGCGCTAAAAAATCAGCTGATTCTTTAATAAACTGGCCGATTTTTATACTCAAAGGTTATTAAATAAAACCAAACCAAACAACTAATTGGTTCAAACAATTTCTGATCAGACCAGCCCGCTGAGCACCAGTTCGGTCCAATTTTTGAAACGTTGCATATTAGTTGCGTGTTGATGGTGTTAATTTTTCAACAATCGCACTCCTTTAGAAAAAGAATCAAGCATCTTGTATGGAAGTTAACCGGGTCTCATTTCTGTCCCTCTAATCAATCCTGGCTGTCCAACGGACTTTGCACTACATATGCAGAAACGTGATGTATTGCTAAAATTAGAAAATGGCTGTCAACTTGAACAGAATCAATCAGAAGATTGCCAAAACTTTTGGCAAATTCAAGAGAAAATAATGCTCAAATTGACTTTCATTTTACATCATACAACAACAGAAATTGTTAGTGTTGCGGTAGAACTGGTCTCTTTTCCAACATCTCGTAATGGACAACAAAATTATCCTGCATCAGCATCATTCACACAATTGCAAGTCAGAAATCAAGAAGTAATGCTTGACATTCCGAACAGGGGAAAAGGTTCAAACAAAAGAACAATAAAATACTGCAAACCTTGCGCAGAATTTCAAACGTGTTTGGATCGAAAAAGTGATAAGACCCTCTCTCATACGTGTTTGTTTTCACAAGAGGCTCCATGTTGGGGAGTCTAATGAACCACCCTCGATGGTCTTTGTGGTAAAACCAGCCTCTGTTGTAACTGCCATCAAAAAGACCAGACCTATATGACAATAGAACCTCACAAGGAGAAGAAACCAACTAGTAGACATCCCAAAAAATCGAAATTGTGAATGCATTTAAGTGGAGGAATGGAAGGAATTATGCAGATATAGAACGAAACTGACACCGATTCATTAGGGTGGTTGCTAGCTTACAGTTCATGGGCAGCATATAGTTGAGCTTCATCTTTTGGCATGCTGAAAAAATAATGAAAGAAGATTAAAAAAGTGGTAAATTTTGAAAAGTGAAGCAACCAAAGGGGAAACGATAATAGCAAACAAGAAAACTTCAGATAACTATAGAAACATTTATAAAAAATGTACCTGTAGAATATGTAAAACAATGTTTCCACGCAGAACTTGGAAAAGTAACCTTGCTGCGGTTGTTTAAAGAGGTAAATAACAATGATAGGAAAATGGAAAAAAAGAAGAGCCAGGTCAGAAGGGAAAGCGTAAAGAAAAGGCAGCTCACATGTAAAACAGGTGGTTGCTTGGCATAATAACATTGTGGCACCATAAACTCTGGATCATCCTTAGCAGGCGCTTCAGACCATGGGGAACCAAATGTCTTATGAAGATTTTCAGCAGAATTCAAGTTCAATCCCAGAGTCGTTAAATCAATTCCAAGTGCAAGTGGGGTCAAATCAGGGTCACTCATTCTAATAATACTTAACAAGCCAAGTAATCCAAATGGATCAGGAGTTGATTGTGTAGCCTGCATGGATTTTATGCCTTGATCCCTAAATGACTGATTGACAGCTGACATTGGTTGCAGCCGAAATTGCGATGGATTTTGCTGCTGTTGATACTGCTGGATAAGATAGTCATATCCAACTCCAGAGACAGCGTTTGGTGAGTTTAAAGGTCTTAGTCCGATCCCAGGAGGTCCATTGTTCTGAAAAACAAATAAATATATGGTCGGACAAAAATTATCAGTTCTGTGGCATCAAAGACCAAAAAATATATATGTCAACAGAACAAACATACCTGAGAGTGGTAGGATGAACGTGAAGATTGAAATATATCTGAGCCATGAATCAGGTCTTGATTGTTTAGAGATGAAAAATTGACGCCACTACTACTCACAGCTGGAGTATGTTGCTGTTGCTGCTGTGAGCGATACGATGAATAATTGCCCCCCAAGTTGAATCCAGCAGACCTCCCTAACTGCTGAGTCCAAAATTGAAGTACGTGAGGAAGTACATAACAATTAGTACTATGGTATTGGTCAAACTTTCACTAAAACTCACAGAGAAGTGCTGAGATTGCATCATTGACATGGTATTGTCATGCAGTTGTTCCTTTTGGTGTAGATCCATGCTGTAATCAGCATTACCACCTGACCCAAATTTGTAATTCAACACCATATCACTTTTTTTTGTTTTCATTTTAATGAAGACAGTATCTTATCCAAAGCCAGTCGCTATGAAAGGCGGCATCAGTTTTTATATTGATTGAATTTTTCAACAAAATCGATGTTACTGAATGAAGGATTCTGTGACTCATTTTCAAACAAAGAATTGTATTAAAGATGGAGTTGAATGAGAATCTACGAACCTTTAAATCCTGGTAAAGCAGGAAAATCTTCATTTTGGATGCTGAATTCTTGGTTTTGTTGAACAATAGGGCTAACACCAAGACCTTGTTTATGCAGTGAACCTGAAATGTTTATGGCATATTTACTCAATACAGATGAAACTGGCTAATATTGGCTACCAACGGTCAAATTGCAAAACCACGTTTTCATTACCCAATTGCCCTTGAGGCCCTCCTGCTGAATTAGGACGACTAGTCAACTGGGGGAAATCATTATTTATGTCAAAAGGCGAACTGTCATTGGAATTAATATCATTCAACATTCCCATAGAGCCGAGATTGTTCACTGCTTGGGCATGGCTGTGTGTGAGAGGACCACCAGCTGTAGGGTAGGAGTTCCCCAACATAGAAATCACCTGAGGAGATCCTGAATCCAGAAAGGGTCATATAAACAAGTAGTCAAAGCTGGTCTAAAGCTGTAAAATTAAGCTACTATTCATGATCCAAGGAAAAGAAAGAAAAGGAAACTTAAAAAGGCAGCCAATGATTATCTCAAAAATAAACACACGATGCTGAACTCAATGCAAGAAAGGAACTCAAAAGAATGCCAAGATTAAATTGAGATATCAAAGCAACAAAAATTTAACCCCAAGATTTGTAAGCTAAAGCAAAGCAGTGTAGCAAAGAAAACAACCTTCATAATTTCTAGAAATAAAGCTCACACACCTCAAATATTTAGTCTGAAACATCAAATAAAGAGGATCAACGGCACTAGGCAATTTTCAAAATATAATACATTATTTCAAGATCTAACAAGTCATTCTACAGCTACAAATCTCCTATTCACATCAAAAGGACACTTAAACAACTTCGTTACAAAAGAAAGTAGAACATAGGCAAAGCAATCGGATGATCCCTTAGTGCAAGGAAATTCCACTTATGCTACAACAAGATGAAAAACCAATCATGAAAACTATGAAATGAAGTTAAGAGATGTTGCAATCTTCATCCAGATAGTTTGTTATCACAAACTATTCTAGTCTAGAAATCAAGTAATGACAGCAGGAAATCAAGTTGTACCTTGTGGAAGTACACCACCCATTAATCTGTTTTGTACTTGAACACCTAAACTCCCAGATCCGCTGTTTGATGATAAATTAAGACGTGATGTAAGGCCAGGCAAAGATAATCCTCCCCCTGAGCCAATGTTCCTTCCAATGTTGCCCCCACCTATCATGTTACCCATAGAACTTGTAATCCGAGGACCTGAATTTCCCAAAATTGGAGATAGCCCCAATCCTGGAACAACATTCCGGTTACCAATTGCTGCAGAAGTTGGTAGAATCCCAGGAATAGAACTGCCAACTCCATTTGTGTTACTACTAAACCCAGGGTTTCCTACAACACTCACACCTCCTCTATTGCTGACTCCTGATTGTCCATGGATGCTGCCATGGGATAACTGCACAGTTCACAATATTTTAGTAATAAAACAAGCAAAAAAATTACGAATGGAATCAGTTAGCTTGTTTACAAGTTTTGTTACCTGAGACAGTGCAACAGGAAGATTGTTGGATGCAAACCGTCCACTAGAGAGGCTACCAGCAGGTTGTTGAACTCCACCGGAAGGAACATTAGTCAATGTTGAATTTCTTGATGCAAGTGTACCCGGCATGTTGGGAACATTAAAACTTCCATGAATATTGTGCAAGGCTTGAATACTCCCTGCAGTAAGAACCAATAAATTCAAATAAATTTAAAATGAGCAACACAGGTAAAATTATAGTAGAGCTACTCACCATTGTGATGAAAAACAGGAGAGCCCGCACCTGATTGGCCAGAGAAAGATGTAGCAAATGATCGCCCTGTGCTGTCTGGAAGATTTGATGCTGAACCATTAAGAGAAGACTGCAATAAAGACCATATTAAATTCCAGAATAAAAAAGAATAATGAAACAATGAAGGAACAACTCCAGAAACCAAAGAAGTACAATGATTCCAGAGCAAACCACGAAACAAATGATATTTCACATAAAGCCACAAAAGACAACTAATATTTGGCCCACGGGCGTGCAGAAGGCCAAAGTGGTGAACATATTTAATATTTTGGTTGTATTAGATGATAAGAACATTGCACATTATGCAAACTTAAGACAACCTATCCTTTGGAATGACCAATAGAAAACAGCGTTCTTCATAATTGCAAAATCACATGCTTTCTTACTAAAGAATTAATGAGCTTATTTTAACAACAGTTACATGCTTAAGACGCCAAAGAAAATCCAACAAAGAATTAGAAGACATTAACAACATGCAACAATAAATCTCAGACCGCTCTAGAAAAATTAATGAACAAGTGAATATATAATCCCGCCTTTCCCTAATAAGAAGATAGTACTTATAGAACCTGTCCATCATAAAGCCAAATAATGTATTTCAGCATAAGAGTAGTTAGAAGTCGAACAACAAAAACATTAAAACTTAACTATAAACTCAACCAAAATATACTGAAAACTGACAATACATTTAGTAACCCCGACATTGCATAAAAGGCAAAAGCTCATGCCACAAATCATGCCCTGATGAGAAGCAGCTGTTACTTGTCTCAGTCACAAGTCGGAAGGAGTGATTCAGTAAGCTTTCCTTAGTAAACACTTATATATATATCCTGAAATGAGTAGAATATAGTAGTGAGGAAGAAGGAATAATACACAAGAAAAGGATAAGTGTCCAAAAGGAAAAGTTGGAAAAAGAGGAGGTGGAGAAACCTGTAATAGTCAACTAAAATTATCATAAACATATGTACTTTAAACTTCGGCTATTCTATACTAGAATCTAATTGATGACATTAAATGTGAAGAAAAAACATATCAAATGAAACTTCACACCCGTTGCACATTCATCTTTCTAAAACCTACTATGCTCTTAGATTTTGCAACTCCGTTTTTGCTATTAAACAGAACGGCGTGGGAAAATACGAAGGTAGGAGCCACACTCTATAGTAATTAGAGAACATTTATTTGCTCATTTATAACCAAGTAGGTATTGTTTTTTTAGAGATCAGAAAAATAAACTAGCATGTTTACCCAGAGATCAACATTGTAGCAACTACATCAACCAGTTCCTCATTTCCTAAAATTGAATAATCAAAACGTCATTAAACATATCATAAGATTAATCTCACGACAATGCCTAAAGAGGCAATAATAAGAAGCGACCAATGTTAGTGTTATATAAGTTCTTCCACTAAAAAAATTCTAAAATAAGTTCCTAAACATGTCAATAACTGCTATAGCATTTTTCAGCAACCAAACAAACCACATAGCCTCCGTTACTCTCACTATAAACACAGAGCAACAAGATAACTTGAATCACATAAGCAGATTCCCGACCAAGAACCCTAACTATAAGGCCGTGAACTATACCAAGATTCCCATGACCGCAATACGATCAGAGAGCTTTAAGGAGATTGGGGGATCAATCTCGGAGCCAGTGGAGATCGGGTCGGGCTTGGAAAGAAAACAATACCTGGAAATCGGATCGGCGACGTAGGACCGCGATTATTTGGGGCTCGTTAGTCAAAACGCAGCGAGTTCAAAGTTAAGTTTGCCCTAAAGCCAAACAGCCAAAATCAGAGTACGAGAACGAGAGAGGAAGAGAGTCGCAGAAAAACGGAAAAAAGAGAGCTTCGTTTTGTGACATGATAACTGATAGATGTAAATGCCAGCAGAGGACTGGTGATTGCCTGCGGGTGTGCTATGCGTATGATTTTCTACTGGCCGTTAGATTGAAAAATAGCATATGGTCATGGATTGATCCTGCCTACCTTTTCCAAAAATTTCAATTTAATACCAATTTTTTAATTTTTAATTTAATAATTATTTTTTAAAACTCGTATAAATGAAAGTAAGAAATTATTTTTACCGATATAAAATATTTAATAAATATTATATTGATGCCTATTTATTAGATACATTTGAAAAATATTTTGACCTAATTTATAGGAATTTTAAAAAATTAATTACTAAATTAAAATTTTTAAAATATCTAACTCTAAACTAAAAAATCTTTTAAAAAATAAACATTTTCAGATTTGTTATTTTTTGAGATATTAATCCTGCATGTGATCTAAAACATTCATTGTGGTCTTTTAAAGGGAAAACAATAATTTTAGTGAATTTAATTTTTGTTTTGTTTTAAATAGTTAATTTATTTTAAATTTAATAATATTTTAAATATTAAATTAATTAAAATATATTTTATTATTATCTCTTATAATTTTCCAACTATATTAACACCAAACTCAAACGCTCTCTTTCGTTCCTCTAACTGCCAAAGATTACAACACCTATGAATTTCTGTAACATCCCCTTACTTATGGGAAAGGGCAATTTGGTCTTTTTGAATGGGGTAAAATAATTGAAAGTGTCTTTATCATATTCATGCATTCATATATGCATATGAATAATAATTAGTGAATTTTTGCACATG
>JANZXR010000171.1:9310392-9322094 GCA_027575705.1 Erythroxylum echinodendron | reverse complement strand
ATTATTATTATTATTATTATTATTATTATTATTATTATTATTATTATTATTATTATTATTATTATTATTATTTCCCATGATATGGAATAGCTAAAGACAAGGTGTAGTAGTCTCATGATTAGGGAATAACAAAACCTGAGAATAACTGTCTCTTTTTCTTTTTCTAACCAAACACAAGAATACATAAATGTAAGGAATAAATCGGGAATAGAATTTCCATTCCATTGAATCAAGCGTATCATTAGGATTTAATTAGAAGATAATTGGACGGAAGAGATTTGAGATGTTAGATTAGATGACATTCACCTTATTAAAGATAATTAATATAACGTTTAATAAGTAAAACCCTAATAAAATTGAAAAATATTGTAATTTATTTTTAAATAAAAAAATCACAGGTCTGTGTTATTCAGTTGTCATATTACATTACATGAATTAACAACACAATTATGAGCAACTACCATAAACCTAACGAAATTAAGTTTTAGGGTGTAAATAATATCATTTTATAAATATTTAGATGCAAAGTGATATAATAAATAAAAATAAAGATTACTTTAAAAATTTTATAAAATATTAAGAGATAAATAATTTGGAACGATTTGTGAAGATGCTCTGTTTTCTGAGTTAGAAAGACATAAGCTTAGCATCAACGGCCTAAGCCATAAGCTTCTGATTGTCTCCACTAGAGACTTACGGATCAATATACTTCACTTTTTTGGACGATCTAATAAGTCAGTACGAAAATGAGCCTGGTCAAGGACCACATGTGCTGAGTTTCATTTCAATTCCCTTCTTCACATGGGCCTCGTCTATAATATTAGCTTTTGATTACTCATCTGGGCTGAAAGTTCAAAGTATACCATGGAGAGAGTGGAACCTTAATATCCATTCTATACTTCTCAAGAAAAAAATTCTATACTGCACCGATCTTTCTTTCCATTCAGATAAATCAAATCACCAGATTTCATTCTGATTATGTCCCAATGCTAGAGCAAAAATTGAAAAAGGAAAGAAGAAGGTGGATTTGACTTGTGTTTAGTTTTATTATAAAAGATCGACCAACCGTGTGTAGACGTTTGACTTTTTTTTTTCCTTTTTATGGAAAATCTGAACTTGACTCCAATCTCTTGAAATTTTATCTGATGGGGGAGGATTGCTTTTTGGATTTTTTTTATTTTTTAACAATTCAAAAATATTTTATTTCCCAATCAGAGTAGTAATTAGCAATCAATTTTTTTAATAATTAAAGCAGGAAACACTTATTTTATCATAAAATAAAGAAAAGGAACAGATATGGGCTCCAATTTTTTCTTTTGTCAGAGCTACAAATGGCATGCACGTTTTTTCCGACGAACAATCGTTGTGAATGAGAGACTGTAGACCACCACTACATAAATGCACCTTTCAAATTTCAAAGTCGTCTTTCTGCTATTTGTTAAATGTAAACTCTAAAGAATTTTCCGAATAATACATAAGCATAAGCCGACCGGATTTAAATATGAAATATTTAATATCAAGTCGAATTATCTTATCTCCAAGCTTTGAATTCCTGATGGGATCAATTGACGATAAGGGTGTTGTTTTCGTTGTACAATCTGATATTAATTTACTAGAAACATCAAGATCAAAAGAAAATAGCGTGATTTGGAAGCATAATTTCCACGAACCCATCTAAGTGGAAGTCCATGTCCAAAGGACTATTGATATGTTATTTTCTCAACACTTAGGTAGCTGAGATGTTACAGTTCGACAGGATCTCAACCTTTGTGACATGTCTAATGGCAGGTTGGCAAGTCATGTCGAGGTGTGCCTTTATTATTGCAACCAAAAAATTAAAATAAAATCTCTTAATTATGTCCAATCTATGCTCCGATTGTCTGCCTTGGTCTTATAAGAGACCACTGCTAAACTTGCAATCAATTCAGACAAGAAAATACCTCATTCTGTTAAATGTTTTGTCCATTCCTTTATCCCTCGTATTATATACTCTATAAAGTTATCTTCCTGTATGGTAACCCTAGTTAAGGAAACGAAATAAAAAAAATAAGAATAGAAATGGAAAATAAGAATCATAATAAAAATAGAATTACGAATTACTCATAATTGGTATGATGTTAAACAAAGTTAATTAAAAGTTATGAATGATGATAAATTTTTTTCACTCATATTTAGTTTTATATGATTTATTTTGTAAATAATTAATTAAAATTTTATATTTTATAAATAGTTAATAAAAATTTTAATTATTTCAAATTATTAATTTTTAGATAATTATGAATAATTTCTATAATAAGGATAAAAGTAGCATTGAAACGAAATAAAATAATTATTAAAAATTAATATAAAAGTCTTAATATCAAATATGTAATTTAGATAATAATATTTTGATGAGAATTAATATCTTAATAATATTTAAATAATATCCTTTTATTTCATATTTCTGATATTTAATTCTAGCTTATACTTACCTTAGAAATAAAAGTCTATAACTACTTAGAATTTATAGATCCAAGTTTTAGATTTCTGTTTGGATTATTTTTGATCTTGTTCTAAATAATTACTTTTTCTACAGTTAAAATTGATAAAATTCCTTAAGAAAACATTATCCTGTGGTAGCATGGATCATTTATAGTATGTAAAAAAAAAAAACAAGGAAACGTTTTTATGCATAAAGGTCGACCAAAAATTGTGACGTGGTGAAAGGAAAGATTTCCGTCTCTTATCACCATAATTTAAGATATAAAAAACCACGAGTATTACTAATAGTTCTTCACGAATGTGAAATCGTAGATGTCATAATCTTGGAATTTGATAGATAAAATAAAGAATTAGGGTGATGCGGTGCTGGCATTTGGGGCGGCTTCAAGATAAGCACTGCCCGAGATATATCCTCCCCTGTCTTCTTTCTTTTATTTGTTTTCACTGTACTTACTTATTTTTACCTTTCTTCAGTTTTGTCTTCACTTATCCGCTTAAAGTGAGACGTAGCTCTACGGTGACAGTGAGCACAACTTTTCAGTTTCTCGCCATTAGTTTCCCATGGATTAAATATATTTTCCTATTCTAAATGTTTGTTTGATACTGAATTATTGAATATTTTACAAAAGAATAGTTACAGGTTATTGCACGACCACCAATTACGGATCAACCTCGTAAATGGTGTAAGAATTCGGTGAACAAATAATTCTTAAATGAAAATTTGCACAAACAATCATGTTCGAATTTTTAATAATTACCTAAACACCGAATTATGCTCAGATTTGTCGTAATTCCCATGGCATGGAAACCACATGGCTTGATAGCCCTTAATTTGGATGACCTTTTGTTAGTAAAGTTTTTGTTAGTAGTATTTTTCTGACTGTTTGATTGTTATTTAAAAATTTTTTTTAAGAGAGTTTCATGCAATAAACTATTTGATAATATAAAAATAAAAAGTATTTTTAATTTTAAATATATTTTATTTTGTAATAAAATTTATTTATTCATATAAATATTATTTAAAAATCTATTAAACAATATGTAAAGTACAATATACTAATTATTATATAATTTTAAACCATATGAAACATAAATGAAAATATATCTAACTAAATCTTTTGTATGGATTATAACATAAGTAAAACTAATATCAAAAATCAATATTAAAACATATAAAAAAAGTCAAATAATGTTATATAAATCTCAAAATAAACTTGAAAATGTGTTTGTAGGTATTGTGAGAATTATGTGTAAAACATAAAGGTAAAAGGGACTAAAAATAGGCTCATTAATTGATTTGAAAAATCTACCTAAAAAAATACTTTTTTGGGAAGCTTCAAATTTGAGTTTTCTAAAAAGCTATATTTTAGCTATCAAAAAAAGCCATATCAATAAAAAAAAGTACTTTTTTATTTTACAGCCAAACACTCATTTTTTAAAAAAGTTTTTGTCGTAGAAAAATTACTTATTCACTCTTTAAAAATTCAACCAAACAGGTACTAAGTCATCTTTAATTTTTATAAAACAAAAAGAAACATTTTATGAAATCTGTTTCATGTATTCATTAAAATTTAAAGTTGATTAAATGGTGAGAAGCGGAGACTGATTAAGTATGGTCAAGTTATTAATTGCATGGGAAGGTGTGGTTAGATATGATAATTGGATGATTCCCATGTGAAGTGAATTGATTGCTTTGAGTTGGAGTTCCTTATGTTAAGGCTTCAATTTAGGCGTGCAAACATACATCCATCAGACCTCGTTTCAACGGGTTTTATTACAAAGTGGAGATGAAAACGACCTCCTTCGTAGTGACTTTGCAACTCGTCACACACTTATTGGCTAATCCCGTCGAAAAACCAATGGAAGTTGGGAAAACAGTTTTTGGTAGTTTATATGGTTATTTTAGTTATATTCACACTAAACCTACCTTTACGTGTTTTTGTCATCCCATGCCATCCATCGACACTATAAGTAACTTGCCTTTTCATTTAGTAAATATTTTCTGGAAAACAAAAATGCTTGGTCTATTTCAAGTGTTCATCTGCATTAAGATTTAAGATTAATTACAACCATCAAATAGAGATGGTTAAGTCTAGAAGTAACTAACTTGGAAATTTCAGCCACTTCTGCTGTACGTTCCAGTCATTAGTGATATACTATCAACCAAAATAGATGGAAGACCAAAAACGGCATTTGTTTCTTCTTTCCTACCGTCGGATAGCTACATGATACTGCCTTCCTAATAATAATTCTTTTGTTCTTATTTACCATAAGTTCACATGCTTTGGTGTAAAAATACAAAGAAAAAATTGCATATATTATAACCCTCTTCAAACTCTGCAAATCAAAAAGCCTTATAGATTAGATAGTTGAGGTTGAGGTTGACTTTATTCTTATCTGCTAATTTACTTGTTTAAAAGCTTCGTCGGTATTTTAAGTATTAAAAGAGAAAAGAAGTTTTAGAAAAACTCCCAAAAGAATTTCAATAAGCAATAAGTTTTAAAAATTGTATATGTTAAGCATCAATAATTTAAAAATTTTTTATAAGAAATTATTTATTTCAATTTCATTTGAAATTGTTTTAAACAATCATGTCTGAGTGATAATTAAATACAGCAATTTTTATTTCATATCTAGTCATAATTATTTTTAGTTGAAAATTTACGTAAATTAATTTAATCTTAACAAGGGTTAGAAAAAAAATGTGTAACAGTGTGAGTCACAAGAAATACAGTCGAACAGCTAAAGTAAAAAGGAAAAAAAAGTGTGAGGGAAAGAGCATAAAAAAGAAATAGACCTAATCTCACCCAGTTATTTTGTGGCCCAAATTACCAATAGTGAATAGAAAGAGAGTGCAGTAGTCTCGGGTCTCCGCGTGTATTGTATATTTGTATGCTTACTATCAATGTCCTCTCTACCACTATTAATTAAGTAATAAAACCAGGCACCAACTTCGTAGCTTCTGTGTGTTTCCAGTAACAGTTTTTACCAAGCACCTCAAGATTGCGTCTGTCTCTCGTTTCTTCACCAACTTGGACAAAGGAGTTGAATATCCTGCTTAGCTTGCCATTTTCAAGCACAGGTATTTAATTTCAGCACAACAAGCTTAGCCGGTCAGCCATCTAAAATCTTTAAAACTGTTTTATGCGTTTTCGACTCTTCATCCTTTTGTCTCTCCGCTACCGACTTTGTTTATTCTTTTGTTTGTCTCGTTTCTCTATTTATTTTTGTTTCTTGGGCCTGTGTTGTTTTTGTTTATTCAGTACCAACGCGTTGAAACTTGAAATCTTGGAATATGTCAATATCTGTTGCTGGCAACTAGTTGTGGCCAGCTTGTTCTTTGCCTGATTTTTGCACTCTCATCTGTTTGTCATACCTTTTTTTATTTTTGGTGATTGTAGAGGTACACAAATTTTGTCTTTTGACCATTATTTCGCTTCTGGATCTCTTCTTCTCTCTATGTTGGAGCTCTGGTAATGAAAAAGATGTTATCTTTCCTATTCAGTAAGTGAAAGTTCCCCGTATTATCTTTGGAAAGTCCACACTTTTCTTTGGCATGCTATTTTCTCATGTTTTTTTGGTTGCTATGCTGTGTTTTGCTTGACAACTAGAAGCCCCTGAATTGCACTTGCAGTGATAAAGTCACAGGTGTTACTTATTCAAATCTAATCTCTGGTCTGTGATTTTTTTGCACGGCTTTCGGTTTGTTTTCATTCTTGTTTTGCCCTCTTTGTAAGGAACTTCAGGGTCTCTTTCAGTTCTTTCTATATTCCTGCTTCTCGGTAGATCTTCAGATCTTTTGATGATGGGAAACAGAGGATCTCAAATCTTGTTCTGGATTGTGCTTATCTTGAGCTTGGCATGTTTATCTACTGGGGACAATTTCCTTATAAACTGTGGATCATCCTCTGATATTAAGGTGGGTGGCCGCGTGTTTGTAGCTGATAACTCCCAGTCAAAATTGCTTTCAACTCCTAAAACCATATTTGCCAGTACATCCACATCTGTCACTTCTTCCAACGATTCAGCCCTGTATCAAACGGCCAGAATCTTTGAAGGGACCTCAAAGTACACATTTGCAATTAGCCAGCTTGGGAGATATTGGATTCGCCTTTATTTCTATCCATTTGTTTATAACAATTACACTATGAGCAACGCAAACTTCGATGTTTCCACCCAAAGCCATGTCCTTCTTAGCAAATTCAGTGTCAATGCTACCGTAGTTAAAGAATTTTCTGTTAATCTGACCTCCAATAGTCTTGTTATCAACTTCAGCCCTTCCGGCAATTCATTTGCATTCTTAAATGCCTTGGAAATTGTTTCAATACCCGATGAGGTCCTATCTAATGTTCCTAGCACGTTCAATCCTATTGGTAAATTCGACAGCTTACCATGGCAGGCACTACAGACAGTTTTCAGAATTAACATGGGTGGACCAACAGTTACTTACATGAATGATACGCTATGGCGAACTTGGGTGCCTGATGATGATTTTCTTGTGGAGAAGAGTCTCGCCAAGAATGTCTCTAATATTGATGCTGTCACTTATGCACCTGGCCTTGCATCCAAGAACATTGCTCCAAGTTCTGTTTATGGTACTGCCACAATGATGAACTCTGCAGGTGATCCCAGCAATAATTTCAATGTGACCTGGGTGTTTAATGTTGATCCAGGATATCAGTACCTTGTTCGATTTCATTTCTGTGACATAGTGAGCTCTGCTCCTAACAAGCTCTACTTTAATCTCTATCTAGACTCCTGGCTTCTCGCCGGGAATCTTGATCTGAGTTCTGAGACCCATAACATTTTGGGGGGCCCATATTATATGGACTTCGTTACGCCTTCAACTCTAGCCAATAAAATTAATGTCAGTATTGGACCAACCGACTCTTTACCTAGTGCCGACCCGAATGCCATTCTGAACGGGTTGGAAATCATGAAAATGAACAATTCCATGGGAAGCCTCAGTGGTCCGGCATTGGTAATTGCAGATTCGACTTCAAAGAAAAATGTAGGCAAGATAGTTGGTTCGATCGTTGGAGCAGTAATAGCTGTAGCACTGGCTGGAATTTTCTTTATGTGGTGCAAGAAAAGAAGAGACCTGGAAGGCGAAGGGAATTCAAAAACTTGGATTCCTTTACCAATTACTGGAGCCTCACACACTGTGGGTAGTAAATACTCGAATGGGACAGCAGCTAGTCTCAAGTCTAATGTGGGTTATCGAATTCCATTTGCAGCAGTTCAAGAGGCAACAAGCAACTTTGATGAGAGTTTGATTATTGGCATTGGGGGCTTTGGGAAGGTATACAAGGGAATTCTAAATGATGGTACAAAAGTTGCAATTAAAAGGGGAAATCCTCGTTCCCAACAGGGTGTTGCAGAGTTCCTAACCGAGATCGAGATGTTATCTCAGTTCCGCCATCGCCATCTTGTTTCTTTAATAGGATACTGTGATGAGAAGAACGAGATGATTTTAGTGTATGAATACATGGAGAATGGGACTCTAAAGAGCCACCTCTATGGTTCAAACTATCCCAGCATGAGCTGGAAGGACAGGCTTGAGATCTGCATTGGGGCAGCTAGAGGACTTCATTACCTTCATACAGGCTATGCAAAAGCTGTCATTCACCGTGATGTGAAGTCTGCAAATATCTTGCTTGATGAAAATCTCATGGCCAAAGTTGCTGATTTTGGACTTTCAAAGACGGGGCCAGAAATTGATCAAACCCACGTGAGCACAGCAGTGAAGGGTAGTTTTGGTTACCTTGATCCTGAATATTTTAGGAGGCAACAACTGACTGAAAAATCGGATGTTTATTCATTTGGAGTGGTCTTGTTTGAGGTTCTTTGTGCAAGACCTGTTATAGATCCTTCGCTTCCACGGGAAATGGTGAACCTAGCAGAATGGGCAATGAAATGGCAGAAGAGAGGGCAGTTGGACCAAATAATAGATCCCACATTAGTTGGAAAAGTTCCACCTGATTCACTTAGGAAGTTTGGAGAAACTGCTGAGAAATGCTTGGCCGAGTATGGGGTTGACAGACCACCTATGGGAGATGTCTTGTGGAATCTGGAGTACGCTCTTCAGCTTCAAGAGGCAGTTCTTTCAAGTGATCCTGAAGAAAACAGTACTAACATGATTGACCTCCCTACACAAATCAACAACTTCAGCCAAGTTGATAATACGCTCTCTGCTGTACAATTTCAAGGAAGAACCGTGGATGATATGTCTAATGCTTCAATGAGCAAAGTATTTTCTCAGCTGGTGAAATCTGAGGGAAGATGACCTTTTGGAGATGGCACTTCTGAGTTTGTTTTCTCACGCCGATACTTGTAGTAACCTGAATCCACTGGGTCTGTTCTTTCTCTAGCCTATATACCATTAGCCTATGCTTTGTTGGGATGTCTGCAGCTGGCCATGCCTTAAGAAAGGTGGAAGCGTAGCTGCTTCCCTACTTCTATGATCAGATTACTCGTTCATTTTTGTACAGCAGTATGGGGTTCAGGTGGAGTTTTGGAGAAATATACAAGGATGTTACATCTCATAAAACCTATAAATTTGCGCAAACTGCAGTATGCTACGATGTTTGAAGATATTCTTTTCTGCCCAATTGCCTAATTCTTATTTTATGGTTAATCCCATTCGCCATTTCTGTGTTCTCTTGTGTCCGTCTTTAACAAGGATGTGTTTCGAGAAAACATAATACAAGCATTTGGTCACAATGTCAGTGTTAGTCTTTGTTTTTACGAATACAGTAAATACTCAATCGATGGATTGTATAGAATTTTATGGGGGAATCGGCCAGGAGTCGCAGAAGAAAATTGAGGGTATTATGTGCTAGACATTGAAGTTCATTCTAACTTATTTTTTGGGATGTTCAAGCAAGCCACAGACATGGTACCTGGCTTACAACTTGGTCGTTGTTTAGTAGTCCTTCTCTTACTTGGTAAAGAGCCAAGGGCCTGCAGGAGTGAGTGAACATCAAGCTTAGAGCCAGAACGATAACTTTAGGCAAAAATTGATTCAATCCAATTTTACTCAAAATTAATAAATCAAGTATGATTTGATAAAGTTTAATTTTAGATATTCGGATCTGTTTTAGTTCAACCTTTAAATCGAGAGTAATTTTGATAACTTTCTTGAACTTATAAACATTACAAATTGAGCCGAAATAAAAATAAATTCAAACTCGAGTATTTACTTTAATTAGACTCAAACCTTGAAAATCTATGCTCAAATTAACTTAAACTTCAAAAAGTCTAGGCTCAAATTAACTTGTCATCATTGCTTTAGACTCTTTAATTATCTAATAAGTAATTATCAACATTTTATGAGTCTCATCCTATCTCATTTGACACTCAAACATCATAACTATAAAGATATGATGTACAAAATTTCAATCTTTATTATTTTCCTCTCTTTATCTAGTTAATTAAATGAATAAGGATAAAAGTTATCAGATAAAAAAATAAAAAATAAAAAAGTAATAGAAAGTAGAGAGGAAGAACAACTTTTAATTTTAATAAAATATAGTGTTTATTAGAATGAAATAGAATATCGACCTATAAACTAAAAAAACATATCTAAAGTTTTATTATTTTATTCTAACACTTAAAAATAGATAAATATAATGATAATAATAGGAGAATCCTAGCAAGCATCAACTATTACAACAGAAAAATAAAATGTTAGAGAATTGGGATTAATATCAACATTCCCTCTTAATCTTCATTATGTAACTCGGTTGAAGTAAACATGCAACTTAGCTTGAAAAAAGTTTCATAATTTAATTTCCTGATTAGGATGTTCACCACCCGAATTTTAGATCCATAACATTTCAATCCAATTTTGTTCTTCTTAACTTGGTCCCTTAAGAAATGGAAGCGAATGATAATATATTTACTTCTTTCATGTACAATTAAATTTGTCCCCAAGTTTCTAATAGAAATATTTTCAGTAAGCATCTTCAAAATTCTGTCAACCAAAGTATGAATTTGACTAATTAAAAGGCTTATCCAAAATGCTTGAGAAGCATTGGAGGCTAGAACAACACATTCTGCCTCACATATTGAAAGTATAACAATAAATTGCTTCTTTAACGATCATGGGCAAGTTGTATTGCCAAAAATAAAAATAGTAGTGTGAAATGCTTCTCTGATCATTTACATATCCACCCTAATCATTATTTTAACATTCAACAAAAGCACAATAATTAATAGAGGAATAATAGAAAATGGGATCATGAGTGCCTTTAAAATATCACAAGATATGTTTTAAGTACCTATAAGTGAGATTGATATGGTAAATCCATGAATATGATAATTAAACAAATCTCATAAGAGATGCCCGACCTTTTATAAGTGAGATATTTCAAACTTCCTATAATTTGCTCAAGTGCGTTGAATCAAAAAGTTCTATTTTCTCTTTTAAGTTTGTACAAACATCCATAAGAGTTCTTATAGGAATGCAATTTAACATTTGATGTTTCTTTAAAAGTTCAATGACATCTCACTTTTGAGAAATAAAAATACTACCACCCCTTTAAACCACTTCAATATCAAGGAAGGAAGTATACTATAAGATCAATCATTTTAAACTCTTGTATTATTGACATCTTGAAAGCTTCAATCATGTTATGGTTATTGCATATAAATATTAAATCATCAACATATAGGCCCACAATTATTATATCACTAGATTTTTTAACCTTTACATACATCGTATGTTCACAGAAATATTTGTTAAAGTCAATCATAAGAAAGAAAGAAGCAATATTCCTAATCCGTGCTCATAGAGCTTTTTTTAGACCATGCAGAGCCTTCTTCAATTTGTAAACATTTTCTTCACTACCTTGTTTTATAAAACTAGGACATTATTTGGTGGACACCTCTTCTTTAATTAGGTCAAAAAGAAAAAAATGTTGAGTTAAAAATATTTGATGGATATTTTAATAATTCTTTGCAAATAAATTGTAACACCCCACTCCCGCTGGACCCGAACCCGATATCGACGGTGATATCCGAGTCCGTGCCTCGTGAGGGTGGTGTGCCACATCACTAAACAATTAAAAGTCGGTATAAATTTTTTTTGAATACTCTTATCAATGATCATTAATTTGGGCCCATTTTTTCTTTTTCAAAACGTTTTGTTTACTTAAACTGAAAATGAAACATATTACATTTTAATCGATGAAACATAAAGTACAGAAAGTTGATAACTC
>JANZXR010000171.1:9285933-9310292 GCA_027575705.1 Erythroxylum echinodendron | reverse complement strand
GCCACATGTCACACTCTCATTGGTTTCCTAAATTTTCTTCCAATTCAATTCCAATTTCTCTCCAAAATTCCAATGGCACAATTCAATAATTCCTAAATTCATGAATCTAAAGTTTTAGTGCCATTGGACATTCATTTTCTCTACCGGAAAACCCTTATTCTGCCGCTTGGCAATTTTCCGGGTCCGGAAATGATTCCGAAAAATTTCCAGAAAATTTCTATAATTCTCAACAGATCAGAAAACCCCTAACAATCCTCTCCAATTCAGATTTTACACACAACAAGCCTATTTTTCAAAAATTCCCATTTATTCTCAATTTTACTGGGAAAATGTCATGAATGCATGTACAGTTATTTTTTTCATGTGCAAAAATCACTGTTCACAAATGCATGAGCATGAGATGTGTTCTCCTAATTTCTCCGATTGATCGCCCGTGTACCCATTTTTATAATTTAACCTGTTATATGGAAACGGGACGTTACATAAAGCAATTATAGTTATGATGGTTTCCAATCGAGCAACTAGAGAAAATAACTCTTAATAGTCATAGCTCCGTAATTACTCAAATCCCTTCACCACCGGTCTCAACTTATGTCTCTCTATGTTGTCATTTAATTTCATTTTTGTTTTGAAAACCTACTTCACATCAATAGCATTATGATTTTATGGGAGATCAACAACAACCCATAAATTGTTTCTTTCAATTGCTCTAATCTCCTCAAGCATAAACACCACCTATTTAAGATTTAAAAATGTTCAAAATCTACAAAGTAAGTAAATTGTACCAATTATCCATCATCATCAACTTCATCATCGTAATTTACATTATAATCTTAGAACATATTGGTTGCTGAAATTGTTGACGAGACTGTTGGAATATTGGAGTAGGAATGTCCCACATTGGAAAGAAAAAGAAGAAGAGAAGCATTTATAAGCCTAAATGAGCCAAACCATAATGCCTTAGGGCAATTTGATAATGGGCCTCCTAGTTCAAGCCCAATCGGTGCTCTCTCTCTCTCTCTCTCATACACTCCTCCTTGTAATGGGTCCGTCACATTTTCAACATGGTATCAGAGCCCACCGGCTTTGTTTCAGCCCATGAAGATCCTCAAAATCTTGACAGGTTGGATTTGCGGCCCAAGATTGAAGCCTAATGAAAGAAGGCTCAGTGACGAAGACCCAGGTATAAGACAATGGACTTGCAGCCCAAGATTGAAGCCCAATGAAAGAAAGCTCAGTGAGGAAGACCCAGGCATAAGACAATGGACTTGCAGCCTAAGACCTGAAGCCCAAAAAGTGAAGAAGAAAATGGACCTGTGGCCCAAGACCTTAAGCCCAATGAAGAAAGCTCAGTGAGGAAGACCCTGGCAAGCGAGAAGAAAAATGGTGGACCTGTGGCCTCTGAGGTTCAACAAGAGTACAAGCCCAAGAAAGACATGTGGCCTCTGAGACTCTAAGTGAGCACAAGCCCAGGCAACATCAAAATGCCCAAGAAGAAGAAGAAGGAAAAAAAAGAGAAAAAAAGGAATGAAAAAAATTGAGGACAAGTCACAACTAGGCAGGCCAGTTGGACTTGAGGCGGAGTGTTGGAATGTTAGAGAGGGAATGTCCCACATTGGAAAGGAAAAGAAGAAGAGAAGCATTTATAAGCCTAAATGAGCCAAACCATAATGCCTTAGGGCATTTTGGTAGTGGGCCTCCTAGTTGAAGCCCAATCAATGCTCTCTCTCTCTCATGCACTCCTCCTTGTAATGGGCCCGTCACATTTTCAACAGAGACCTTTTATATTCTACCAGAAATTATGGAAAAGATGACTTTTGGGTAAAACTTGGTGAATGTTTTCCATTTGCATTAGGCACTTCTACTTCTTTTTAGAGAAGAGAAATAACATGTTTTTAGAAGATGGATATCCTTATTCCATTTTCATACTTCTTTTTAAGCAAAAGTCACATCTTGGTTGATAATTGCTTTCTATGTAGTAGTTGAACAACTTATACCCGCTACACTTATAGCTAATGAAGATAGTTTTCTCTGCTTACTTTTCTAACCTTTTCCTATCTCTACTAGAATATATCCATAATCAATAACGTAGAACACCTTCATATGCTTCATTCTTGGATTGACATCTACTCTAAGCTTTTACAAGGGTGAGATTTGAGATTCCATTTGTTGGAAATCAATTTAAAATATAAACATAACATGAGACAACTTCACTCAAAAAAGAATTTTCCATTTGCTTGGCCCTGGGTGTGTTTCTTATCATATCTATAATTTTTCTATTTTTTTGTTCATTAACTCTATTGTAATGTAGAGTGTAAGGAAAAATGAGTTTGTATTGCATCTTTTGGTCTTTATAGAACTCTTTACATTTATTGGAGGTGTATTCACCTCCACCAGCAATAAGCAACACCTTAGTAAAATAACCACTGTGCTTTTCAACATGTATCTTGAACTTCTTTAAATAATAAAAACTTCAGACCTTTTAAGAAAAAGATAAACCTATATGTTATAAGTAAGATTATTGATAATGGTCAAGAAGAACCTATCATTTCCATTTCATGTAACACTTATTGGGCCAGATACATCACAGTGAACAAGCTTAATTGATTAAGTAGCTCGTTGTTGTTGTTCTATTGTAAAAATCATTCTATAATTCTTCCTAACAGTGCATACTGTACATAACTATATAGGATGATATATGTTGAACATTCCTTTTACCATATTTTCTTGAACAATGATTTTTAAGCTATGAAAATTCAAATGTTTTTAAAAAAGTCATAATTAGGATTCACATTTATTATTACATTGAGACAATTATAAATTCCACCATAAATATCAACTTGAAAAACACAAATTAATGTCAGAGGGGCTTTAGAAATAAATGTAAGTTATTGATTAAAAAAGGGGGTTTACGGTCATGAAGAGTCATCACGTACCCTTTTTTAGCAACTACAAACACCCAATAAACTCATCTTCATTTATAGCTCATAAAAATATAAAATATTCTTGTGATATCCATTCTTTAAGTTAATAAGAATTTGTCATTTTCTCATCACCAAAATGGTAATGTCATATACAAATTTGACCTTGGTGTGAAAAATTCATCAAGATCTAAAAGCAACTCCTTTTTGTTACACATATTGGTTTGTACATCTCATATCAAGGAACCATATGTGATAGTTTGGTGGTTCACTAGTTGTACTAACCATTAAGAGAGTATGATCCCTAACATCATTATCATCATTTTCTAATACAAATTGAGCCCCTTTAACACTTCCTTTACAATGAGTAGGGCTCATATATATGGACACAATATTATAGTATTTCAAAAAGAATGTGAGTATTTTCTTAAAAGTCTTTTAGTGAAAATAGCCTAGGACATGAGTGTGGCTAGGCTCCATGTAAAAGGAGAAATAGTGAGAACTATGGGACACAACTATAGCTCAAGTCATGTCGATAGGTAACCTTTTTCTAGAATGTGTTTTTGATGGAATACAAACTGTAAGATAATTCTAGGACTTATTAGAATTATGATTAAGTTGAGTTAAGTTTGATAAAGGGTTAAGTTATGGTTAATTGTTCTAGTTAGAGTTTACAATTAACCATAATTTTGTAAACCTAAATTATATGTAAATGAAATATGTAATTTTAACTAGGTGGAGAGTTTTGATTAATTAATAGAAAATAACCACTTTAAACTCCCAAGGATATGAAATATGTAATTTTAACTGGGTGGAGAGTTTTGATTAATTAATAGAAAATAACCACTCTGAGCTCCCAAGCATATAAGCACTTCTAATTTACCCAAACTTGATAAAATTCTTTTTATCATTTCTTATTGTTTCTTTCTTTCATACAAATTTGTTCTTATTATATACACCTTATTTCTTAATAAGTGGTATCAAGGCATCACTAATATGATAACGAGTACAATTATATGATCTGGAGTGGGAAAGTTCAATAGAATTGAAAACTTTGGATGATGGCAATAAACAACAAAAGATTTATTAGTACAATAAGGCTTACTGAAAGGGCTAGTGAAGATAAGTTAGAAGGCAAAATTGAGCTTGATTAGGAGGAGTTACAACGTTTAAAATGGGGAAGTTCAATAAAATTAGAAACTTCAAGCTATAAAAATAGACAGTGGTTGATTGGTGGCATAATAAGGCTTGCTGAATGGCCTACTGAAGAATAAATTAGAAGATATGGATGAGCTTGATTACAGGGAGTTGTATGCATAAGCATCTATGACCATTTGATTATGTCTAGCAAAAAAAGTCATTTATAAGATCGTAGATATTGTATCTCCTATAGAGATATGAACAAATTTAGGGAGTTGATATATATTGGAATCTATTAAAAACAATTTATACTAGAAGTAGAGGCCATACATGTTAAAGATGCAAGAGGGATCAAATATAGAATAGTATATCAATGTGTTCAACCAAATAGGTTGTGACTTTATGAGGTTTGAGTTGACTATTTTGGATAAGGATGAAGCAATGATTCCACTTTATCCTTTACCTCTATCTTATAAACGACTAGTAACCATGCTCACATTAGGTATGGAGAGTTGGTATGAAAGATATCACCGCTACGACATTAACTTATAACCAACAAAGACTCTTTATCGATGAAAGCTCTTAAGTTGAATTGTTTATGAAGGGAAATTAAGATCATGGGAAGAAGTATATTAATGATAGATTTTTTACATTAATATGTAAATCTAAGGTGGAAGCCTAGTTCAGTGTTATATGTGTAAGCAAATTAGACATCTCAAGAGAGACTATCAAAATCAAAAGGAAAAGTCAAAAGCAAAATTGATGATTCTTTAAGATCCACTAATATAATATAGAGAGGGACTTGAATTGCAATAAATGAGACGTGCTTTACTTTTTAACCAATCAATTTTAGGACTTACGGACTTTGGATACATGATGCCTCACATCATATGACACCAAACAAGGATTAGTTTGTGTCATACATGTCAAGCAACTTTAGGACTATCCAGTTGGGAGATGATACTAATAAGATGTTGTTTAGTTATGTTATGTAGACCTATCTGTTTTTGGATTAATTTTGGTGCTTAATTAGTGCAATTAATATTTATTTTGTTTTAGGAGACGAGAAGTGGAGATTGCATCCAATTGGAGCATTATTTGTTAAAATCATGAATTTCGGAAAAAGTTGGCAGATTGTTGCAGTGTATAACATGAGATCACGCCTAACTTTGGATTCACCCAAGAGTTTCAATTCAATTGGGGAACTTATTTCCATCTCTATTATGTAGGGATTTAGATTTATTAAGAAGGGAATCTCCGCAAGATAGAGTTCTATTTTTGGTGTTGGAACTAAAGCTATAAGTGGCTAAATCTAAATATTCTAATTCAAGGGGATTCAAAATTCTAGTTGGAACCTTGTGAGGTTTTGTTCTAATCTTAAATTTTATTTTAATTCAAGTATTTCTTGTTTTGTATTCTTATATTTCATGAATAATTACTATTGATTGTATGATAAATTAGTTTAATGTTAATTATTTTATAGCTATCCATTAGTTTAATGGTCTATAATTGTCATGAAGAATTGGAACAATTAGCAAATAGGTCATTTATGAATTTGCATATTCAACTTTTGAGAAACAAGAAAACTTAATTGAATCTTCATAGTTATCTCAATTATTTAATTTAAGCTTTATTCTTTTTCATTAAGCTTATTGCTATAATTTAATTGATATGAAATGCTATCATACCCAATCACTTTATGATAAGTTTTAGAGAAAATTAAGACTTATTATGTATATCCTAATAGGTTTCAGACTAATTGCTTGAATTCTAAAAATTATTCTTTTCAGACCTAAGGTCAAAGATACAATTAGATGAGTTTTTCCCTTGATAAGAGTTAAATACTATTGAATTTCTTACTTTAATACTTAATTGATTTATTTTAATTCTTAGATAGATTTAGTTTTTCGTTAATTAATCATAACCCCCTCCCCAATTTGTTTTATCAATTGAAATTAAGAAAGTAGGTTTTAGTTCTCTTGGTATTCGACCTGGTTCCACATCTACTATAAGAAGTTAGTGAATTAGAATTGATTTTGACGGTTTCGACAAACTGATCAAAACTTTAGCATCATTGCTATGGAACTATTTTAGTTTCTTAGTTTTTTTTGCATTATTTAACAATTTATTGCTAATCTATTGTCTTGTATAACTCATTCTTCTCATATAAGTGAATGAAGTAAGTAATAATAACCTTAAGGATAAAAATTTGGATTTAACTATTCTAATTAGTCAAATGGCTATAGGTCAATTCCAATTAGCATGAATGTGCAGAATATGTTCCTCCTTTAGGCATCCTACAAATATATGCCCTGTATTACAACAAATTCCCTTTAAGAAGTTAACGCAATAGGGAGATTTCTTAGTCAACCTTAATAAAAATGACCCCTATTTCAATCATTATAATCCAAGGCAGAGAGATCACTTGAACTTTAACTATACAGATCAAGGAGGGCAATAAATATACGAACCTCACAATTTCAATAGACAACCTTAAGCACCTACATATGCTCAATCTTAATCCTCAAATTCAGGTATGTCTTTGGAAGAAATTGTCACTCATCACTAAATTTCAACAAGAAACAAATGTGAGCCTTCAGAACATAGGAAATCAGATACTTTATTAGCCACTTTTGTTAGTAAATTAGAAGCACAGGTTTCGGGAAAATTACCTTCACAAAAAGTGCTGAATCTTATAGAGAATATGAATTCAATGATAATGAGAAGTGGGAAGGAAATTCAATATAGATATTACTTACCAATGGAGGTAGAAAAGCATGAAGAACGAGTAAAGAATGATGAACCTCTAACTCAATAATCAACAAAGGTGAAGGATGATTTGTCTTTACTTATATCATCTAATACACGTATTCCTCCTTTTCCTTACAGGTTGGCTAAATCATAAGATGAGTAATATGAAAGAGAAATCTTAAAAACCGTCAAAATGGTGGAAATCAATATACCACTTCTAAAATCCATCAAACAAAATCCAAAATATGCAAAGTTTTTGAAAGAATTATGAATAAATAAAAGGAAGCTTAGGGATAAAGAGAGAATAATTTTAGGTAAAAATGTATTAGCTATGATAAATAGAAAATTATCAAATTAAAAGATCCGAGTATGTTTACACTTCCTTGTGTCATTGGTGATAAGAAAATTGATCATGCCATACTAGACAGTGCATCTATTAATGTCATGCCTTACAAAATTTACCAATATTTAAGTTTGAATTCTTTGTTAGGGATAAAATTGTCCAGACCCAATCTGTGGCTTAGCCAGGCTTGAGACAGTGGGCTTGCGCCCAAGCTTAAGGCAGCCAAACTTGAGCTATTTTTAATTAAAAATGTAAAACGACGCTGTTTTTTACAAAATGATGTTGTTTTTTATATATATTGGGTCTCAGATTGAGCTGGGCCTAGGCATCTTGAGCTCGAGGCCTAGTTAACCCAAACCCAACTACCATCTTTATTCTTTGCAAGAAACTAATGTGATTATTCAGCTAGTTGATTATTCTTATATGCGCCCTATTGGTGTTATATAGAATGTTTTAGTTCAATTTAATAGTTTGGTACTTCTAGGGGATATTTACACCTTAAAAATGGATGGAGATAGTGTTAAACATTCATCTTCAATTTTGTTAAGAAGGTATTTCATGAAACAATTAAGATGAAAATTGATGTAGATGCAGATACTCTTTTCGTTGAGTTTCATGGAGAGACAGTGAAGTTTAATATTTTCGAAGCAATGAAGTACCCTAACAATTTTTACTCCGTTTATTATATGGACATTATGGATTCAATTGTGCAAGATATTTTTAAAGAAGAAAGTGTTGATGATAAGTTGGAATTTAATGTTAAATTAGAAGTGAATAAGCAAGTTAATGAAACTTGTGAAGTTGTAGAATCATTATCAGTGATGCTAATAAATTTAAAAACTGTAAATGATGAAATTACTATAACCCAAAAGGAATGTCGCCCTTTATTTTTCAGACTCCGAAGATAGAATTGAAAGCCCTACTTATCAACTAAACTATGTCTATTTAGGTGAGGGAGAGTCACTACTTATAATCATCTAAAAAATGCTGACCAAGGGACAAACATAAGTATCGAATAGAAAAGTGAAATCTATTTTGGAAAAGATGATAAATCTAAGAAGAAATGATTAAGTTTTACGTCTAAATGATGGGTTTTAGGCTTATTGTATAGCCTATAAAAAACCGATTAGGAAGTCTTCTTATTAGTTGGTTTTTGGTAAAGCTTGTCAATTACCAGTGGAGATTAGATATAAAGCTTATTAGGAGGTGCAATGTTGCAACAATGATTTGGAAAAAGCTAAGGAGGCAAGAAATTACGATTTCAAGAGCCAGAGGAACTAAGGTTAGATGATTACGAGAATTAGAAAATTTACAGAGGGAAACCAAAATGTTCTATGATAATATGATCTTGAGGAAACAATTTGAGATGGGACAAAAAGTGCTATTATATAATTCTCAATTAAAGCTTATGCCAAGTAAATGACGTTTCAGATAACTTGGTATTTTTGTTATTAGTAATATATTTCCTCATGGTGTAGTGAAAATAAATAGTTTAGATACCAGACAGATTTTTAAGGTAAGCGGACATAGATTGAAACCACTTTATAAGGAGAAGACAAGAGTGATGGATATTGATTTGGCATTTCCCTGATACATGGAAGAGTGAGAAGAAAAAGCCTTGTCTAGCATAATGACATTAAACAATTGTGCTTTTTGGGAGGAAACTCAAAATATGAACATTTTTATTATTATTTTATAATTATCTATATTTTCATTTTCTTGTATTCATGTAGTTATTTTATTAAAGTAAGGGAAAAAGTTGGTCTTAAATTCCAAAAATACTGAAATTCTTAAAGCGAATTATACCTTATGTAATTAAGCTTTCAGGATAAAAGACCTAAAATTTCATACTGCTAAAATTAATAAGGCGTGATCATGCCTTATGTAACTTTGGTTTAGGTTAGGATAATAACCATCTAAAATTTCAAATTACTAAAACTCATAAGGTGAGATCGCATATTATATAATTGAGCTTTATGGAATTGAACCCCTTAAATTCTAAAATACTAACATTTATAAGGCGATATAACACCTTATATATGTTAGTAATATGTTTATTTTAAATAATTTATGATTTTTAAATAAAATAAAATAATGATATAAATTAATTTTAAAATAATAAAAAATTTAAAAATAACATAACACATTTAACCTAGCTTTTTTTTCTTTTTATCCCCCTGTTTACAATAGTTGCCTCACTTGTCTCCCGGTAAGAAGTAGTGTATCAACAAGCCCAAGAGTATAACAACAACCTACATGCCCTAGCCATTATCCAAGCATCAGCATATACTCCAAAAGTAGCAACCTAGTTGCACTACAAACATAACCACACAGCACACTGCAATGCACCAAGTAGCATATATGTCCCAACCACATATCCCACTAGCAAGCTCCACTTACCTACGCCCCAATCATAGATCACAGCCTAGAAGCCCAGCATCTAGTAACAAGTGTACATCACTAACCCTCAAGCACTAGCTCCAATGCACACGCAGTACAATAACCACAACGCAATCCCCACATCAGACTTCAAAGCTCCACTATATAACCATATATAATAAATGGAGCACTAAGCATACTACCACCCAAAAAGTGCTCCATTAGTATTATAGTAATGTCCCATTTATTTTTTAGTTTTTGATTATTTTTATTAAATAATGTTAATTACTTTCATTTTAATTTTAATTTTAGTTATTAAAATATTAATGTGGGTAAGTAAGTGCATTATCCTTCCTTAGAAGAATTGTAAATTAAAGAAAACATTTATGACTTGATCACTCTTACAAGTTGGAGATATTTTATGTTGATTCATTGTCTGATATTTGTTGAATTAACTATAGAGTTTTATACTACCTTAAAATTTGATAAACCAAATAATTTCACTTTATATAGTCCAAATGTGGTATATACAGATTAATGGGTGTCGAATTTATACAGAGCCTTAGGATTGGTAACTGAGGAATATGCTAATTTGACCCAAACAAAGACTCTATTGTAGACTATGGTGATTTTAATTCTTTTAGAGGGTGAAAATCAGTATCTTATAACCACCCTTTGGTTATCATGTAAGAAAATATAAGGGTAGTGATCTTAGTGAGCTTGAATGGATTTATATTAACATTTTTTTGCTTTTTTTTATTCAAGATGGAAGGCCACAACTTGTACTTGCACTAAAACTGAGTTATATTTTATTTGGTGTACGGTATATAAAGTACATGTCAATTTAGGTGTTTGGTTAGCTATGCAATTTAACGTTGTTATCTCTTTGGCTCCCTTAGTACTCATCTAGATATTAGTCTCAATTTGTTTGATTTGATTAACAATTATATGCATATAACCTATGAGATGGAACCGTTAGACAGGGCTTGTTTGAGCATGATAAAGTTGCTCGAGCAATAAAAGAGAACATTTCATTTTGTACCGCGTGATTCGCCCCTCCCCCCTCAAATAAGGATTATCATAAGAGGTATTTAATGTTCCACAACTTTTGTATCTTTCGGCTCCTCCAATCTACAATAAACATCATTTTTGGATATAGTGTTTGGAAGGTAAAATTTCTAAGCTGGAGAGAAATTTGGATGCTTTATTCCAATTCATCAGAGTGATACCTCTATGTCTCCCAACACTATAGTACATCTTGTTTCATGTGTTCATGACTCAAGGGTGTATTTTACTATATGATCTGTTTTATGTTGATTGATTTTATGGAATGTATCGTATACATACGTTGGGGACAATGTATGATTTAGCTGTAAGGGGAGCAAGAGCATATACTATGATGAACTTGATGATTTGTGCTTAAACTCATGAATACTATGGTCATATGTTGATTATTCCTTATGACATCCAAAAATTTTCTGATTATTGTTTAGAAATTATCTCTAAGTTAGGATACATTTTTATTTAAGTTATAATGCATGAGAGAGAAGAGTATGATTAGTGTTTTTCAATAAATTACTTGTAAGTATCTCATTGGTTTTGTTGAATAAGGTGTGCAAGACTAGATACATTTTGAAACCTATGTGAGCTTTTAAACATAAGAGCATTCAACACATTTATACTCATATATTTCTTTTTATTGTTTGTTTATCAAACATGGCTTATTTATGCTAGAACTTGCTTTTGAATATATTTTGAGACCATATTATTAGTGAATTTATGCATGGAGATGAAAGGGGCATTTATGATCACCATTTTTAACCTAGAAAAACCTATCATAATTTTTACCCCTAAAGAACCAATTTGAGCTTTGACCTTTCTTTTCTTGCATACTAACCATATTGCAAGCCATATTTGCCACTTTTTTGTTGATTTCTTAATAATTTTAATCCCCTAAATTAAAGGAATTGTATAAAGCTTATTTACATAAGATTTTAGCTTTTTCTATAAAAATAAGTCTATTGATTCAAGTTGCATTGTTTTGATTTTACTTTTTTAACAAAATGGGGGAGAAGTATTAAAAAGAAAAAAGAAATCTCATCTTTGATGTTCTTGTTAAAAATATAAAATACATAATATGAAAATATAAATATATAAATATAAATAAAAATGATGAGGTGATTGAAAAAGATTTTATTTGAATATAGTGAATTTTAGGACTGATTTAAGTTAAAACTTGTGTGGATAATTTTGTATGGTTTCCTTCAAATTTTTTTAACTTAAAAACTTGCCTGAGCCACATTACAACCCTTATTATGTCCCTTTGATTTATACATTTAATTCATTTTTATTAAGTGGTAAAAATATGATTTATAAGCAAGCTTCTGGAAATAACTTGCTATGCTTTGATTTGAGAGATCAATTAACCCTAAACACTTTAAGTGTATAGAGTGAAATCTATGAAAGGGTGTGTACTCTTATTTCATTTGAATTTGATGGAATTGATGAGATGCCATATTTCATTCTAAAAATATTTCCAATGAGAGCTTGCTCTCTTAGTTGATATTTTATCTTAAACCTTTAATATATATTAGCCTTTTGGATATTTTTGATAACATGAAATAAGATGAGAGGTTGTTATGAGAATGATTGATGTATTAAATTGATATATGCTTAAGGACAAGCATAAGTCTGGTGTGGGGTACTTTGAGAAGATGTTATTTAGTTATGTTAATTGAACATATTTATTTTGTTTTGGATTAACTTTGGTGCTTAATTGGTGAAATTAATATTTACTTTGGTTTAGGAGGTGACAAATGGAGATTACATCAAATTGGAGCATTATTTGTGAAAATTAAAAATTTTAGAAAAAGTTGACAAATTACTATAGTGGATAAGGCGAGATCACGCCTAATGCCAATTTCACCCCAAAAGTTTCAATTCAATTAGGAAACTTATTTATATCCTTATTATGAAGGAATTTGTATTTATTTAGAATAGAATCTCAGAAAGATATAGGAAGCTAGGTTTTGAGTAGGAAAAGGGGATGAAATGTGATATACACCTTTTCCATCATTCTCTTTCGTTTTCTTTATTTTTTTCCCTTAATCTTTCATTTGTTCTTTTATTTTTGGTGTTGGAACTAAAGCCATGAGTGGCTAAATCCAAATATTTTGATTTAAGGGGATTCAAAACTCAAGTTGTAACATTGTGAGGTTTTGTTCTGAACTTAGATTTCATTTTAATTCAAGTATTCTTAATTTTGTTCCTATATTTAATGAATAGTTAATATAGATTGATCTAAAAAATTAATTTAATGTTAATTATTCTATAGCTACTATAGTTATCTATAAATTCAGTGAACCGTAATTGTCATGAAAAATTAGAGCAAGTGGTATAGGTTGTTTATGAATTTGTTATAGAATGTGTTATTAGGTATTTTTTAGGTCATAATCATGTGTTTAGGACTTAGATTTATGTTTTTGTTAGTGTTTTTATGTGGTTTGTTTGATTATTGTTGATTAAGGCAAGAATTTAATCTTAATGAATGCTTTAGGGGATGTTTAATGTGTTTCGATGATGAGTTGAGGTAGGAAACTTGAAGAATGTTGAAGAATCTGGAGAAAGAGGTTTGTCATGATTGTGCACCTGCATGATCGTGAAATATGTAAGCTGGAGTAGTTTGCGCAATCATGATAGAACATATAGACAAGAGAAGTGCTAGATCGTGTAAATGCTAAATTTTCTAGGTTGCGAGATTTTTTTATTTTTGATGATTGGGGCTATTTTTGAATATAAACAAGTGAAAGAGCCCTAGGAGGATCAAAAAGTATAAAAAGGCAACCAAAAACACAAAAAGAGAGTTGGAACATCCAAAACAGAGATAAAAGAGGCAAAATTTTAACAAAACAAAATTGCAAAATTTTCCAGCTTAAAAACACCAAAACATACAAGATTCAATCTTCTACTATTTCCTTTTCTTTCTTTGTTATTTAATGTTGATTATAAACAATATCGATTTGATTTAGCTATAAATTGCTAAATTTGTTTTAGGATTATTCTTGAATTTTTTTGTTAAACTTTATGTTCTTGATTTAATAAAAACGTACTTTGTGGTGGTTATCACACAACAAGATATGATACTATAATAGATCTAAAAATATCAAATTAATAGGCAATTGAAAAGAGATCTTAATTTTTTGTTAGTTACCTACATAATTGCTTCAAATCCAATTGGGCAGTTAGGAGGAGTTTTGAGAGATCGAAACATTTTAATTCTTATCTATTTTAATTGAGATTACTTGGTTAGATATTAAAAGAGGGTAATCATAACTATTAGATATTAGGGTCAAATATTGTTAAATCAAGAAGGTGAGGTGAAAACAAAATAAGGATATAAGTAATTCTTAAGTTGTTATCATTAATTAATCATAAGTTCGCTGTTGCTTTGTTAATTGTTCAATTATCAATTTTCTCTAGTTTATTTTATTTTCTAGCTACACTTATTTCATAAAATTTAACTTAAAAAAAGTTTTACAAAAATATTTAGGTGATTAATAACAATCCTTGTGGTAATGATACTATTTATATTGTAAAGATATGACATGTATATTTGCGATAAAATAGACTTAAAAAGAATTAGACAAACAAATTTTTGTTACCTTTACCATAGACTGTAAATTTAGTATCTAGTGCAATTTGAGTTTCTTTACTTTAAGGAATTTAAAACTTTTCTTATATGATTGTAATTGCATGAACACAAGAACAATAAAGGGTTCTAGCAAACTCAATAATATACAAGTTTCTGACATTACCAAGCAAGAGAAAGAAATTTGAAAAGCAAGATGCCAAGAAACTATAGAAAGATCAATGATAGAAGAAGGGAATTAAAGAGGGAAACAAAGAACCTTTATAGACTTTATGAGGCTGGGGTTTAATACTAATCAACAGGGAATACAAGATCATTAATGTAGGCAAATAATTTTGAAATTAAACCAACCTTGCTGAACATACTGTAGATCAATGTCTAGTTTTATGGATTGACCAATAACGATACCAATTCTCATTTGACCAATTTCTTGTAGATATGCCATATGTTTATATATGATGGGTTATCAGAGGATTTAGCAAAGATAAGGCTATTTCTATTCATATTTAAAGATTAAGTCAAGAAGTGGCTGGATTCTCTTAACTTAGAAAATATGGCATGGGAATAGTTGGTATAAACCTTTTTGGCTAAGTACTTTCCCTTAGTGAATACCACAATGATCATTAAAGAGATAACAAATTTTCAGCAAAATGAAAGGGAATTATTATATAAAGCATGGGAAAGATTTAAGGAGCTGTAAAGGAGTTACCCACATCATAACTTCCCTAATGAGTTCATGTTACAAACCTTCTGTAATGGAGTCAATCCACCCATAAAAGATACCATTGATGTAGTAACTAATGGTTCATTTATAAGGAAGATGGTAGATGCTGCAAATGATTTATTAGAGGAGATGGAAAACAAAAGTTATCTATGGATGTCAAATAGGAGCAAGTAGCAACCAATTTTTAAAGATCAGAAGGGAATGATTAATGTTGATTCTGTGACAACCTTACACGCTGAAGTAGCAAACCTAGCCAAGAAAATAAATAGTCTGAACTTCTGCTAGCCTATTGAATTTGATACAACATGAATATGAATTATGCAGTTAAGACGGTCATGTTATAGGTAATTACTTCCTGATGGACAACAACGATATAGGCAACTAAATTTTATAAGAGCATAACTAGGACATATAGTAATAACCCTTACTCAAATACCTATAATCCTATATGGATGAACCGTCCAAATTTCTCACAGTCTAACAATGAAGGAGATTAAATAAGATCACAAAGCCAATTAGGATTTCAACAAAATAAGCTTGAGTCATAAGAATCAAAGATATACAAGCTCATAGATATGTTGACTTCCAAGCTTATAGATCAAGATGAGAGTTAGAAGAGGATATAAGTTCAACCAGATTATGAAGAATCATACTTTTTCCATTCATAATTTGGAGGTTTAAGTGGGTCATTATTTACATGAAGTGTGGGGAGTCCCTTAAATAGTATGAAGTCTAATTTAAAAGAGCAACTGAAAGCTATCACACTTGAAAGTAAGAAAGAGTTGGAGGAATCAACCAAGAAGAGGGCAATTGAGAAAGAGTTGGAGGAATCAACCAAGAAGAGGGCTAAACCCTACCAAAATTGAAGCCAAGAGAAGGAGGATAAGAAGGAAAATAAGGAGGAACCATTATGGGTCCCACCCCTTCATTTCTAAAGATTCCATTCTCACAAAGACTAAAAGAGAATCAAATGGACACTTAATTTGCAAATTTTTAAGAGAAGTTAAAGAAATTGAAAATTAATTTATCCTGTATAGAAGCTTTGAAGAACATACCCAAAGATACAAAGTTTCTCAAGGATATCCTGTCAGACAAGTGAACTTAGGCAGACAATCAAACAATCTTTTTGACGAAGAGTTACAGGTCTGTAATTACCAGCCACATTCCCCTAAAATTGAAAGATCTAGGAAGTTTTACTATAAATTATACGGCTGGTAATTTAAAATTTTATAAATATTTATTTGATTTATGTGTAAGTATTAATCTTATGCCTCTGTTCATTTTTAAGAAATTGAGACCAGAAGAAATGAAGCCAACATCTATATTTATTCAGTTGGTGGATCAATCAATAAGGAAATTGTTTAGCATGTTGGGGGATGTGCCAGTGAAAGTGGATAAGATTATTATTTATGTGAATTTTATAGTGTTAAATTTTAAAAAGGATTAAAATTTTCCATTAGTTCTTGGTAGAACATTCACAAATACTAGAAGAACATTGGTAGATGTACATGAAGGAAAACTGATTATTTTGATTGGTGATAAATAGGTTGAATACAGCATAAGTAAGTTATTAAAGAATTTGAAGGAGGGCAACTTTTGTATAAAAATTAATATAGTTGATGAGTGTGTAAAAGAGTAAGAGGAGAACTATAAAGAAAAAATGATGTTGAGGTGTGTAAGATGATGAAGAGTTAGAGAAACAGGAGGAGTTGGGTCAGAAAGCTAAATATGAAATCTTAGCAAGGACGGAAGCATTCATGCCACTTTTTATTAAGAAATCACCTTAAAACCCTTACCTACATACCTTATTTTTCTAGGTGAGGGTCATACTTTACCTATCATAATTTCAAACAAGCTGGATGGGGAATAAGAAAAGAGAGTGGTTGAGACAACTAGAAAGAGGATGAGAGCCTTGGCATGGAAAATTTTAGATATAAGAGGCATAAGTTATAAATGGTGAATCGTAGGATCAATCTTGATAAAGGTTGTAAGGCAGTAAGGGAGAGATAAAAAGATTAAACCCTCATATAAAAGAAATGGCCAAGAAGGAAAGTAATGCTTTTCGATGCAAGTATTATTTATCCTATTTTAGATAGTGAATGAGTGATTTCAATATAATGTGACACTAAGAAAGGAGAGATGATAGTAATGAAAAGTGAAAACAAAACAAGAATAGAAGTAATTCCTTAGTTATTATCATTAATTAATCACAAGTTCACTGTTATTTGTTAATTGTTTAATTGTCAATTTTCTCTACTTTAGTTTATTTTCTAGCTACACTTATTATATTAAAAAAAAGGTTATCCTAGTGCACAAGGCTCTTCGCTTTGCATGGGTCAAGGGAGGGTTATCAAATGTAAACAACCTTCCTTTTGTATTTTATAAAGTGGTTGTTTTTTTGGGTAAATCAGTAAAATTTTATAAATAATAAGAAGTTATGTACAACTAGAGATTGCCCAAGCTGCAATCTCTTATCCAAACCAGAAGCCTAACTCACAAGAAAGCATAAGGAGCCCTATAAATGTTTCCCATCATCATGCATACCTCCATATCAAGCTATGCCATGACTACACTACATTGTTTTAGTAACTCAAACTCAGGACCTTCGGTCACAAAGAAATAACTTTATTTGCTACACTTATTGTATTCTTTACCTTAAACAAATTGCTACAAAAATTGTTAGGTGTCTAATAATAATTCTTATGAGAATTATATTGTTTATATTATAAATATACAACTAGTATACTTGTGATATAGATGGATTTGTTAAAAAAATAAAACAAATAACATACACCTTCTCCATCATTCTTTTTCATTTTCTTTGTTTTTTCTTTTATGATTCATCATTCTTCTATTTTTAGTGTTAGAACTAGAGCCATGAGTGACTAAATCTAAATATTTCAAGGGGATTCAAAACTGTAATTGTAGCTTTATAAGGTTTTATTCTAAACTTAGATTTTATTTTAATCCAAGTATTTCTTATTTTGTGCTTTTAAATTTTATGAATAATTAGTATTGATTAATATGACAAATTAATTTAATATTAACTATCATATAGCTATTCATATATTTAGGGATCCATAATTGTCATGAAGGATTGAAACAAGTAGCAAATGAGTTATTTATGAATTTACATATTTAACTTAAGAGAAATAAGTAAACTAAATTGAATAGTTGTAACTATCTCAATTGTTTAATTTAGGGTTTATTCTTTTTCATTAAACTTATTTCTATCATTTAACTAATTTGAAATGTTGTCATACCCAATTAATTTATGGTAAGTTTTGGTTTTAATGTTAAAAATTTGAGACTTATTATGGCTATCCTAACAAGTTTCGGACTAACTACCTGAATTGTGAAAATTATTCTTTTTAAAACAATTATCAAAGTCACAATTGCATGAGATCTTTCCTTAAATCAGAGTTAAATAATAGTGAATTTTTTACTTTAATTCTTAGTTGATTTATTTTGATTCCTTATTAAATTTAATTTATTAGCTAATTGATTATAAATTCCCCATTTTGTTTTATCAATTGAAATTAAGAAATTATTTTTTTAGTTTTCTTAGGATTCAACTTGGTATCATGATTGCTACAAGAAGTTAGTCAATTGAAATTAATTTTAAGGGTTTTGACAACCCGATCAAATATAACATTTAAAATCATTAGAATATGATAGGTTGGGATATATTTGATAGTGTTATTAGAATGTTTACTAAATTTGAGGAAGAATCCTTATTTATTTAATAACCTTACGTGAAAATGATTTTAGATATAAAACTGTTAGAGAAAACATTAAGGTGGTAAAAGGCATGATGATTATGATGAAAGGGCCAAAACTGATGAAAAATATCTATAGATTTATAGGAGCATAAGTGGAGTTAAAGGAAGATACTATTATATTACGACATATGTGGTTTGGTCTTCGATGAATGGAAGATGACAAAACTTTATAAAGTGAGCTTATTAAAGGGTGTTAAACACTAAAATGTAGACTTCTACAATTTTCATGTACTTGGTACAAAGTCTAGGGTGTCCTTTAAGGATGCAATATTTCAAGAGCAATATTTTTTAAGGCAAATATATGAACTTTTCAGGGTTAATATTGAGCAATATTGGTTTTATAATGGTAGAAGTTAAATTAAAACAACCTAAAAGGGGAAAAAATTTAAGTTTGTAAGAATAAAACAATGTCAAGAAGAAGCACTAGTATGGCACAACTAAGGATAAACTGAGTTGAAGTATCAAGCTGCCAATGAGATATAGTTGGGAAGACTTGATTACATAAGCTCTTACCATTAGCGATATGGATCCAATTACTTTTAGTAGATTAGGCAAAGTTAGAAGAAAGATGGATGAATGAGTGCTATAATGAAGGACGTGAGATTTTATAAGATTGAAAATTAATTGGATTTGGTCAGATCTTGTTAAAAAAGATTCCCACTTTGAAGAATATGACTGACATGTTAACTAAGCAAATTACCAAATAGAAGTTCAAGCATCACTTGGATTTAATTCATGTATTATGGTATTAGGCATGGTTGAAAATCAACTATGTAGAGTACATTCACCAAGGTGGAGATTATTGTATATGACTTATGTACATGAATGTATAATCTTAGAGGTGTTTCTTATAATGTATTAGGTGACTATGGTATATTCACTAAGGTAACAAAATGTTGTGTATGACTCATATACAGGGGTGCAATATTGGAGTATTTAAAAAGAACATGAGTATTTTCTTGGAATTTTTTAGTGAATATAACTTAGGATATAGGTGCAGTCTAAGGTGTGTTCAATTATAAGAAGTTATAGGTGAAGGCACATGCATATTGGTATGATAGAGGTATTTTTAAAGAAGAGACAATTTGATAGCTGATTATGTCATAGACTATATCCAAGTGTCAAAAGAAACAAGAGAATTACAGTCTAGGGACACATTCATACCTGAACCTATATCTATGAGTGAAGAAATAATGATTTACACAGCTTGAGACATGGTTATGGCAATAATAGACAATCATGTTTGAAAACACATTTTTGGTGGAATACAAGCTCTAAAAGAATTCTAAAACTTATTAAAATCATGGTTAAGTTAGATTGAATTTGGTAAAAGGGTGAATTGTGTTAATCTATATCAGTTAGACTTTACAATTAACTATAATTATGTAAACTTAGTCTATATAAAGGAAATATTTAATCTTCATTAAGTTGAGAGTTTTGATTAATCAATATAAATAGTCACATTGAGTAAGAGTAAAAGACATAAACCTCCTATGTTCTAGTGGTTTCTTGCTTTTATACAAATGTATTATTACTGCATACACCATGAGTAAGAATAAAAGACATAAACGTCCTATTTGGTTTAAGAAACTAAAAATAATAATCTTTAAAATTCTTAGAAAATCCTTGTATTTTTCAATTTTCTAAAAAATACTTATTCTTTTGGACTTTGATTAAAAAATAATGATGAAATATATGTTGTACGAATATCATACATGGACTAATCAAATGTCGCTAATATAGTAACTCATCTTAGTTCTTAAACCCCACATGAACTAATTAAACTTGAATTAAATTAATAATTATAGTAAATTATTAGTTTAAACTAAGTTTATTTAGTTCTGTTCTAGTTTTAAGAGCTGGGTTAGGTCACCATATGATGTTAATAAAACATATGTTTCGTTATTAATTTTTAACTAAAGTCTAAAAGAAGGGATCTTATGAAAATTGAAAACTTTAAGGAGTTTTTTAAAAAAAGTTTTAAAGATTTAACGATTTTTTTTAAAGTTTGATAAACCACTGGGAGCTCTATGTCTTTTACCTTGTGAGTAGCATTCAATATTGGATTTGTTATACCTTTCTCTACCGTATCCATATCCACGACTTCGTATATATTAATAATGATTAGATTATGACCTTTTCTTATCATTATCATAATTGCCTCCAATCCCATATTTATTGTTATAACCACCACAACTTCTATTTTCCAAGAAACAATTTCTTCATCCTAGTAATCCTCAATAAGAATTACTATATTACTTACTTATTTTTAACTCTTGATCAAATTTAATAAAGACTTAGGCTTGCAAGGCTTACTTAATTAGCTTTTTAATTTTTTTCTCATTCATGTTTTGCTTATGTGCTTGTAAAGTGCGAGATACCTTATCAATGATTATTGAGTATCATAGCTTCTTTGATGGCTACTACAAAATGCTCAAATTTAAGGTCCAACAATTGTATAATTTATTGTAAATTGGTCTTTGTACTCCTTTCCATATACTTTCATTTGATTTTTCAAAGTAAGAAACCAACTTCCATAATTGGCCATAATATCGTAAGATTCTATTTGCATGACATCTCAAAGTTTAAAGTCTCACTTTTTTTACTCTCTTTACACCTTTATATGTTATAACTAAGGTATCTCAAACTTATTTTGATATGGATGCACTTGTAATGTTCTTAAAAACTTCATTATTCACTCTTTAATGAATGAAATGTAGGGAATTCTTATTCTTTTTTCTTGTTCTCACAGTAGGTAGCCTTTTGTACATTATTTAACATCATTCTCCATGATATCTCATAATTCATGCTCACAATAGGCAACCTTTTTTTCATTACTTGTAAATTCATCAAGATCAATAACTACGTTTTTTCCATCCAAGATAGGAATTAAAATTTAGGTTAAACTATTCATACCTATAACTTTGATACCACTAATATAAACAAACAAGAAATAAAGAATGTAATAGAAGTTGAGAGGAATGATAAATTTTATTTTGGTAAATCATAGAATTTATCATGAAGAGGAATGATAACTTTTTATTTTAGTAAATCGTAGCATTTAGTATAATAACATAGAGCATCAATAGAACTGCTACTATTCTACTTCTACATACCCTTCATATTAACAAGAGAATCCTAATGTTAATAATAAAATGATACTCATAGTTCTAGCTTAGTGTATCATATGGTTAAAGAATTTGGTAGTTAATAGCACAATTGTATGAACAATCATAAAGAGAGATGTTACCTATAACTGAAGTAGGAATATAATTAATAGTATAGATAACCATAAAAGGTAACTTCTCTTGAAAAGGTTTCTAGGTAAGAGGAAGAGAGGAGAAAAAGATGAGAAGTGTCAAGGATGTATATATTTTTACTCATCTCTAATTATGTTGAGAAGTACTTAGACTAGATTTTTGAATAATATTCCCTTGCTAATTAAGAAATTAGATGAAAGATTTATGTTTATATTCCATAACAATGCATAAGATTTTAATTTTATAAGAAAATTTGAGTCTGAATTATGGTTATAAAGCAAGAATAGATGGAATAATTCAAACCTAAAATGTAGGGGATAAATCCGCATATATCTACAAAAGTCATCAGCAAAGATCATATACTATGACAAACCACCTAATAGTAGCATGAAGTGAAGGTCCTCAAATATCATAATAAATTAAATCAAAGCGAGCTAAAAAGAAAAATCACTACTAAAAAAGATAAATTATGATTTTGAAAAGTTGGCATGAAATACAATCAAAAATTTAAAACTTGACTTGACGTAATGAACCATTAAAAATTAATAATCTAGTTTTTAATAAAATGATAGAGAATTGGGATTAATGTCAATAATAACCTAGCATAATGTTGATAAAAATTACACTCATTTGATTTATACTTTGTTTCATCTATCAACTAATCATTTTACAAAGATATGGTTACGTATTTTTTTGTTGTAAGGGAAAAAAATGTATTTAATTAAGATTATTTGATTGTAAATTATAGATTCACCAAAATTAAGGGTTCACATTCATTTATAACCCTTATAAATAGTAAATTGTCAAGTATATTTTATTGGAATTGATGAAATGGATGTTGTCATGTTGAATATAACAATCAAACTTTTGATACAATGAAACTCGTTGTTAGATTAAAGTGCATCTAACTACTTATAATTGGAAATTTAGACAACTGGATAGTATACAATTTAAGGAGGGACGTATGATGAAAAAAGTACTGCCCTTACACTCTTACGAGGCAACTAGTCTTTTTCAACAAGTTTCTTCTTTGAATATGACATTTGATTGAAAATCATGCATCATTTTAATATGTTTTATTCAACCTCCTTTGCCATTTTTAATTTCCCATATAATATTATATTTTGTCCTCTTTACATGATGGCTAGACATATTTTTTTAAAGAAATTATGTAGGTTTTTTAGACACACATTTAATCTTCATGTTCTAAATTGATTTCTTCCTTTTATCGAGTAATCATTTCCTACTCTTATAATTGATACCAGCGTTTCATGTATTCTAGTCAAGGATGCTAGAGTTTCTTTTCTTCTCTTTTTCCTCCACTATTTTACTAAACATTTTAACGTAATACTATTTCATTCTCAACCATTGACATATGTAACAGTAACATATTATTAGGTTTTGTCTTATGTAACAATAACTTGTATTTAAGCATATATATAACTAAAATCAAGTATAAATACCTTTTTGCATAATAGTTTAGATATAACAAAATTGCAAACAAATTTTCTCGCTTAAAGATCCTTTTCTTTCTACATAGTATGATAGCTCATTTTTTAATAAAATGATAGTATTTTAGTCTTCAAGTTCTTTAATTTTTTTAGATAATTTGTTACCTAATTAGTGCTTGGTACACATCAAACTCTTCGACTAGTCAAAAAATCATAATAATGTAAAACTCATCTCTTTAACTCCTTTCTATACAACTACACATGTACTAGAAGCTTAACTTTGAGTTTTGAAATTCCAAAATTTAAAGGATGAAGACAACTAAAAATTATGTTGTTTTAGTTATCTTAAGCTAGAACAACATTGTTTCTAGTTAAGAGACATTAAGATCCAATCAAAAAAGATGTTATGAGCTAATGAATAATTGGTCCATGTATCATAAAGTAATCAAACACATCATTTACATCAGAATAAAATGGCCCTATAACTGCCATGCCAGCCTAAAATGGTCCCTTTTTCCATGTCATCCTCTATGTCAGACTATCACATTATCTCCATTTTGCCATGTCATCCTCTATGTTAGATTATCAGATCAGCTCATATGTCAGTACTAGATCTTATGTTTACCATGTTAGCTACCGTGGCATCCCCCACCTCTGCACTTTTTGTTGATTTGGTTTACACCAATTTTTTAAACCGGTTGGCTAGATTTTAACTGACCGATTCAGATATTCTTATTCGAATTGGTCAAATTACAATTTTACATAAATGTTTCCCTATTTTATGAATTTTTCAGGACTTATTGTTATTGTTTTTTTCTTTTATATGTTGTTAGGCCTCGAATTTTTTAGTAAGCATGAATTAAATGATTTTGGTGATTTTGTTGATAAATTATATTCTTCTATTGGAGTTAATTAATTAAGTCAAGTTTAGGAGGATTATTTCATGTATTACATGGAAAT
>JANZXR010000171.1:9227349-9285833 GCA_027575705.1 Erythroxylum echinodendron | reverse complement strand
AGTATAAGTACCCTCTGTGATGACGTCATAACACAGAGGCAAGGAGGATTTAAGAGTATAAGTATCCTCTGTAATGACTTCATAACACAGAGGCAAGGAGGATTTAAGAGTATAAGTATCGTCTGTGATGACATCAGAACACAGAGGACACGTTATCACATAGACGATAGAACATAGAGGGAAGGATGGATAGGATGAAGAATTATCGTCTGTTATGACGTCAGAACACAAAGGACACGTCATCACATAGACGATAAAACATAGAGGATAGATTATGAGTCAAGGATTATAAGAAAGAGTTAAAAAGCAATATGAGTTGAAGGGTATCGTCTGTGTTACTGTTCACAGACTATCGTCTGTGTTACATAAGACATCGTCTGTGTCAATGTTCACAGACTTCGTCTGTGTTACTGTTCACAGACTTCAGACGATAGTTCACAGTTGATAGAGGGTCACCCCATAAGATAAAGGTCAACCACAGAGGATAGAACATAGATGATAGATTATGAGCCAAGGATTATAAGAAGCAGTTAGGAAGTTATTTGAGTTGAAGTGCATCTTCTGTGTTCCTGTTCATCCAGTATCTTCTGTCCCATTATCGACTCATCAAGAGATAGAATTGACCTTTAAGGTCTTCATGGAAGTTATAGATCTTGAAATCTTCTTTCCAACCATATAAAGAACACTTTGAACCGATTCTCCTAGAGAAAGATATGATGTTTGTAAAATATCATCTATGTTTCCCAGACTTCGTCTGTGACACTGTTCACGCTATCTTCTGGGTCACTATTTATAGCGCATTGTCTGTCCCATTTTTGACCCTTCAGAAGACAAAGTTGGTCTTCGAGGTCTCATGAGAATTGTAGTTCTTGAAGTCCTCTTTCCATCTATCTAAAGGAACCCTAGTTTGGATGTTTCGGAAAAAAGTTATATCAATAGTCCCGAAGTAAGTATATGTGTAAGTGAGGACTTACCCGCGCTGATCATTAAGGGATTCAGGTTGATAGGTAGGAGTGGACTAGTAGATTATTCTAAGAGCTGAAATGAAACTAGAGAAGGGGAGTTTTGAGAAGAAAATCCGATAATGGTCGAGGTGTTCTCTTTAGAAGATAATTTACTTATTAAGAAAATCTGCATGCATGAAAGAGTTAGACTCCGGCAAGCGGGGTCCAACAGCTGTGGTATCAGAGTAAGTAGGAGTTGGACTCCGATTACAGGGTCCAACAGATGTGGTATCAGAGCAAGTAAGAGTGAGACTCCGATAACGAGGTCTAACAGATGTGGTATCAGAGCAAGTAGGAGTTGGACTCCGATATCGGGGTCTAACATATGCACTATCGATACTTTTAAACTTCATTACATTCCTTAACTAGTTATTGTCATTTTGAATGGATTTAACTATGATTTGTAGGTTAAAGATATATACAACTTTCTTAAAGGAAGACTTATTTCGTAATGTTAAATCGTATATATGGCAGTGTCATATTGGTCATCTGGTCAATTTTAAAATTAGATTATTAATTTTTAGTGTTTCTTTACGTCAAGTCAAGTTTAAAATTTTTGATTGTATTTCATGCCAACTTTCAAAGTCATAATTTATCTTTTTTAGCAGTGAATTTTTCATTTTAGCTCCCTTTGATTTAATTTATTATGATATTTGAGGACCTTCACTTCATGCTACTATTAGGTGGTTTGTCATAGTATATGATCTTTGCTGATGACTTTTGTAGATATATACAGAGTTATCCCCTATATTATAAGTTTGAATTATTCCATCTATTCTCATTTTATTACTATGATTTAGACTCAAATTTTCTTATAAAACTAAAATCTTATGCACTGTTATGGAATATAAATATAAATCTTTAATCTAATTTCTTAACCAGCAAGGAACTATTATTCAAAAATCTAGTCTAAGTACTTTCAACATAATTAGAGATGAGTAAAAATATATACATCCTTGATACTTTTTGACTTTTTCTCCTCTCTTCCCCTTACCTAAAAACCTTTTCGAGAGAAGTTACCTTTTATGGTTATCTATACTATTAATCATATTCCTACTTTAGTTGTAGGTAACATCTCTCCTTATGATTGTTCATACAATTGTGCTATTAACTACCAAACTGTCAAAGTCTTTAGTAATGTTTATTTTGTTGTTCTTTAACCATATGATACACTAAGCTAGAACTACGAGTATGATTATGTTGCTTCCTAAGATACGAGACAAAATACAAAGGCTACAAGTATTGGGATCTCTCGTCCCAAAACTTTGTATGTCACAACGTGTAACCTTTTATAACCATAAGAATTTTTTATCTATTTTAAAATTTTAAGTTAACCTTTTCTTTAATCCCACCATATTCTTATTTCCTGGCATTTCTCTTGTAGGATTACTTTCTAACATTTTTAGCAACTCAATATGATATATTCTTAGTCCCATTGCCTCTTCACTAATTGTAGATCCAATCCCGCCTTCAAATGATCCTTCTCCATCATCATAACTTCCTACTCCTCAACATGTTCCTAGATGGATTAATCGAGTAAGTATCTTTCTATGTGACTTCAATATTTTCATATTTGCTACATTATTATTTCTCTTTATGAATCGCATGCCTATGTTAAGGTAAGCATTGACCTTCTATGGTAGAAAGTAATGGTGGTAAAAATTACATTCACTTACTAACACTAATACTTAGGGTATGGTTTATTTATATTCAGAAAATTGTATTGTTAATTACAAATGAGTCGATAAAATTAAGAATCAAGTTGATGAAATTGAAAAATATAAAGCTTGACTAATTGCTAAAGAATTAGCCCAACAATACAATATTGACTATAAGGAGATGTTTGTTTTGGTAGCTCATTTGACCTTAATCCACAATCTTATTGAAGGTATTACTAGTAAGTATTAACACTTATTTTAAATGGACCGAAAGTGCCTTGCTTAATCATAATTTTATATTAAAAAAATGAACATGTAACCTCACTTAGTTATGATCTTCCACCTAATAAGGTTTTTAGTCTTCATAAAGCCTCCATTATTACTTCCTTGGTTCTCAGTCTAATTCCTATATTCGTCTACTTATTCATTTGCAAAACTAATTAAGGTGTACTCTTCTTTTCGTTATGTTGAAGATATTTTAATTATTAGCAATGAAATTTAGGATATTATAACCCTAATTTTTTATGTTAATACTTTGAAATGAACAATTTAGGCAATTTAAGTTATTTTTTAGTTTTGAAGTCTCTTACGATGAACGCAATTATTATCTGTCACAAGAAAAATATACCATCAAATTATTCTCTCGTGCTGGTATTATTGACTTTAAGATTACTAGCACTCCACTTGAACCCAATGTTTGTCTTTCTACTATTGATGAGACTTTTCTCATCGATGGTACTCTTTATCCTTAATTAGTTGCAATATTATATACATCACACTCTTTCGTCCCAATATTGCTTATATTATTCAAATTGTCAGTCAATTCATGTAAGTACCTCACACCACTCACTTTTTTATTGTCCTTCATATTTTTTGGCATATTAGAGGTACTCTCTTTCATGATCTTCACTTTTGTCTTTCTACTCTACTAGAATTAAGAGCATAGTCTGGTGCTAATTAGGATGGAGATCCAATTGATCCCCACTCCATTATTGGTCATTGTTTCTTTCTTGGCACATTCCTTATTTCATGGTTCAGTGAGAAACAAACAATTATCTCTCGCTTTATCACAAATGCATAATACTGAATTGTTGTAAATACAACATCTATGATCCTCTGGTTATATTAGTTACTTTAAGATATGAGTGTTTCATCTTCTTCTATAACTCCTGTCGTTTATGAAAACCATAATACTAGCAAATTGCTCATAATGATGCTTTTCATGAGCGTATCAAATGTTTTGAGATTGATGATCGCTTATCAACTTATCCTTATTTCATCAGAGTCTCATATTGTAGATATATTTACAAAATCACATCCGTCTTAATGGTTCCAAGAACTTATTCGTAAACTCAAAAATGTCCATCTCTTTATCACACCTTGAATTTGAGAGGAGATGTTTACATATGTACTCATAACATAATGCTACAGAATGTCGTGTGTAACAATAGCTTGCATTTAGGTATATGTATAACTAAAATAATGTATAAATACCTCCTTTTGTATAATAATTTCGATGCAAAAAAAATACAAAACATTTTTCTTGGAGTTCTTTCTATACCATTCATTTATAACTTAACTAATATCTTCATTCTTTTTTTTCTCCTAAGAATTATTGGCTTTTCATTTTTTTTAGATTTCAATATTTACTCAAATTGTAATGGAGTGTCATTTTTCATAGTTTTTGAAATCTAACTTCCAATTTTAAATATTTTTAACTAATCTTGAATTTTCTAAAAACCATAAAATTAATGTTTAAAATTAAATTCTTCTCTAGATATTAAAACTAATTTGATATAAATCAATTATGTCCAACTTAGATAAATGATTTATGATTCAAAACTAAGGCAATTAAAATTAACATGTAGCAAAATTAAATTGCACTAAAATTAATATAAAAATAATGGGTAAAAATATAAAATTTAGGTTAAATTTTAAGTTTTTAAATTTAGAGTCTTTCTTGTAATCTGAAAATAACGTGGCAGGTACGTCAAGTAAGGTGGGATCGGTCGGTTGAATCGGTGCATATCTTTGTCCAAATCATTCACGAAGCTGCGATGAGTAGTCAGCAGAAGAGATGATGGTTCTGTTGTTCCAATTGTATAACAGAAGCCTCCGGCACGGTTGACCTAATATTTCATCCCAATTAACAGGTGCTTTATAACACCAGTACACCACATCACAATGACAAGTGACGGAATCTACGCTTGTCTATGGCCATTTTTGACAACGACACAGAAGACTTGGAGCTTGACCACGAGCATAATAATTACGTTTATTTTTAGTGCATCGCACGAGGATGTGATAATAGAAGGTTTTCTTTTTTTTTTTTTTCGATTATTTAAAAATCTTTTCATACCAGAAGTTGGACACTAGCGAGTTACCATTACCAGTCGCTAACTACATTTAAGGCTGTTAAGGGAATTAAAACACCTTTAACAAGAAGATTAAAACATTATTCAAAGGATGTGAAAAACGAAATGTTAATGTAAAATATTGTTGGCGATTCGCTATTAGTTTTAGACTTCTAGTGCTAGTGGTCACATTCACATGCGTGCCACTTCCCATATAGGGATTGGCTAACCAACATAAATTGACTAATATATTTGCATTATTTAACAGTATTTTCAAATGGTTTACTTAATGTCCTTGCTTCAATTAAAGTAATACGAAAACATAACTCCCTTTTTTTTTTATCAATCATAATTCATTAGATAACCATATCGTTTGGAACTAAATACCAAAAAATGTCTAAGATGGCCTTATTATAAAATGATTAGTTGCGTGCATGCATTGATTACGTAAACACATAAAAACAAAAAAGAATCATGTTAATCACGATTACATTAGACTAATCCACAGGCGATTATACCAACATAAAGTGATTATACATAAAAGACAAAGTATATCATTTCTCTATGTATTTCTGTAAGGTTCAAAGTAAGCCTTAGATTTATCTAATACTCTTTAGAGTTGATTTTACAATTATTGCAAAGTCAGGGTGCCAGAATTAATTAATCTGGACCCTGTAAATACCAAAAATTAAACCACTTAAGTCTCTCCTCAAAGTCTTGTGATAGGCTTTTTTTTTTTTTTCCCTGCAAAAGTCCATTGGCCATTTGTCGGTAGCATAGCGAAGGATTAATTCATCATCATTGATCAATTAAGTTGACAGTTCATCTTTGACTCTCTAAAAATAATTAATTCGATTTTGTATAAATTGACTTAATTCTATAAGTAAAATTAAACAGTACATAACTATTGGACACATGTATCTTTTTATTGTTGCAAAGAATACTTTGAAGGGATTTATATACATCGTGTTTGAAGGGTGTAGCGCACCATACCTACATTGGAGAATCCCTAATGGATTAGGATTTTTCTTAATCCAAGATTTGAGGTTAAAATTTTATTCCATTTCTATGAAATTCTTTCATAGTTGAACTTAATCTTCCAGATTAACATGTGAACTTGTATTTTTCTTTAATTACCACGTAACTTGGCAACTATTAAAGCTTTTGGCAATAAGAGGGACCGTGTATATATGTTATACAAAGATGGTCTGTAATATATAAGTTTTACGTTCATACCAGGTAACAATCACATAAGAATAAAGGAATTTCATCCGTTGGTAATTGCACAAAAACAAATCAAATTCATTTTCTAAGATGATCTTAATTGCCAATAGAGCAATGCCCCTAATTCGTCACTTTCAAGCATGGGGAATTTTTGGCGTATAATTTACAACCTTCACAGACTAATATATTTTTTTAACTTGTTATTGTTTACATGTAAGGTAGTATAAAACCGGTCAAACTGTTAGTAACACACCTTATATAAATGGGAATTCCCGCTAAAAATGAAACAAGAAAAGTCAACGCATGCAAACTTATATTTCACGATGTGTTGGAGGTTCAGAGACACTAACAAGGAACAAATTGATCGAGGATGGAGCACTTCAACATATACATAATTCAAACCGAAACCAGGAACAACTACTAAGTATTGGCATGCCCATAATCACAGTCACAGTTTGATAACCAGCACAGAAAGAAAAATGCGTAACATGAGAAATAAGGTGAACCACGAGAGACAAGGGGCGAAGTACTAAAAAAGGGACACAAACAACATGAGCTAGAACAAAAAACCTAGTAACTTAGATCAATCCCATGATTGTCTTCATTCATCCACGTCAATCTTGGCGGTACAGGACATTAATCTTCGGAACAGAGACAGTAAGGCAGCACATGACAACTCTTTAGCCCTCCTCAAACGTTTGATTTTGTTAGTAGCTTGATTTGTGGTTTCCTCCTGCTCAGAACTACTGTTACTGTTCTTTATTCTTGTAGCCGTCATCATTCCTCTTCCCTTGATCACTACACTTGCTCTGACTCTTCCAAAGAACTTCTTGGTCTTTAGTCCAACACTTTCCTTCTTCGTAAACGTGTAGCTTCTCAAGTAAAGCTGCCGGCAAGAGGTGCTGTCGACCACCCTGGGACCACCGCAGTACCCGGTTGTCGACCTGGGGAACTCCCCGCTGTAGTAGTATTCCGGCCACTTGTTGAGGTTCAAATAGGCTCGTCGGTTGGGTACGCGAGTGTCCTTGTTGACACTATTAGACATGCAAGTTTGTGCCATGATAACTAAGAGTTTCGTAGATAGTATTCACAGCCACTAGTTCATTGATCAAGTAAAGGACGATAAATGGGAAATGCGATGAGATTGGTGTTAGCTCGGAGGTTCTTGTCTTGCATAGTGAAGTCTAGCATTTGTGGGTATGTACGTGTGGAGTGTCCATTTAATTTCTAATTTGGCTCCATATAGTTTATGAATATATAAGTTAAGATCATTCATTTTCATAACTAATTTAAGTAACTAAGAATAGAAGTTCATCTGATTGTGGGTATGTGTAATTTGTTAGGCAAGAATTAGATAAAAGAGGATCGTTTAACATATATTATAAAAGTTCAAAATAAGATAAGGTTAGCGTTATCTATTAGGTACAGTAGGTTCATTACGGGTCAACAAATATGTCAATGAGAAAGTTTAGATTTAGTGACACAAATGGGCCGGATAAAATGAGAGTCCTCTTTAACGTGATATTAGTTTGGTAATCAATAATAACATCTCGCTTGCCATCACAAGAGGCTCAAGTCTCAACGGAATAGGTGTATTCTTCTTTTTTCTTTTTTTTTCAACAAATGACTATGGTCCACACATGGAGATCAAAATTAATCTAGCCATGAAATTTAAAACAAAACTCTGGTTATTAATTACATAAAATCCTTTACCATTTAAAATCATACGTTCCTTGAATTATTGATTATTTGACAAGGAGTGACAAAAGACTTGGACTCCAAGATCGAGAGAAATTGGGGCCGGTCACATATGCATTGATTTCTAGGCCTTTAGGAAACTGCCTACTGCCATGTCTTAGCAAATGGGTGACGTCTATAGTGCAGGAAGAGAAATCCATTAACCTTAATTGGAAACTATTAGTGCCTTGAGAAGAAACTAACACGATCAAAATTTAAATTGCAGGGGAAAACTTTCCTGGTTATATTTATATGAAACTGTTGATTCTAATCCACATTTGATATTTCATTCACGGTAAATTTATTATTCGATTAACCCCTAAAATAACATTAATATGATGTAACCTGTTTCTTAATAAGAAAGTTGAAACGACATTCAACTTGTACTCTACAATAATCTGTCATGCTTGTATCGTTATTCGTCGTCAAGTCTTCAAAGTCATGTCAGACAATTTTGTCCTTTCCGATTATTTAGACAATTAGTAATCGTAATTTTTAACTTTTTAATTATTTATTAGTTAAGTTACGTAATTTAATTTAGATGAAGATAATAAAGTGACTCAATAAATAATCTAAAATAATTGGTCAAAGTCTAGGAGAAAAATAGATTCCGATTAGTATGGACCGGACTCATATCGGGCTTGTGATGGGAAAGTCCGATATGAAAGCTATATATAAAGGTTAAGGTCTCCTATAGTTGCTCATATCATTTGTAAGCATACGGATCCTCTGACCCGTGAAGAGCAGTTACGTTTTGAGAAAACTGTAGAAAGATCGATATTAACCACGTGTTGATGATCGTTTCCTGTGAAGATCCCGAATGATTCGAGCTTGTTTTGGACACAAAAACTGCTTTGAAAGTTTCGATAGAACCGAAATCAGGTATTTTGTATTTCCATCATTTTTAACCCTTTCATGAATGGTTCGGTTGGAGAGTGCGTTGCACACACCAATCACGTGCCATCATGTGGTTCTATGTGTTGTCGTCACACAGCTCGTTCTCCCATAGGTGCGCGATGGCTGGGCACACACCTGCCATCTGTCCCGATACGTGGACGGCCAAGATTAGGACATGTGGTGGCGAGTGCGTTGCAGTAAATGTGTGTGTGCGCATGGGGGGCGTTTGGGAAGCACGCGCCAGATGCATCTAGTGAGCATTGTTACATGCGTGTGAAACGCATGCATGCCCCTTGCCCACGTGTAGGAATTATGCTTGTTGATGTTAATGTATAGTGTTGTGCTGACACCAGTGCTACAGTGATATTGACATCAGCATAAAAAATTTAAAATTTTTTTCGAAAAGTCTCATAAAGTTGCCCTGGGCCTTTTTGGGCTAGTTTTCAGGTCGAGGGAATTTTTAAATTATTTTTTCAATTTTTCTGGATTTATTACGTTGGTAATTAGATTCCGAAAAAGTTTTTAAAACTTTTTAAAGCAAATTTTGAGCGCATTTTCATACACCAAACTACACATAAGGGAGATATTTAAAAGTTTTATGTCTCGTGTGATATGTTTGGTATTTGTGAAAGTACGATAGTCACTCTTAATGAGAACTTTTTAAATAAAAGTCTCAAATAAAGTTTAAAGACTATGTTTTCAGTACTAGTATGTGATTATTTGACCGTGCAGTTGATTTTTGCATTTATAACTGATTTTCACATATATTATGACCATATAAAATGTGAAAATAATATAAGGATGTATCTTTTATGTTTATGGTCTTTTTGAAACTAGTAAGATTGTAGTCACTACAATGGCCTTTCAAGTTGGTATTTGAATTGTATCGCTCGTATGTAAGGGGGATGTCTCTGACATCATGTTTGGTTATTCTGGCCATAGGTGTTAACCTTATATGAGATTTTGAGATGTACATAAAGGCATTAGATGGAGGAAAGTTGTTGCTTGAATGATTTACTCACTCACAGGTGGTAGTGTCATGAGAGTTGATGGTTTGTACTCTGATCCCTTTCATATAGAGATCTAATTGCATATATTATGTATTCAGCCTACATGTGTTTCATAATATGTGCGATTGGATTCTCTATATAGATACTACTTTAATGCTTCAAGTATCACTATTATCCTGTATTTATACTGATCTTTACATTGTCTTTTTTATTTTTCAATCACCTTTTCTGTAAATATAACGATGCATTATTATTTGCCTTTTCTGAAAATAATAATCACCTTTTCAATCACCTTTTCTGTCAATATAACGATGCATATCAAGAGGCCTCCTCCACTTACTAATATTAGTTCAGAAGCTGATAAAGCAACAATGACAATCTGGGAGCGGTCAAATAGGATGTGCTATTTGACCATCAAGAGGTCGATCCCAGATCATCTGCTTAGGGGATTATCGGATACAAATATAGCGAAGGATTTTATGGATAGAATTTCCCAGAGGTACAAGGTGTCTTCTCATGTAGAGCAGAGCTCCTTGATTAAAGAGCTATTCTCCATGAGGTATGTAGGAGGAGGCGTTAGAGAGTATATTACCAGGATGTTGCACCTGCAGAGTAAGCTAAAGTCACTAGATATACCTATTTTTGACACGCTCATAGTGCATCAAGCACTAAATACTCTCCCTCGAAAGCTTGAGATGTTAACTACCTCCTATATCTCTCAAGATCAGAATTGTGACTTCAATGTCTTAATTTTTTGGTGTGTTGCGTGTGACATCCCATGTTTGGGGTTAGACCCCAAAAGAGTGAATTGAGAGTACAGTGAGAAATTAGAAATGCATTTCATACTCATGCATCATAGTATATTCACACACATGAGAATATTTATTTTGGGACACATTATAATAATCGTACATGCATTCGTTAACATTTTCGGGTATTATTAATTGTTAAAAATGCAATTAAAATGTTGATTGTGAATTATTTGTGTTAAAAATTTATTTGGAGACTATTAGTATTATTTTGGAATTTTTGGTAAATTTTAGGCAATTTTCAAAAATTTGGAGTATTTTTGGACAAAAAATATTGATAAATGGACTAATAATATCGTGACATATGGCAGCTTAAAGATGTGACAAATGGCTCACATGCATGATAACACGTGGCAACATATTCATAAGCCAAATGGCTTGTGTGTGTGTGTGTGGTGATAAGTGATAGGTGTGAGACATGCACAATAGCAACGTGGGTGAAGCAAAAACCAATTATTCAGCTGGTGTTGTTCTCCATTCGATTTTGTCCAACACCGAAAACACCAAGTTACATCTGTTGAGAAATTGGCTTTTGAATTTTACCTTGAAGTAAGAATTTCATTACTTAGAGAGTGTTTATTCTATTATCTTTGGTTTTCTTCATCCACCGAGAACTTCGTTGTTGGAATTTGAACTAAACCAAGTAAGTGGTTTTGATGATATTTTTATGGTATTTTGATAACGCATGAATTGGATTGAAATACTGGTGATCATTAGAGTGAAATGAAAATGATGCAGAAATTTAAGAGAATGGATAAATATGGATATACTGTTTTGTTTTAGAGAAAACTTATATGTTGGAAATATATAAATGCATGAGAAGTTTCACAGTGTGGTCTCGGTGAATGACTTGGGTGAGGATTTTAGGTCGTGAGTGTATCAAGATAGCAGTTAGAGTATCTGGAATTGAATATGAGATTTCTGGGTATTGGGTCATTTGAAAAGAAAATGCAGAAGAAGAAACAAATGTAGTAAGAATGGAAAATACACAATAGTGAGAGAAAGCTTGTGTAAGGAATCGATTTTTAGTAGCTGATTATAAACTTGGTTTTGAGCAGTGTTGAGAATGAGTTCAGATGATATAGAAGTAAAATAAAATGGTTAAGGTAATTATACAAGTCAGTGATGAAGGATTAAGGAAAAATATTGAATTATGAACTAGAGTATCTCATTAAAACAGCTCTAAGGCTTTTGCCTATAACTTTTGCATCTGAACTCAAAATGACTTGAAACTTAGATCAATGGATTCTTAAGACAATTATTTCTATACATAAAAAGTTAGAGCTATCTGAATTAAATTGAAAGTGACTGATAGGGTGAAAGTGTAGAAGTCTGTTGGAATGTTACGAACTGGAAAAGTTTCATGAACATGCTTCGGTATAGTGATTATAACTTGATCTGTATATTTCCAAATAAGTTTAATATTAGTTCAGATTAGACTAGAGACATAATTCTACAACTTTATTGAAGAAGTCAAATTTTGATTCTGTCTCTAAGACTTTCATAATTGGCATGAAACTGCATCATAGCTTAGCTGTAGCATTACCAGGGACAGAAATCATATGCTGTGGTTATTGAATCAAATGTATTGATGTAGGCTGAATTAGACTGACGTATCTTCACAAAAGTGTAGCTTATTCTCTTAGCTTTAAATTGGTATTAATTTTGTAATTTTTTGATATCTGATCTGAAAGATATGAGTTGTACAATTCGAGGGTATGATCATATACTAGCCAAATGTTCAAATATACATAGTATGTGGTATTGTGAGCATAACTCATAGTATACTAAATCAAATTAGATGATCTTAGAGTCATTAGAAACTTAAGACATGGTTGAACAATTTTCCAAAAGAAAGTATTGCCTAATTTTGCCATTTACTTTATCATATTTAGTATGCAAAACTGACTCATATATATGTGTATTAGAAGAAAAATCTGAAGTGGTCAATGAAATTGTTTTGACATTGTTTTGTTTTGGTCCAATTATCAATATACATGGTATTAATTAGGGCTTTGATATATGAATGAATTGTTGATAAGGATCATAATAAAGTACCCCAAAATTGTCATTGAATATGCATTGTGCATATTTTATATAAGTACATGTGCACAACTGAATACTTACATTAGTGCAAAAATGTGATAGGTTGTAAATGTGTTGCATATGTTTTAGAGGAACACATCGGACACTAGTCGAACATTGTCGGACCATCCAGGCAATAGCTTCTTGGAGCGTACTGTGAGTCAACCTAGATGACTTTCCTAGGATTGATTTAATTTGATTTGTTAAGCTTCCAATTATTGAACTGTTGTGATTGTTTCTGAATTCTGGACTTAAAGTCCGAGGAGTATGTATTTGGGACTGTATTGGAAGTGTTCTGATTTGTTTGATAATTCTGGTTGTATTATGCTATGTGAATTCTCAACGAAAGTTGAATGCTGGACTTGGATCCAATGATTATGAAACTTTGACTGTTCTTTATACATGAGTGTGATAAGTGGTAAATTCTGAATTGATGCATTTTATAAAATGCATGCTCAGATAATGACGTTGTGACAGGAGTGGCCAGTATCAAGCTCTTGCACGTAGAGCTTTGCTCTGTGGTATATGATTTAGCACGTAGAACTATCCTCCATGATATATGTTTATAACTGAGCCTAATGGGTCAGTATTTGTATATGTGATAGGCACTCAGTGACAACATTAATAACGAATGTAGAGTCTCATATGCATCTGTATGTGTTTATATATGATCTAATTCTCATTGATGAAATGATGTGCGATGATAGTGTGAGTATTTGCAATATTCATGTTCTATATGAATAATTATGAAATATGTGATTTGTGTATGTGAATCCGATGAAATCATCAATGATGGTTTACTCATTGAGTTCGCAAAACTCATAAAAAATTACAACGTGATTTTTCTAGTACGAGACAGGAGACTTAGTGTTTGTTGTGGATTAGAAGAACATTTTGGACTAAGTTATGGCTCAGAGGTCTGTCAGCTGACGTCAGAGAGTTATAGCTTTTATTTTGTAGTTTTTGCTAGAACCTATGAGGTTTTGTAAATATTCGTCTAATGGAAACAGTGTAGACTTTATGAATGAATACAATGAATGGTTTTAAAATTTGATGCCTTCTGATTATGTTAGATGATGTCATGTGTAAGTTGGATTTGTTTTTACTCTAATATGCCATTATCATAGGATATGTACTTGAATATTCTTGAATGTTTAGGTATGCACCTTGTGGTAGTAGGATGTTGCATTTTTGATATCAGAGCATGATTTGACATCTTTAGGGACAAATATGAGTTGAGATATGATAAATAATGAGATATTCAGACAGTGATCACACTTTTTTTTGTTATAGATTACCTTCCATAGGAGATCTAATTGGTGAGTCAGCTGGCATGGAGTCTGTAGGAGTCAACGTAGAGTCTCCTGTACTTGAGTTTGCTCAGATGCCTCTGAAATTTCGGAAAGACGAGAAAGAAGATTTGACAATTTGAGGAAGCAAGGGACTGTGGACTTCTAAAGAAATACAGACCCAGCTGAATCAGAAGGGTGGTTAGAGAGAACTGGAAGGGTGTTCGACTAGATAGACTATGAGGCAGATGAAAGATTCGATTATGCAGTCTCATTACTATAAGGTCCCGCATACTAGTGGTGGAAGACTGTGCCGGGCAGTACCACCAGACCTTGTAGTTTAACTTGGGAGGATTTTCTGATAGTGTTCCGAGAGAACTACATGCAGAAGATTTACATGGATCAGAAAATAAAAGAATTTTTAGACCTGAAGCAAGGTAGACTCACAGTGGCAGAGTATGAGAGATAAAATTCAACGAACTAGTGGGGTATACAACTGCATTGATCCCAACAGAGGAAGATAAATGTAGGCGGTTTAAGGATGGTTTGAACATAGAGATTAGAACGAGACTAAACATTTCTAATTTGGGCAGTTTCATAGAATTTCGAATGACCTCAATCAGAATTGAACAGTTGTTGAAGGATGGTCAAGAAGAGTGCAAACAGGAGGTTAGAGGAAAGAGGCAAGATGAATCTCAGGCTGATTTTAGCAGAAGCTTTAGAAAGCCCCAAAACAGATCGTCTCGATTCCATTCTAGATCGAGACAATCTAGATCCCGATCAAGGGGTGGATTTGTTTAGTCGAGAGGGGGTAGAGGAAAAATGTCCTCTAACCAGTCTCAATAACTACCTGAGTGTGAGCATTGTGGTAAAAAGCATGCGGTCAATGTTGGTGGAAAACTAGAGCTTGTCTCCGTTGTAGCTTGTTAGACCATATGATCAAAGATTGTCTTGAAATGTTTAGATCACAGTCTAGAGTTAGAGAAAGAACAGTGATTAAGGCATCAGTACAGTAGAGTAGAGTTGGCAGATCTATATAGAGAGGCAGAGGTAGAGGCAGAACTCAGTTAGCAGGCCCAGTGTCAAGATTGAGGTGCGGAGTAATCAGTCGCAATCTCAGGTTAGGTCTACGCCATCACCATACTGGAGACGCAGAACTCCCCAGATGTGGTAGCAGGTGTGTTGAATATTTTTCATTTTGAAGCATATGCATTGGTAGATCCAGGATCTACACATTCATTCATCGCATCGTATCTAGCATCTAGATTGCATTGTGAGCTAGAGATATTAAAATGTGGTTTAGAGGTGAATACTCTAGTGAGTAGTACAACATTGTTTGGTGAGGTATATAGAAGATGTATAGTTCAGATTGATCAGGCAAAGTTGGAAGCTGATCTTATCGTCTTGCAGTTAAAAGAAATTGATGTAATTCTTGGCATGAATTGGCTTACAGCTCATCGGGCTGTAATGAATTGCTACACCAAGGAAGTAGTTCTTGAATCTCCCAACCAGCCAAGAGTGGTATTTCAAGGAGTTAGTCAGGTAGTGCCAGCCTAACTAATTGTAGTTATGAGTATGTTGAAACTGATTCGAGGTGGATGTAAAGCTTATCTGGCCCACGTAGTTGACACTCGGAATGAACAAACCATTTAGGATATTCCAGTTGTTAGGAATTTTCTGGATGTGTTTCCTACAAAATTACAAGGTTTATGCCCAGAAAGGGAGACAGAGTTTACTATAGACATTATTCTAGGTATCGCTCTTATATTAATACCCCCATATAGGATGGCACCTGTAGAACTGAAGGAGTTGAAAGCTCAGTTATAAGAGTTGTTAGATAAGGGTTTCATCAGGCCTAGAGTGTCTCCTTGGGGAGTGCCGATACTGTTTATAAAGAAGAAGGATGGAACTCTGAGATTGTGTATTGATTACTGACAGTTGAATCGGATCATAGTTAAAAATAAATACCCATTGTCAAGAATTGATGATTTATTTAATCAGTTACAGGGAGCCCAGGTGTTCACAAAGTTAAACTTGAGGTCGAGATATTATCAGTTGAAAATAGCTAAGACTGATATTCCCAAGAGTGCATTTAAAACCAAATATGGCCACTTCAAGTTTTTGGTGATGCCGTTTAGTTTGACTAATGCTCCGGCAGCTTTTATGGCATTGATGAATAAGATATTTCAACCTTATTTAGATCGATTTGTGATTGTTTTTATTGAAGACATTTTGGTGTACTCGAAGTGTAGAGAGGATCATGCTGCACATCTGAGATTGGTTCTCCAGATAATGAGAGAAAAATAGCTTTATGCCAAGTTCAGTAAATGTGAATTCTGGCTTAATCAGGTGGTATTCTTAGGTCACATAGTGTCTGGATAGGAAATTCAAGTTGACCTAAAGAAAGTAGATGCAGTGATGAAGTGGGAGGCTCCGAGGAATGTGTCTGAAATCCAGAATTTCCTTGGATTAGCTGGTTATTACAGAAAGTTTATTAAGGGGTTTTCACTTATCTCAGCCCCTTTGACAAAACTTCTGAGAAAGAATGTAGCTTTCAGATGGAGTGATGATTGTCAAAGGAGGTTTGAGGAGCTAAAGTATCGATTAACTACTGTACCTATGTTAGCTATCCCATCGGATTCTGGAGGTTATGTTGTGTACAGTGATGCATCACATCAGGGATTAGGATGTGTACTAATGTAGTATGGTAAAGTAATAGCATATGCATCGAGACAATTGAGGTCTCATGAATTTAATTACCTAGTACACGATTTGGAACTCGCTGTAGTGGTATTTGCTTTAAAAATTTGGAGACACTATCTATACGGAAAAACTTTTTAGGTGTTCACTGATCACAAAAGTTTGAAATATCTGTTAAGCCAGAAAGAGTTGAATATGAGACAGAGAAGATGGATTGAATTGTTAAAAGATTATGATTGTACCATTGAGTATCATCCTGGCAAAACTAACGTGGTAGCTGATGCAATAAGTCAGAAGTCTAACAATAGTGTGGCTCAAGTATAGTTATCAAGGTTACCAAGCCTAGTTCAGTTGAGAGTATTGAATGTTGAATTAAATATGGAGCAAAATGATACATTGATAGCCACATTGAAGTTAAGACCTGTGTTGCTTGAAAGAATTAAAGAGGTTCAGAGCAGAGATCCAGACTTAATAAAGATAATTGAGAAGTTGAAAATGATGCTGGATTCTAAATTTGAAGTTATAAATAATACATTGTGGTTAGGGCCAAGATTATATGTGCCCGATTCTGATAATTTGAGAAAAGAGATTTTAAAGGAAGCCCATGTAGCAACTTATGCTATGCATCCTAGTACTACCAAGATGTATAACACACTGAAACAACATTACTGGTGACTGGGAATGAAAAAGCAAGTAGCAGAGTTTGTTTCTAAGTGTATAATTTACAGTAAGTTAAGGCTGAATATCAGGCTCTTGTTGGAAAATTACATTCGTTACCTATTCTGGAGTGGAAATGGGAACGAATCATGGTGGATTTTTGTTATGAGTTTGCCTAGGACTCTGAGGTAACACAATGCCATTTAGGTCATTGTTGATAGACTGACCAAATTGGCTTATTTCTTGCCAATGAGGGAAAATTATTCATTAGACTAGTTGGCTCGGTGATATGTAAATGAGGTTGTGAGATTGCATGGAGTTCTAGTGTCCATTGTGTAGGACAGGGATCCTCAATTTTTCTAGAGATTTTAGGGTATCCTACAAGCAGCTTTGGGTACAAAGCTGAATTTCAGTACTACATTTCATCCTCAGACAGATGGTCAGAGTGAGAGAATGATTAAGATTGTTGAGGATATGCGCAGAGCTTGTATTCTGGAGTTTTAAGGAGCATGGGATCAGTATGTAACTTTGATTGAATTTGCTTACAGTAATCAGTATCATAGTAGTATCGGTATGGCTCCTTACGAGGAGTTATACCGCAAGAAGTGTCGCTCGCCTCTATATTGAGATGAAGAGGGTCTAAAAAAAGTCGAACGCCCAGAGTTGATTCAGGATACCATTGATAAGGTAAAATTGATCCGTAGTAGAATTAAAGTAGCACAAGGTAGACAGAAAAGCTATGTGGATCAACACGGACGAGATGTGGAGTATTAGGTTTGTGATAGAGTATTTCTGAGAGTATCACCATGGCGAGGTATACTGAGATTTGGCAAGAAGGGTAAGTTAAGTCCGAGGTATATTGGTCCATATGAGATAATTGAAAGAATTGGACCATTAGCTTATAAGTTAGCCTTACCTTTGAAAATGGATCAGATACATAATGTGTTTCATGTGGGTATGCTTAGACGGTATCCATCGGATCCAACTCCTATGATACCGACCCAGGAGATTGAAGTCTCTAGTAATATGAGCTATGTTGAAGAACCTGTGAGGATAATTGGCTATCAGAGTAAACAATTGAGGAATCGAGTGATCCCAATGGTGAAAATCCTTTTGAGAAATCACTCGACTGAAGAAGCAACTTGAGAGATGGAGGAACATCTGAGAAAGTAATATCCCCACCTATTTTCTCAATAAGGTACGAATTTTGAGGACGAAATTTCTTAAGGAGAAGAGAATTATAACATCCCATGTTTAGGCTTAGACCCCAAAAGAGTGAATTGAGAGTACAGTGAGAAATTAGAAGTACATTTCATGCTCATGTATCATAGTATATTCACACACATGAGAATATTTATTTTGGGACACATTATAATAATCGTACATGCATTCGTTGATATTTTCAGGTATTATTAATTTTTAAAAATGCAATTAAAATGTTGATTGTGAATTATTTACGTTAAAAGTTTATTTGGAGACTATTAGTATTATTTTGGAATTTTTGGTGAATTTTAGGCAATTTTAAAAAATTTGAAGTATTTTTGGACAAAAAATATTGATAAATGGACCAATAATATCGTGACATATGGTAGCTTAAAGATGTGACAAATGGCTCACATGCATGATAACACGTGGCAACATATGCATAAGCCAAATGGCTTGTGTGTGTGTGTGTGTATGGTAATAAGTGACAGATGTGAGACATGCACAATAGCCACGTAGGTGAAACAAAAACCAATTCTGCAACTTGTGTTATTTTCCATTTAGTTTTGTCCAACACCAAAAACACCAAGTTACATCTGTTGAGAAATTGGCTTTTGAATTTTACCTGGAAGTAAGAATTTCATTACTTAGAGAGTGTTTATTCTGTTATCCTTGGTTTTCTTCATCTACCAAGAACTTCATTGCTGGAATTTAAGTTGAACCAAGTAAGTGGTTTTGATGATATTTTTATGATATTTTGATAATGCATGAATTGGATTGAAATACTGGTGATAATTAGAGTGAAATGAAAATGATTCAGAAATTTATGAGAATGGATAAATATGGATACACTGTTTTGTTTTGGAGAAAACTTGTATGTTGGAAATATATACATGCATGAGAAGTTTTACAGTGTGGTCTCGGTGAATTAATTCACTGAATGACTTGGGTAAGGATTTCAGGTTGTGAGTGTATCAAGATAGCAGTTAGAGTATCTGGAATTGAATATGAGATTTTTAGGTGTTGGGTAATTTGAAAAGAAAATGCAGAAGATGAAACAAATGTAGTGAGAATGAAAAATACGCTGTAGTGAGAGAAAGCTTGTGTAAGGAATTGATTTTTAGTATCTAATTATAAACTTGGTTTTGAGCAGTGTTGAGAATGAGTTCAAATGATATAGAAGGAAAATAAAATGGTAAAGGTAATTATACAGGTTAGTGATGAAGGATTAAGGAAAAATATTGAATTATGAACTAGAGTATCTCATTGAAACAACTCTAAGGCTTTTGCCTATAACTTTTGCATCCGAACTCCAAATGACTTGAGACTTAGATCAATGGATTTATAAGACAGTTTTCTTTCTTTATATAAAAATTTAGAGTTATCTGAATTAAATTGAAAGTGATTGATAGCGTGAAATTGTGGAAGTCTGCTGGAATGTTAGAAACTGGAAAATTTTCATGAACATGCTTCAATATTCTGATTATAAAATGAACTGTATATTTCCAAATAAGTTGATTCTTAGTTCATATTAGACTAGAGACATAATTATACAACTTTATTGAAGAAGTCGAATTTTTATTTTGTCTCTAAGACTTTCAAATGTGGCATGAAACTGCATCTTAGCTTAGCTGTAGCATTACCAGGGACAGAAATCATATGCTATGGTTATTGAATAAACTGTATTGATGTAGGTCGAATTAGACTAAGGTGTCTTCACCAAAGTTGTATCTTATTCTCTTAGCTTTAAATTGGCATAAATTTTGTAATTTTTGGATATCTGAGCTGAAAGATATGAGTTGTACAATTCGAGGGTATGATCATGTACTAGCCAAATGTTCAAATATACACAGTCTGTGGTATTATGAGCATAAATCATAGTATACTTAATCAAATTAGATGATCTTGAAGTCATTAGAAAGACATGGTTGAACGATTTTTCAAAAGAAAGTGTTGACTAATTTTTCCATTTACTTTATCAGATTTAGTATGCAAATTTGACCCGTATGTGTATTAGAAGAAAAATCTGAAGTGGTCAATAAAATTGTTTTGACATTGTTTTGTTTTTATCCAATTATCAATATGCATGGTATTAATTAGGGCTTTGATATCTGAATGAATTGTTGATAAGGATCATAATAAAGTACCCCAGAATTGTCATTGAACATGCATTGTGCATATTTTATACAAGTACATGTGTATAACGGAATACTTACATTAGTGCAAAAATATGACAGATTGTAAATGTGTTGTGTATTTTTTAGAGAAATGCATCGGACGCCAGTCGAGTATTGCTGGACCATCCAGGCAATAGCTTCTTGGAGCATAATGTGAGTCAACCTAGATGAATTTCCTAGGATTGATTTAATTTGATTTGTTAAGCTTCCAATTATTGAACTATTGTGATTATTTCTGAATTCTAGACTTAAAGTCCGAGGAGTATATATTTGGGACTGTATTAGAAGTGTTCTGATTTGTTTGATAATTCTGGTTGTATTATGCTATGTGAATTCTTAACGAAAGTTGAATACTAGACTTGGATCTGATGATTATGAAATTTTGACTGTGCTTTATACATGAGTGTGATAAGTGGTAAATTCTGAATTGATGCATTTCATAAAATGCATGCTCAGATAATGACGTTGTGATCAGAGTGGCTAGTATCAAGTGTTTGCACATAAAGCCTTTCTCTGTGATATATGATTTGGCACGTAGAGCTATGCTCTGTGATATATGTTTCTGACTGAGCCTAATAGTTCAGTATTTATATATGTGATAGGCACTCGGTGACAACATTAATAACGAATGTGGAGTCTCATATGCATCTGTATATGTTTATATATGATCTAATTCGCATTGATGAAATGATGTGCCATGACAGTGTGAGTATTTGCAATATTCATGTTCTATCTGAATAATTGTGAAATATGTAATTTGTGTATGTGAATCCGATGAAATCATCAATGATGGTTCACTCATTGAGTTTATAAACTCATAAAAAATTGCAATGTAGTTTGTTAGGTATGAGACAGGAGACTTAGTGTTTGTTCTGGATTAGAAGAATGTTTTGGACTAAGTTATGGCTTAGATATCTGTCAGTTGACATCAGAGAGTTATAGATTTTATTTTGTAGTTTTGGCTAGAACCTGTATAAGGTTTTGTAAATATTCGTCTAATGGAAACAATGTAGACTTTGTGAATGAATGCAATGAATGGTTTTAAAATTTGATACCTTCTGATTATGTTAGATGATGTCATGTGTAAGTTGGATTTATTTTTGCTCTAATATGCCATTATCATAGGATATGTACTTGAATATTCTTGAATGTTTGGGTATAAAAGTTGTGGTAGTGGGATGTTGCACTACGGCTGAAGAGAAGATTAAGAATTCTCCTCATACAGCGTTGTTTGTAGCTGTCAAAGGTAAAGGGAAGGCTAAACCCCAATAGCCTAAGGGTAAGGGTAAGAAACTCAAACCCTCTCCACAGATTCAGACTGAACAGTCCAGCATTGCTAAAGGCCTATATGACCTAAAGGGTATGAGGTGCTTTCTTTTGTAAGAAAAGGGGCATAGAAAAGCCGATTGCTTGAAGTACAAGCTGTGGAAGGTTAAGCAGGAATTGTCAAGTAACTCCTTGGCCTATATGATCCATGAATCTAATGTAGTTATAACCATATCAATTTCTTGGTGATTAGATAGTGGAGCTTCTAATCATGTTGCTTTCACAATGCAGGGGTTCACGTCCAGGAGAAGGTTGACTAAATGAGAGGAGAAGCTGATAGTCAGCAACAATGAAGAGGTGGATGTTTTGTTTGTAGGAAATGTAGGCTTAAACCTTGATACGGGATTTGTATTAGTTTTATGAGACATATTTTATATACTATCTTTTAGATAGAACTTGATCTCTGTATCAGTTTTGGATAAAGAGGGTTATCATTTTGTATTTGATACTTCGGTTGTAAATATTTCTATCAATACAAGACATATTGAACTGCCTTCTTATCCTATCGGCTATATAGAATGTGTCTTACTCCTAACAAAATGTATGTCTCTTCTTATATTACTGAACCTATTACTTGAAAGAGAGCCTTCATAAAGGAAACATCATACATGTTATGGCATAACGTCTTGGCCACATTTCCAAAGAGAGAGTTGAGAGATTGATAAAGGATAACATTCTCCTATTCTAGATTTCAGTGATCTAGAAACATGTATCAATTGTAGTAGGGCTAAGTTGACCAAGATAAAGAAAAAGGGGTCAACTTATACTTCTGGTTTATTGGACCTCATATATAAAGACGTTAGTGGTCCCTTATACAGTCATGTTATGCAATGCTAGATATTTTCTGATGTTTATAGATGATTATTCCTACTATGGCTATGTGTTCTTACTTACAGAAAAGGCTGAAGTTCTTGATAAGTTTAAGATCTTTAAGATTGAGGTTGAGAACTAATTGGAAAAATCAATAAAAGTAGTCAAATCTGACAGGGGAGGCGAATATACTATGGCAGATATAGGATTGCAAGAGAAAAAAAGGTTCCGTTTGCCAGGTATTTGGAAACAGATGGAATAGTGACTCAGTTCACTATGTCAGGTAGCCCTGAGCAAAATGGTGTAGCCTAAAGACACAATCACACCCTAAAGGACATGATGAGGTCAATGCAAAGTAGAACTAACATATCCAAATACCTTTGGGGTGAATCCATCACAGCACTCATTCTATATCTTGAATAGAGTCCCATGTAAGTTAGTACCAAAGACAATTTGTCAACTTTGGAAAGGGTGGAGGCCAAGCCTTGCATACATTCGTGTATAGGAGTTGCCCTACTGAGGTAAGATTATATAATCCTTATGAGAGCAAATTGCAACCTCATTCCACTTGTTACTATTTAGTAGGTTATCCTGACTACTCTAAGGCCTAAAGATTTTATTGTAGAGAAGGAGGGGCCAGAATAGTGGAATCACAGACAGCTAAGTTTCTGGAATACGATGTCTACGATGAGGTAGGATCCTCACATCCTCCAGGAAATAGCAGGACGGATTATTTATCCACCTCTCATACAGTCATGTCGGGTGAATAAAGGTTCGAGTACCATGCCTATGCAGGTAAAGGAACGTATACCTATTCAGGAAGAGATTTCTGAGGTATAAGAACCTATGCAGTTGTGCATATCCACCAGAGAAAGGCGACCTGCTATCTCATCGGATTACATAGTCTATTTAGGTGAGCAAGACTATGACATAGGATATGTTGTGGTTCCAGTTACTTTTACAAAAACTATTTCTGGACCCCATGTGGATATGTGGTGGGAAGCAATGAAGAATGAGATGCAATCTATGAGGTATAATAAGATATGAGAGCTTATTGATTTAACTCAACATTGAAAACATGTCAGTTGCAAGTCACTATTTAAGATCAAGAAGGACACACAAGGTTAAGTTGAGAGATTTAAGGCGCGTTTAGTTGCCAAGGGATTCACTTAGAGAAAAGGAGTTGACTTCAATGTTACCTTCTCTCCTGTATCCTCAAAAGATGCATTCAGAGTGATTATGACAATAGTAGCTTATTATGATATAGAGCTACATAAGATGGACATTAAAATCACTGTCCTGAATGGTGAACTTTATGAGGTGGTCTACATGGAGCAACCTAAAGGATTTCAGGATCTAGATGCAACTAACAAGGTTTTAAGTTGACTAAATCAAAATAAGGGATTGAAACAAGCTTCCAGACAATGGTATCTAAAGTTTGATAAGGTTTTGATCTCATTCGGATTTGTAGAAAATAAAGTTGAAACAGGCTTATACTATAAGGTCAGGAGGAGCAAAGTTATCTTCCTATTATTGTACATGGATGATATCTTGCTCGCGTCAAATGATTTGACAATATTGCATAAGGTAAAGTAACTTTTGGCCGAACACTTTGATATGAAGGATTTAGGTGAAGCATCTTTTGTTCTCGATATACAGATTCATTAGGACAAATCTCAACACTCATTGAGCCCCTCACAAAGAGCATACATTGAGTGAGTGTTACAAAGGTTTAATATGACTGAATGTAAACCTGTTGTAGCACCTATCTCTGATGGTGAGAGATTATCTTTGGCACAGTGTCTAAAGAACGAAGTTGAGAGAGAGGCTATAAGGAATGTCCCGTACTTTAGTGTAATTGGTAGCCTAATGTATGCTCAGGTGTGCACTAGACCAAATATTGCATTTGCAGTTGGACTACTAGATCAATATCTGACTAACCCAGTTGTGGACCATTGGAATACATTCAAACGAGTGTTGAGATACCTAAAGGGTACCAGGGATTATAGGTTGACATACAGAAAAGTCAACGATTTAAACCTCACAAGATATGCAGACTCTGATTTTACTATGTGTCCGGATGATCGCAAATCCACTTCAGGGTACATTTTTATGTTGACAGATGGTACAGTATCTTGGAAAAGTGTCAAACAGACACTGGTAACTTCCTCGACCATGCATGCAGAGTTTGTTCCATGTTATGGAGCTACTAAACAGGCGGTTTAGCTCAGAAACTTGATTTTTAAGTTGTCTGTGGTAGATTCGATAGCTAGACCCATTAGTTTATATTGTGATAATCTTGCTACAGTGTTGTTCAATAACAACAAGAAGAATATCACAAGGTCTAAGCATTTAGAGGTCAAATACTTGACAATAAAGGAGTTGATTCATAAAGGTGATGTCGAAGTGGAGCATATCGGGACTGAGGAAATGTTAGCTGATCCATTAATTCAAAGACTTCGCTCACTAGTGTTTGTTAAACATGTATCCAGTATAGGCATGTTAAGGTTCTTAGACAGTAGTAGTTAAGGATTATTGTATTTGCTCCTTAAATATTTGTACATTTTAATGTATTATGACATTATGGTTATTTATTAATATAGGTGATCTTTTTAATCCTCAGTAATAATTGTTCTCGTTTATAGTCATAATATTTATGAAAGCCTTAAGATTTGTGTTGATCTTAAGCATTTTCAAGATGATTGGGCATTTATAAAGATTGATCTTGATCTTATGTCATTTAAACACATACAATTTATTACGGATATCCATAAACTTGATATGACGTAGGGGAATATAAGGTATAATTCTGTAAAGATTCTTTAATGTAGTTTAGCATTCAGTTGGAGAACATAAAAGTTTTCTCTAATACTATTTAGCATCCGGTAAGAGAAAACAAAGTTTTCTCTAATGCTGTTTAGCATTTAGTAAGAAAAAACACGATTTCTCTGCTACAGTTTGGCATAAAGTTGGAGAAATCGAGACCTACAAACAAAGATGATATGAATTAAATCATACAAGTATCATCCTAGTTTGCCACACTCCATTTTCTGATTCATGTTAGTAAGATATTAAATATTTGTGATTATATTGAACCTGTGTCACACATGACACATGTGTTTGATATTTTTCGGTATCGAAAGCCTAACAGGACGGAATATTGAACTTTCATTATCTTTGGATCAAATGCTTTTTAATTTTTAAATTTAGTACCAATATAGCTGCACGACTTAATCGAGTTTTCAAACTATTTTTAAACTTGAGCAAAAACCGTTATTAATAATTATCCAAGAGGGAGAATGTTGGACAATTTTGTCATTTCCCATTATTTGGACAACAATTAATTGTAATTTTTGACTTTTCAATAATTTATCGCTTAAGTTACATAATTTAATACAGATGAGGGTAATAAAATGGCCCAATAAATGATCTAAATCAATGGGTCAAAGTCTAGGAGAAAAATAGATCCTGATTAGAGTAACCAACACCTATATCGGATTTATGATGGAAAAGCTCGATATGGAAGCTATATATAAAGGTTAAGGTCTCCTATAGTTGCTAATATCATTTGTAAGCATGCGGATCTTCTGACTCGTTAAGAGCGCTTACGTTTTGATAAAACTATAAAAAGACGCTAATCACATGTCTGTAATTTTTTTTGTGAAGGTCTCGGGTGATTGAAGCTTGTTTGACCATGAAAATCGTTTCGAAAATCGAGATGGAACCGAAATCAAGTATTCTACATTTTTTTCATTTTTAACCATTTCATGAACAATCCGTGATACATAATAAGATATATGCTATGTGTTACAAGTCATCCTAAAATTGTATGTTTAGCCTTTATATGAAATCGGCTTGAAGCCTTAAATTCATTTCAATGTCGTGAAGCCACAAGAAATATGTGTTTGACCGATGTGCACAAAGATTATTTTTTTAAAGAAAAAAATTCGGATTACTTGTCCAAACATTCTGCCGAATTGCCTTACAATTTGGTCGTGTTTCTTTTTTTTTCTCTCGTGAACTGTGGGTGTATTATTTACCCTGTGAAAAGATACTCGGCCAATACCATAGATGACTGATATTTCCAGCGTTCTCTTTGACTATGAGATGATACTCTTCAAAGTCAGAAGAATGTGATTGATTGTCTCAGGTCTAATGTACACCAGTCCATGCATGGACAGAAGATAAAGTAAAGAAGATAAGGACTCCATGATAGAGGAAAAATAAAAAAGCAAGAATCGAAACTTGGGTAAAGTAAAAGGGCAAGTGATCGTCTGTTAATCAAGTTAGTACAAGTTATGTGAACTAGAACATGACAGTATTTGTTTACTGTTGCTGTGACCATTGAAAGTGAAAGACGACAAAAGGGTACCTATCCGGCTTAATATTGGGGCCGTTTAAGTCCTTCACACGTTGACACCATCAAAATTTGGTTTCCTTCCCAGTGATGTGAGCCAGACAATGTGTCCAACCATCACGTGGCTCTTTATATTTGTAACCATCAAACTTTCGTACGTGACATCCAGTGCGTGTTTTAATTATTGTATGTTATGTTTATAGGATAGTCCCAAGGTCCCTGAAATTGTCAAGAACTTGGAGCTAGTGGAAGAGAGAATGCAACGACTGGCGTTCTCTATAGTCGTTGGCTTCTCTTGTTCAAGCAACATGATATCTCTATTCAATGCATTCCCAGACATAATACCGCTGAAAATTTGAACAAGGTATGAAGAGGTTTGCTCTTTTTGTAACTTGGTATTGCTTCTCTTCTTTCCAGTTTTAAAAATGCTAAGATACTAAACATTGAAAACATAACTGTTTTTCCTTAATTTTACAAACGACGTTCATAGTATAAGAGCTGTGGGCTGTGTTGACATCAACGGGGGAGGAAAGATGGGGTAGATATCGGCTGTTTTCACATTGACATCACCAATGGTTTTTTTCTCCTAGACCACAAGGTTCCAAAACTTGTATATATCATGACAGAAAAACTAGCTAAAGACAAACTAGATGATAATTAATAAATAAAGACCAATGGATAAAACCCCAGCAGGTGATTAAAATCGGCAAACTTAAAACAAAATGTTGAAATCATTTTTCAAAGCTCTAAGATTTATATCACTTTTAAGTTCTTTCTATTTTGAAGTTAAGGATTCACAATTATACTAACGTGAGTTGAGCAGACTTATCATAAAATGAAATAACTAATTCTAAATTATTCAACTATTTGTGATTTTTTAATTTATATTCAAACTTTTAAAATTTTCTATTGAGTAACCATCTTTTTAAAATCTTAATAATTTAATTCAAAATATTAGCTTTTACGGATGTAAGTAATAGATGAATATCTATGTGATATTTAGTAGATATGCTATATCACTAAAAATAATTTTTTAAGCTGTTAAGATTTTAAAAAATTAGTAATTCAATTAAAAATAAAAATTTAAATATTAAATAAAAATTTTAAAAGATTAAATATTTTTGAATACATTACTTTTGATCAATGATTAAAAACTCAAATGGTTCAGTCGGCTCAATTTTAAAAATCCTGAACCGTCAAACTTTTCGGTTTGGTTTTTAATTTCGATTTTATTAAAAATCAATCAATTTATTGATTAATCGGTTAATTTTTGTAAATTGATAAGTTCTTATAAATTAAAATAAATCAATTAATTTCATTTAACAATATCTTTTTTAAAGTAAAATTCAAATTCTTCGATAGATAAAAACAATTTCTTTCAATCATATTTCAAACTATTTAATTTTATTTAATTTTTAGTCAGTTTATGATTGTTTAATACTGGTTGAACCTTTAAAACCTTAAACATCTGTCTTACTGTTTAACTTTCGATTTGGTTTTTAACACATTAGTTTTTATAGAATTAAATCCCTCTTTGTTGTTGCTCTTGCCGTACAAGTCCAACCTCAAGCTCTGTGAAGTCTTACTTAGTGAATCTTTGGCGTAGACAGCTTGCAACACTTAATATTATAGAACACTTAATATTTTATATTATTGTTTTTCTTCATTTATTTGCTTGCAGGTTTTGAAGTGGAGTTTCATAATTTCAAGGATCGAGCTCTACTCTCATGATCTCTGTCTCTCTTCCTGCTGCTTATATCTGGTTTTGTTTTTCAAAAAAGTTATGGTAATGGTAGATTTGTCACCATCTATTACTTCATCTTTTTTGTTACCTGCATTCTGAACACTGCAACTAACTTTTGAGTTTATCTTTCTAACTTTTGAGTTTATCTTTATTTTTATTTTATAAAAGATTTGTTTTTTTATGTGAATCCCTTGAAGCGTCTCTTCTTGACAAGCTGTTTTGGTGCTTGTTGATTTCACTTTCACACAGAACGACCAACATCTGTGTTGTCTAATTATTGTGATTGGTTTTTCTTTTCTACCCCTAGGAAGTTATTTCTCCCTCTTTATGTGTCTTTGGTATTCAATAGAGATTATTGTAAAATCTACAAAATAGAGATCTCTTTTCCTGGTTAGTGAAATTCCTCTTGAAAGTTCATATTTTTTCTAACCAGAACCGTTGTTTCTAGTTTCTGGATAGGAGCTAAGACCACTTTTCTGCATAGAAATGGAACTTATTGCTTCTTTTTATTCTTGAAGCTTCATGGATTTATTATAAACTTTAGGATTCTTAAGGTAGCTTTATGTGATTAATTATTATTTTGGGTTGGAGATGTGTCGACACTCTTTTTGATCAATTTTTGTGACTTATTAGAAGGATATTTTTGGATATCTTGCTTTTGGTGACCTGGGTTTATTTATTCTAGCTTGATGTACTGTGTTATGTCCTTCCAACTGTTACGTACTTCAATTCTGAGAAAAGCTAGATGAAGTGATTCAGTAGATCCCTGCTGATAAGAAAGTTATTATAGGAGGAGACTTTAATGATCATATAGGGGCCACCTCGGATGGGTGTCCATGGACTTATAGAGATTTCAAGTATAGGAATAGGAATGATAGTGGGATTGCTTTATTGGACATGGTGGTAAAGTTTGAGTTAATGATAGCCAATTCTTTATTCAAGAAAAACAAGGAGCAACTGGTGACTTTTTATAGCAGAATCACAAAAACACAAATTGATTTCCTTATAAAGTAGAGTGATCGACCAAGGTATAAGGATTGTAAGGTGATCCGAAATCTTGCTTGTCAACTCAACATAAACTGTTAGTTTTGGATCTTATAATTAAGGGATGGAGGAAGAAGAAAAGTTCTATGAGGTGTACAAGACTCAGATGGTGGAATCTCAAAGGGAACACGGTAGAATAATTTAAGGATAAAATAAGATACGGAGAATAATGGAAATTGGAAGGAGATGCTAACTAGATGTGGGAGGATATGGAAACTCTTTTAACGAATACTTCTAAAAAGATCTTGGGGGGTTTTCAAGGGCCTATGGGTAGTAAGATGGAGTCTTGGTGGTGGAATGAAAATATATAAGAAAAGGTAAAGGTTAAGAATAGTGCCTATAAAGCACTATTGAATAGTACCACAGAGGTAGAGAGAGTACCTAATAAAGAAAGGTACAAACTGGCAAAAAGACAATCTCAATGGCTAAAAGCAGAGCTTACGAGAATTTGTAATATAATTGGATACTAAAAAGTGAGAAAATGACGATTTTAAGTTGGTGAGAGCTAGAGAATAAAAAATGAGAGATTTAGATCAAGTTTGATGTGTAAGAGATGAAGTTGGACAGGTGTTTGTGAATGAAAATGCCATCAAAAGAAGACAGAAGAGATAATTCTATAGTCTTTTTAATGAAGGCATAGAAGACAACATCTCCTTAGGGGACCTTAACAAATCCAAGAGGATTCATAACTTGTCTCATTACAAGCAGATCATAAGGGAAGAAATTAAAAAAGTTTTGAGGGAGATGAAGAGTGGAAGGGCATTAGAACCAGATGAGATACCCGTAGAGGTGTGGAAGAGCCTATGCGTAGAGGATCTTACTTGGCTAGTCAAGCTTTTCAATGTGATCTTTAAGTTTATCAAAATGCCAAATAAGTGGAGACTAAGTATGTTAATTCTTTTATATAAGTACAAAAGGGACATCCAAAATTATAACAACTATAAGGCATCAAACTACTTAGTCACACCATAAAGTTGTGGGAGAAGGTAATTGAGAAGAGATTGAGAAAGGATGCTCTTATCTCAGAGGACCAGTTTGAGTTCATTTCAGGAAGGTCTATAACAGAAGCTTTACATCTCCTTAGAAGATTAATGGAATATTACAAGAAAAGATAGAGAAATCTAGACATAGTTTTTATTGATTCAGAGAAATCTCTTTATTGCTTTGATTGAAGTTTTCATTTTTCATATTTCTACTCTACACGTTTGCATCAACTAGGATCTATATAGCTTTCCTCTTATGCAAGACCCATAAATGTCTACTCTTGGTCTCATCTCTCCACAAACTAATCCCAGCCTACCATAGAAACAACTGAAACCAAGAAGTAGCACCAGTAATTTTCTTCATTTCTTTCTTCTTCATTTTTTTTGATATAATTGCATATTTCTCTCTTCTTTTCTACTAGTTTTAGGTTTTCAATTAGCATCCAAAATGTGGCCAGTCAAAAAGATCCCCAGGAAGAAAAACAATCCATAGGTGACATGGAAGATATGTTCAGCGACATTGAGACTCAGAAAATAAGGAAGGCATTGCTAGGTTGGTACGAAGACAACTGCAGAGACCTTCAATGTAGAGACCAACCAATAAAGAAGAAGAAGAAGAAGAAGAAGAAGAAGACAAAGAGAAAAGGGCATATGGGGTGTGGGTATCTGAAGTGATGCCGCAACAAACCAGAGTTCAGACTGTGATTCAGTAATGTAACTGTTGGATGCTAAAATGGCCCGCTCTTCACCACGTGGATCAAGCTTCTCTTGAGGTAATTCTATTCATATCAAGCTTTTTCTTAATTTAGAAATATTTTTTTGCAGAACTAAGTGATTGTGTAATATTGCCGGTGATTTAATGTGTTTATGTTTTATTTTACTTTGTAGGAGGTGAACGAGATGTGGGCAGGTTTAAGATACTATCAGAGGGCATGCTTTCTGCTAAAGGTCAAGTGCTAAACTGACTGCCCTTATAATTAAGATATATTTGAATGTTATGACCAAATGAGTACATGGTTCTATTGCTCAAACATTTGCCTGAATTATATTTTATGTAGGTGGTTATAGCTTGAGGATTTTTCTTTTTCAGTTACTGGTTTTTTGAGTGAACTTTGGTCTCAATAGGTCTGATTGCATAATTGTAGAGAAGTCCTGTAGTTAGGATCTTTGGTGGCTCCTGTTGTGAAGTTATAATGGTCATGGGGTTGTGCACTTTATAGAACTTAAAGAGTTTTGTGTTGATATGTCTATGTTGCTTAGTTAGAGGATTCTAAGAATGCTAGTGTTACCTTATACATTTTGACTTGCTTTACTTAGCTAATATTCAACATCAGGATTACTATTTACTATACACAATACTAGGTGGTATTGAAAATAACTCTAGAAATCCTGTGTGTAAATTTATGTCTGCTGTCACACTGCACTTATTTGTTTATTTTTTATGTGTTCTGTGATCGAGTTTGAAACATATAACCTATTATGGTGGTATTAGTACCATACTGCACTTAAGCTTCAGGTTGTTCAAACACACAGTAAATTAAAGAAATGAGGCTAGAATGTGGCTATGCTAAACCAAAGAAAAGCTTGTAAAATAAGTTGAAGATTATTGTGTACTTTTTCGTTTTTACAAGTTTCAATGTTTAGTCTTTTGCCTTAAATTTTGAGAAGTTGAAGTGAAAGTTATTGTTCTTTGCCTTAGCTTTAACAATGTACCTTTGATTTTGGTGAAAGATTGGCAAATTTTCTCCATTTTATCCCATTTCAGCTGGGCAAAAATGATTATTACTTGTGGAGATCGATTTCCTAAAACCATTTCTTCCCTAAGAAAGGTTCTAGGAATAGGAGAATATATTGTAGGTGTAATTGCATCTATAACATTCGAAGTGAGTAAGCTACTCATTTTTTTCCTTTTATAAATATCCGAGGGACTTAAGACATGATATTTCAGGTGGCTCCTGTAGCTGATGGAAATGTAGTGAGGGTGCTTACTAGGCTAAAGGCTATTCTTGCTAACCCAAAGCACAAAAACAATTGTCAAAACCTTCTGGCGAGCCTTGTATTCTATAATCTTTTAAGTGGTCAAAGTGTTTTTTTTTTATAAGTCTAGATGTTATATTACATTTCTCTGTGAACATAATTGAAATTGTAAGCCTAATTTAGGTAACTGTGACTTCTAAAAGGTTACTAATTTTTAAAATTCCCCAATTAACCATGTTAATCTCTGTATGCTTCTTTGGATCAGGAAACTAGGGGTTCAGCTAGTTGATCCTTGTCTTCCTAGGGATTTCAACCAATCTTTGATGGAACTTCGTGCAACCATATGCACTCCATTGAACCCAAGCTACTCTTTATGTCCTATGTCCAGTCACTGTCGTGCATATTCTATTTCTAAGGAGGATAAGTGAGTAGTGGTTACAGATTATCCTGGCTTTAAAGGTGAAACAAAGAAAAGAATTTTCAGCTGTTTATGTTGTGGAGATATTAGGAAGCCATGACATAGTTGAGGGGAAAAATGTTGGTATTAGATTTCTTCTAGTAAAGAGGCCAAATGAAGGTTTGTTTGCTAGTCTCCGGGAGTTCCCATCTATCACGTTGGACAAAGAAGCTGACTTAACCCTGAGGAAAAATGAAATTGATCACTTGTTGAAGAAGTCTTTCAGACTTGAACCAGGAATGAAATATCAAAAGATTTCGAGGGAAGAATGCTAAAGTTTAGGTTTTGTTCGCTTTGCCAAGTCATTTAAAAAGGTCTTTTATACTTAGATTCTTTTATCCATCTTCTAGTCTATGAATCATTCAAGGAAGCGTATTAATATTTTTGTAAGTATTATGAACTTATGATGCAATTGATGTTGCTTAACTTAGTTAATTTTAGTTGGAAATTTTGTAGTTGTGATGTAAACAAAGCTTGTAGTGTTAACCTGGTTATTTTGCATCAATTGAAGGGTTTTGGTTAAAGTATGGAGTATAGCTGAGATATTTTACATTATTTCCATTATCAGAGGAATGTAAATTGTATTAAACTACGTTACTTGATTTTAGTATAGCAATGGAATGGTGGATATTATGATTATATCAATGAATTGTATAATATTTTGGATAATTAAACCATATTTTGAGGATATTATATAACTAATGATATGTTGGTGCAAGAAAATATTGAAGTATTTTTTTCTTCAAGAGCTATCCTTCGAGTTTAATATATAGTACTTACCTCATAGTTAATTAGTTTCTTAGTTAGCTTAATTACTTTCTTGATATGGCTGATTTGAGTTACTCTTGTATGTGTCTTTTTTTGGTTTGTGTAATTTATTTAATTGTTTTATTTTTTATTATTAATCTTTAACATGTTCTATAAATATGTTATTTTGTATTACATTACCTATTTTTATTTTTTATTTATACATATTTATTTATAATTTTGTAATATTTTTATGTGGATCTATCAGAAAACATTTTTTAATTAAATATGAGTAAGGTTACGAAATATTGGACCTTTTTATTGTTATATGTTAATTATTGTTGATATCATTTTTACATAAAGCGAAACGCATCAAAAGGTCTTGGAATTTTAGAGGGGAGTCGTCGTTGGAAATTGGAAAATTCTTTACTTTACCTATAGAAAAAAGGTGGGTTAGTTGATTTATATTCATTGAGTTGGGTCCCACTAACTGTTATCAAATAATATGCATAAGTCATTCTCATTCGTAAATGAAGAAAGTCCATCCTCGTGAATTACTCGAAGACAATCAGTTCACAACTTGATGACGACTGAGGAGACTAATTTCATTAAAAGAAAAACACCAAAATTACGTTAATTATTAAAATTATGATAAGAATTTGGTTAAATTGCTGTGAAAATTTCTCGAAAAGGGTGTAAAATGGTTGGGTTTCAAAAGCAGACCTGACAACAAATACATTTCTTATTCTGAATGAATAAATTAATACAAATATTTAAACGGTAAAAGTTAACAAAAATAACTAAAAGTGATCGAGCGCACTGCCGGGCTGTAGGATATTCTGCTAGTCATATGAGGGTGGGGCCTCGCTTTTGCCACGTCGCGAGAATCAAATGGTGGTCCTTAGGTCATACTGAAAACGGACAGAGAAAGAAATGGGTCAAAGCAATAGAATAGGTCCCACTCTCTTTTCTATTCATATAATATCTTTTTTGTTTTGTACAGTAATTTCTACAGAGAGATAGAGAGTACATATCGGCACAAGTACAGTGAGAGAGAGTGGATCTGTCTCTTCTCTCTCCAGACTCCCAACACTCAACAGTTTCTGGTATGTTCTGTAAACCCTAAATTCTTCTGGTCTAGTTTTTCTTTTTTCTGATTGTTCTGTTTTGGAATTGGTTAGCTGAGATTGCTGGTGCAGAATGTGATTACCGGAACGTCATTCTCGACATCTTATTATAGATATTACTATTGGAATTATTACGGCTATTTTTGAACTTTGTATTTTGTCATCTTATATCAATTTGTTGAATTGTTTGTGGATTTTTTTTCGTCTGTTGTGGATCTTTAGGGAACAGAGTGGATATTGTTGAAGTTTGGTTTGATTTTGTGAACATTGGCTGTGATTGTTATTGTATAAATGGGTAAAGGAGGCCAAGACTACGGTAAAGGGGAAAAAGATGAGGTGGAATTGCTAGACCCTGAGGTATTCCCTGCCTGGGCTAAAGATGTCAAAGAGTGTGAAAAGAAGTTTCAGGTGGACTATGAAGTGGGATTGTCTAGTGCAGAAGTTGAAAAGAGGCGCCAGATTTATGGTTATAATGAGTTGGAGAAACATGAGGGTGTTTCGATTTGGAAATTGATATTGGATCAATTCAATGACACCTTAGTTAGGATCTTATTAGCCGCCGCAGTTGTGTCCTTTGTGTTGGCCTGGTATGATGGTCAGGAAGGAGGGGAGATGGAAATCACAGCCTTTGTGGAGCCACTGGTCATCTTCTTGATCTTAATTGTGAATGCAATTGTAGGGATTTGGCAAGAAAGCAATGCAGAGAAAGCGTTGGAGGCTCTAAAGGAAATCCAGTCGGACCAAGCAACTGTGACAAGAGATGGAAAGAAGGTTTGGAATTTGCCTGCCAAGGAGCTTGTTCCTGGGGACATTGTGGAGTTGAGAGTTGGTGATAAGGTTCCTGCTGATATGCGGGTCATTAGTTTGGTTAGCTCCACACTGAGGGTTGAGCAAGGTTCTTTGACAGGAGAAAGTGAAGCAGTGAGTAAGACTGTGAAGACTGTTGCAGAAAACTCTGATATTCAAGGGAAGAAATGTATGGTTTTTGCTGGGACAACAGTGGTGAATGGAAATTGTATATGCTTGGTTACACAGATAGGAATGAACACAGAGATAGGGAAGGTTCACTCGCAGATTCATGAAGCATCACAAAATGAGGACGACACTCCATTAAAGAAGAAGTTGAATGAATTTGGAGAGCTTTTAACATTGATAATTGGAGTTATTTGCGCATTAGTTTGGCTTATTAATGTCAAGTACTTTCTCAGTTGGGAATATGTGGATGGTTGGCCCAAGAATTTTAAATTCTCATTTGAGAAGTGCACGTATTACTTTGAGATTGCTGTAGCTTTGGCAGTTGCTGCAATACCAGAGGGATTGCCTGCAGTCATTACTACATGTTTGGCACTTGGAACTCGAAAGATGGCTCAAAAGAATGCAATTGTCAGAAAGTTACCTAGTGTTGAGACTCTTGGTTGTACAACTGTGATTTGTTCTGACAAAACTGGTACTTTGACTACCAATCAAATGGCCGTGTCAAAGCTTTTGGCCATTGGCTCCAGAATTGGGACTCTTCGGTCCTTTAATGTGCAAGGGACAACCTATAACCCTTTTGATGGGAAAATAGAGGATTGGCCAGTGGGTCGAATGGATTCAAATCTTCAGATGATCGCTAAGATAGCTGCAGTTTGCAATGATGCTGGTGTGGAGCAATCTGGGCAGCATTATGTGGCTAGTGGAATGCCTACTGAGGCTGCATTAAAGGTAATGTTTCCATTATTTCTGAGTTTGAAATATGTTTTTGCAGCTATCAGAATGCTTAACTATTGTTATAAAATTTTGGTGTTTGGAGGGTATTGCCAAAATCAAAGCATTACATAGTTATTGCTTGAAAATTTTCATTTATATATTGAGTTTAAATGGAGCATGTTATAGTGGTTCCTCTCTTCCCTTTTTTTTTGTGTGTGAATATTTTTGCATTATCCTTCCTATGTCTTGTTATACATTTGTTATTAAGGTCATAATGTAATGTATGTAACATGACTTATATGATTCTGTTTTCATACAAGGTTCTGGTTGAAAAAATGGGTTTCCCTGGAGGAGTTAATAACGCATCAGCTTCTGGTCAAGGAGACGTGTTACGTATGTGTCTGAATTTCTGAATCTTTTCTTATCTGTTTCTGTGTTTCTTAATAGTCTAATTTTTTTTTCATATGGTCGTGACTATTAGGATGTTCTCAACTATGGAACAAAATGGAGCAGCGAATTGCAACTCTTGAGTTTGACCGTGATAGGAAATCCATGGGAGTTGTTGTGAATTCCAGCTCAGGAAAAAAATCCTTGCTAGTGAAGGTTCATTCTTACCCCTAATTGTTTTGTGGTTTCAGCTATCTATATTATATTTTCCTCCTCAAAGTTATCAGCTGTGTACTTTTGGTATTACTGTACTGCCTTTAGTTAGTTCTGGCAAGACAATGATATCAGAAACTGCTGTGTGTCAATCTTTTCTGAATGTTTGGGATATGATTTGTTAGTGTCTGCTAATATTTTCATTTTTCTTTTCACTGGATAAATAGTGTAGTTGGATTTCCTATCAGAAGTTAAATGAGGTTTATTTCTAGGATTTTTATCTTTTTGTTCCTTCTGTTTCTTTATTTCATTTAGTTGTGGTGATGCACTTCCTATGAATTGTCTGCCTGGTTGTGGCAGGGGGCAGTTGAGAACTTGTTGGAGAGAAGTTCCTTTATTCAGTTGCTTGATGGTTCTGTTGTGGAGTTGGATCATTATTCAAGGGATCTGGTATTACAAAACCTTCATGACATGTCAAAAGGTGCATTACGCTGTCTAGGTTTTGCATTCAAAGAGGAAGTCCCAGAGTTTGCAACATATAATGGAGATGAAGATGACCAAGCTCATCAGCTTTTACTTAACCCATCTAATTATTCTTCAATTGAGAGTCAACTAGTTTTTGTTGGCCTTGTTGGCATAAGAGTGAGTTGCTTTTATAATTTTGAAAATTCCATTTCTCCTCTTCTTTGTCTTCCCCAATTTTTTTTCTTTTTGTTTCTTTTTTGTGGGAGGGGTGCACTACATTTATCAAAAGTATATTATTTATTTTGTACTGTAATAGGATCCTCCACGGAAAGAGGTTCATCAAGCAATTGAGGATTGCAGAGCAGCTGGAATCAGTGTCATGGTCATTACTGGGGACAACAAAGATACGGCAGAGGCTATTTGTCGTGAAATAGGTGTATTTGGACCTTATGATAATATATCTTCTAGAAGCTTGACTGGAAGGGAGTTCATGGAACTGGCTGATAAGAAGCGCCATTTAGCACAAAGAGAAGGTGGAGGATTGTTATTCTCTAGGGCTGAGCCAAAGCATAAGCAAGAAATAGTGAGGTTGCTTAAAGAGGATGGTGAAGTTGTTGCTATGACTGGAGATGGGGTGAATGATGCACCTGCTTTGAAACTTGCGGATATTGGCATAGCAATGGGCATCGCAGGCACAGAGGTATCACTAATACTTTATGGTAACATCAATTTGAGATGCATATAGCTAACAGCAAGCAAATTGGAACTTTTTTCTACACATATTTTGTTATCCAATGATGAGATCCTGAGTTATATTGATATTCTACTGTCAATGTGGATAAGGCTGTAGTATATTTCTAAACATCTTTCTAACATGTGCGATGCAAAATGAATCATTCTTCATGAAGCTGTTTCATGTGTTAGCAGTTCAGTTGGCTTTTCTGTACCTCCTAATGCAAACCGTTTTATTTTCATCTCCTTTTTCATTTTTTCTTTAATGGCTGATCCTCTCATTTCAGGTTGCGAAGGAAGCATCTGACATGGTGTTAGCAGATGATAACTTTAGCACTATAGTATCTGCTGTTAGTGAAGGAAGGTCCATTTACAACAACATGAAGGCTTTTATCAGGTTTATACTCAACCCTTCGCTCCATCTTGTGCATCATGATAAAATGCAGCACAGGGAAGTGTTTTGTATTTTTTTTGTTGACACAGAGAGAGGGGGCGGCAGTGTTTAGTACGCCTAAATGCTGTGCGCAAGACATGGCTGGCTTCATGGATGAACTGCCACAAGAACTATTGATAATCATTCTAAGAACAGACAACCCTTGTGCATTTGATATCTTGAAAATCAAACTCAATAGTCACTCTATTTTCTCTCCTGTCATCTTTTTTATTTTTCTTATTTGATTGTTGGTTAAGGAGAAAGGTCTAGTCCTTGACTTCCAGCAGTAATAGTGAGAGCTACAAGGATGATAAATTGAGGCTTCCCATGTATGAGAAATTACAGGAAAGATGTTTTTGGTGTTATTGGAGTTGAAACCTAAAAATTCCAATTCATTTTTCACTTGTCAAAACTTTTGTCAGAAACTTGAATTATGCCTCTTATATATTCTTCGCTTGTTCATTTTGAAGTGAAATTTCAGTTTTGCTAACATTTTATTCATGTAGGTACATGATATCGTCCAATATTGGTGAGGTTGCATCTATATTTTTGACCGCTGCTTTGGGGATTCCAGAAGGGATGATTCCGGTGCAACTTCTCTGGGTTAATCTTGTTACTGACGGACCCCCAGCAACTGCTCTAGGATTCAATCCCCCAGACAAAGATATAATGAAGAAGCCGCCAAGGAGGAGTGATGACTCATTGATTAGTGCTTGGATTTTATTTCGCTACCTGGTACAATACTTGTATCTATCTGGAAATTCTTGTCAACTATGGCTTAGTGTTACTTTGGAGCAACTTAAAATTCCTGGCTAATCTTGTTCTTCATCTACAGGTGATTGGAACATACGTTGGAATAGCTACAGTTGGTATATTTGTCATATGGTACACACACCACACCTTCATGTTTATTGACCTGAGTGGGGATGGCCATAGCCTTGTCACCTACTCCCAGCTCTCTAACTGGGGTAAATGTGATTCCTGGAAGGGTTTCTCAGTCTCGCCATACAGAGCTGGGTCCCGAGAGTTCAATTTTGATGCAAATCCATGTGAATACTTTCGCTCTGGAAAAATTAAGGCTTCCACTCTTTCACTTTCTGTCTTGGTTGCAATTGAGATGTTCAATTCCCTCAATGCCCTCTCTGAGGATGGGAGCCTCTTAACAATGCCACCTTGGGTCAATCCATATCTCCTAGTTGCAATGACACTATCATTTGGCTTGCACTTTTTAATTCTCTATGTACCCTTCCTTGCACAAATTTTTGGTATAGTGCCACTCAGTCTGAATGAATGGCTTTTGGTGTTGGCTGTTTCACTACCAGTAATTCTTATTGATGAGGTTCTCAAGTTTATTGGAAGACAAAACAGTGTAGTGCGGCCTTCTAGTTCAAGCAGATCTTCAAAGCGTAAGGCAGAGTGAGCACAAGAGAGGATAAGTTATTCTTGGTCTACACTTGTAACTTCCATCATCCTTTAAAAAGTGACTTGGATGATTTGGACCTTGTAGACTAGATTAATTGAACAGTATTGTACTTTTCAAAGTAGGATATTCTTGATTTGAATAGTAGCCCCAAGTACGCCTTTTTTTTTCCCCTAACTGGAGCTGCATTTTTTCCCTTATGCATATGAATTGTTTAATGGTATGATACAGAAATTTGAATCATTAGATTGTGTAAGGTTTTCGAAGCTGTGATACGCTCAAAACAAATGGAGGGGAATGTTGTTCAAATTGGGAGGCGTGAACATCAATTAGAAGAACGAATCACTAGGTCTAACTTAATGTTTGTCATATCATGTGAGCATCTAAATGGGTCTTTGTGTACATCTGCTCTTGACACGGATTTAAGTGCATTGTGTGACGCTGATCCTAATACAGATGATTTCACTAGGTTGTAACCAAGTTTTGGCGGCACGGTCTTATAATTCTTTCAGATACTAATGCAATGCTAAGGTCTTACATTTACGAGCACATATTATGGGCCTCGTTCATGTAGCTTCAGTTTCCTCTCCATCGGATGCAAGTTCATTTAGTGTCAAGTGGACTTCGGTTTAGGCAGGAGACAAGGATGGGGTGCACAAGTACTATTTTCGTGGGAGTATATTTATTGGTTCCTATACAGCAGTGTTGTGAAGTTAATCCTTTAAAAAGAAAAAAAAGTTGAAGTTTACAAGAAGTTTCCTTATCACATCACAGCAATATAAGTGATCACAAATAATAATAACAAAATGTCAGTGGCTTATTTTGACCTGGTATATTTATTTTATGTTTAAAATTTATAATTATGTATTTTGGAATTAGAATTAAAATATCAAATAATTTATAAAAATGACAATAGATTGACCCATGAGTTTAAATTTAGGTATTTTTAATTGACCAACTCATGGCCAATTTAGGCTCAGACCGATCCGAGACCTAATTCTTCTAAACAAAGCGTCTGCTTGGACAGTCTAGGCCTATAACCAATTAAAAAAGACTTTGTTTGACATTTTTAATTTAAAAAAAGGTCAGTCCATTGTTATCCCTAATAATTTATACACATTGTGCATTATTATCAAAGTTAATATATGTAAATGGGTCATTTATATATTTATTTAAATTTATTGTTTACAAAAAAATAAAGTCTTCTTTCTCTACGTGCCATACGAATAAGGATAAGGGATTTCACGAAAACTATAAATTATGGGTAATTCCATAGGAATTCGAAAATTTATAGGTGTATGAAAAACAAATTTCTTTTAAGCTATTTCCAGTGAGTGATAATTCACTCAGTATGATTAATAAGATTATTACCAGAATACTTCAATAATTTATTTAAAAATTCATTAATATTGGTTATTCAGCTACACGTTCTTTCGAATATATATATAGTTAAGTTTGAATATTATAAAAAAGATTACATTATTGGAATCTTTGAATTTTATCCTTATCATACAAGATTAGTTTGTTAGTTTATGCCTTTGTAGTTAATCGATTTATTGTGAATTTATGTATGATATTATAAAATGGTAAAATTAGCATGCATTATGTTTCTTTCTTATGAAGAAAGTAATTGGTCTCATAAATTAAAATATGGAAATACTTAAACAAATGTGTGAGTGCTTATTAGAGAATAAATTTATTGAACTGATTGGCTTACGAGGATCTCAAATAGAATATTGCTTATATATCTGTAGATTTCCTTATTATAATGGTTGTATAACTGATCCTTATACTTGAGATTATCAAAGTATTTTATGCAAGAATTGCTGTGTTTTGATGCTAACTTTTTATTTAAGATGGCCTAGTCGATAATACTTGTATATAATATGAACTATATAGAGATAGCTGAGTAAATTAATAAAAGATTCGTCATTCTAAAGGAATCGGAGATAATGTTCCATTATTCTTTATTAGTAGTGATTTAACGAATTCTTTGGCCTGAGTGAAGTGATAGTTGAAAAGGTAACTGTCTATGCATTATTATAATGTATAATTTATATCCTTTTGTCATTCAATATTCCAATTATATATATAATATAGACATAATGTTTACTTTTTAAAATCTAATCATGTTTGTACTTACGAATTAGTAATTGATTTATAATTGATATTTGACATTCATGTTGAGTTAAACCACTTTGACATTAATAATATTTGCATAATTATGACATGTTAGTAGATGTTAATCTTGAATTATGATTATAAGTTTTTAATTGGAGAATTAAATATAAAATAAAAGGACTTTAACTTTATCTAATTCCTATTATGAATTAGAATTAGAATTTATAATCATTGTCAATATATTAAGAAATAATGAGTCACATATAAAGAATAGTCAAAAAGAGAAAAATTAATTTAAATTAAGTTAGACTTAATTACGAAGTTTGAAAATTTTATGGATTAAATATGAGATATTTGATTTATTAAAATTAATTTATAATTATAAATAGAGTTTAAATTTAATTATGATTAGGAAATTTAATTTGAATAAGTATGAAACTCTTTTATCTTTCTCTATAAATAGGAGGAAGACATAAGGGATCAAGCGCTCTTGGCTTCACCTCTTAAAAGTTGAGTTCTTTTTATTTTCTTTATGGATACTATTAAAAATTGGACATTTGGAAAACTTATGATTGATATTTCTTGAACAAGTTTTTAGAAGAATTTGAATCAAGGATGATTAAATTACCTTTTTTGGTTCATGTTTTCAAGTTATTTAATTTTTGAGATCTAATCAAAAAGTTGTAAAAATTTATTTTTTTGTTACACCTGCAATTAGATCATGATTAGTTTTCTAATAGTGGTGTTAGAGCGTCTTTTCATTGTTTAACTTGATTAAAGTTGTTTGATTGTTATTTATTTGATAAGAGTAAGACTTAAAAACTCATTTTAATGAATTCCATAATGCAAATCATGATAGTAATTAATTAAACATTAATTTTGTTTAGTTGAAACAAAATTATGCAAATGCTCCCTTTACTTCAGTTTTCTGAAAAATTTAAAACATTGATGTGTTTTTATTTGTTAATGGAAATTGTATTATATTTTGGAAAAAGCATGCTTGTTTTATGTTTTCTAAATATTGAATGGCTTGAGATTTATATTGCCATATTTTTTATGTTTCTAAAACACCATCGCCTGCCCCATCCCTTTCTTTTACTTCTAGAATTATTGTGTTATTTTTTAGTTTGTAATTGCATGTCTGTTCACTTTTGTGGTTTCTGGAAAACATCTTAAGCATGCCCCATAGGTTTAAGAATCTAGAAACCTTGAATTAGTGTTTGAGTATGATGAAGCTGGTTATTATGAGTTATGGGTCTTCACTAGTGACGGTGCTAGCCGCTGGTGAAGCTACCTTTTATTATTGTTGGAGGTGATAAAGCTAGTGGTGATTGTCCCCAGTGGCAATGTCAAAATCATCTTTGAATGAAGAGGTAATTCGATGCGAAGAAGATGGACACCCATAAGAGACATAGCAATATCGATGAGTAGAGCTCAAGGAGTGGCTAAAGGCAGCAAGAAACACAGGCAGCAATGGTGGAGGAGTGAAAGTGAAGGGGCAGAGATAAAGATAATATAAACCCTAGTTGCTGTAAAAATGAGACATGTGCCCTTACAAAGGGGAAGAGCTAGGGATGTCAAAAATTACCTGGCACGACCCTATGAAACCAGCACACTAGACGGGTGAGTTTGGCTCAAGCCATCTTGAGCCATGGGCTACCGGCCACGAGTCAAAGAGGTTAGGCCAAGCCTAGGGTCGGGCTAAGTAACCCAACTCGTGGCCTGTGGCCCTCCTAAGGTTAACAAACAAAATGACATCATTTTGTTTGTAGCAAAATGTTATATTTTAAAAGTAGCTTCCACAGGGAAAACGACTTCATTTTGCTTTGAGAGCTAAAGTAGAAGTTTAAAAAATCCAGATACAAAATGACATCATTTAATGAGAGGCAAAACGACGTCGTTTGCCTTTTATTAAACTCCACATTGCCTTTTATTAAACTCCACACAGCATGCTTCCCTCCTTCCCCCTCACCCAGCCAGCCAGTCAGGCTCATGCATTCTCTCTTCTGGTTTTTCACTTCTTCTTCTTTATGCTCTTCATCTATTCTTCTTCTTCGTGTCACTCAGTCACGTTCTTCATTCTTCTTCTTCTTTGTGTCATCTGTGACCCGTCCTTTCCCCAACTCCTTCGTCGACCATGTGAAGTCACCAACGCTTATTGTTAATGAGGTAATCCCTCTTCTCAATTTTTGTTTTTTATGAATAGTTGATTGTTTTGAGATTATTTTGGTTTGGTGACACTTATTTGGTTAATTTGATAGCTTTGTATGTTAATAATGGGAATGTGGGATAATATTTGTATAGTGTTTGATGAAACGCCCTACTCTTTTAAATTCTCACTAATTCCAAAACTCAGAAGTTTAATGTCATTGTTACTTGATTATTCACTGATTTTCATGGAACATGTAATTGATTTTGCTTTGTAGCAAAGTGCAGTTGATCAAAAGTTAGAAGTTTGTGCCTAATAATTTTTACAAGGTTTTGCCAACTTATTCCTTTTAACTTGCCAATTATATTATATGCAGCCAATGCATTGATTGAGTTCATGTTTCTTCAATGTTTATATTTATATCAAACTCAAACTCACAGAGAATGAAATAGTCAAGATGGGTACAAGTTGACAATTTATTAAATAAATCTTAAACTTATATGTTATATTATTTAACTTTTAAGTTAATCAGACATACGTAGTATATCATTAAAATAAATATATATCTACTTATTATTTACAAATTGAAGATATTTGATAAAACTGAAGTTTAAGGTGTTTAGTGAATTTTCAAGAAAAAAACACGAAAGAACAAATTTAGGGTAATAAAAACACATCCACGTCTAAATTGATAACGAGTAAAAACATTTATATTAATAAACGAGTTTTTAATAGTGCTTGTGATTGTTTAAGAACATTAGCCAAAAAAAGGATTAATGATTGTGAGTTTGCGACTTCACTTTATGTCTTAGGTTTAGGGCTTTTTTGCATTGCCAGTCGTGACTAAGGCGTGTCCATTTTGTGTTCGTGCATAAAACAATATCATGATGGGTTTGAACATATTGAAGGGGTCGGTTACTTATTTTTGATAACTGTTGGTATTGGTGTAATTGGAGTGAACTAACTTGAGAGAAAGTGATCTGATTAGTCATTCCTAAATACTTTTCCTTCTTTATGTGAAATTTATCCATTATTTATGTGGTTGATGAGGAATTTGATATAGAGAAACTTCTAAACCATACTTCTTACCAAATAGAGATTGATGCAACCTCTCCAAAAGTCTATGTGAAATCTAAGTCACAAGAAAATCATAATAAAGCATTAGCTATATATCATACATAAATACAACATGAAAGATAAGCAATTAGATGAAAAGGTCGCTAACATCCTGTCAAATATGCATTGACAATCAAAATGCTTTAAATGTTCACTAATGCCGAAACTTAGAAGTTTAACAGATCTTGGTTAAACCAAAGTACTTCAAATTAACGAACCTTTATTATATGCTGCTTATTATATATTGATCCAAAATTTGCTTCATTTTCAATTAGTTCTTGCTCGATTTCTAACCTCAAGTATTTATATATTTTTTGTCAGATGGATGAGCATATTCTTTTAGTTGAGAGTTCTAATCTAGTACTAAAGGTAGAAGTGGAAACTTTTATTCGGAAACCAAGTGAGGATAGAAGTTCAATTAGAACTCAAGTTACTCAACATAAAAGTGAAGTTTGGAATCACTTTAACAAAACTATGTGCCTGTTTGGTTCAAATTTTAGAGGGTTAAAAAGCACTTTTTTTTACCGCAAAAGCTATTTTTAAGAAAAATGAGTGTTTGGTTGTAAAATCCAAAAACAAGAAATGGCTTTTTTAGAAGCTAAAATACAACTTTTTAAGAAGCTCAAATTTGGAGCTTTTAAAAAAAGTTCCACTAACAAAAGCTCTACTGGTATAAACCCATCCAAATAGGCACGATATCGACCAACAAAATTGAAAAAACAAAGTGCAAGTATTGTCAAAAGTTGTATTATAGTGGTTCGAAAGGTGGAACGTCTCATTTAAAGAGACATATCGAATCATTTACTAGAAGGAAGATGGTTTTAGGAGGTCAAACATTTTTAACCCATAATCTTATGAAAGGGAAGAATGAATTAACCGTAACAACTTTTGACAACAATAAATCAAGGATTTTGTTGGCTAATATGATTATTGGAGATGAAAAACCATTGTCATGGTTGAAAGCAAAAGATTTAGGATATTTCTTAATTCACTCCAACTGACTTTCAAGGTTTCAAGTCGAAATACATTAAGGAATGATATTTTCAAAATTTATGAGGACAAAAAAAGAGAAACATTAAGAACATTGTCGAGTGTTCATGGATGAATTGTCATAACAACAGACATATGGACAACCGATAACCAAAAGAAGGGTTACATGGTGGTGACGACAAGTTATATTGATAATGATTAGAAGTTATGCAATAGACTTTTGAGGTCATTGATATTCTTTAATATTGTTATCATTTACTTTTTTCATTATTTTTGAATTTATGATTCATATTGGTAATATTTGTACATAATAGGTTCATTTATGTGTCCACACCGTATACAAGTGAAAAATTGGCAAATGTGTAAGACTGTTTGATATATTTGAACATTGACAACAAAGTATCCACCATCATAGTCATCAATTGTAAGAAGAATGATGCTATGATTGAGAAGTTGAAGGGTAAAATGTAGGTTGGGAGCTTATTGGTTAGAGGTAAGTTATTTCATATGCGTTGTTTTGAGTATATTCTTAACTTGATTGTGAAGGATGGTGGAGATGACAAAAGAAGCAATAGATTGTATTCGGAATAATGTTCTATATTGGAGTGTAACTCTAAAAAAAGTTGAAACTTTTGAAGATGGTGCATAAATTTTAAGCATTCATAGTTCAAAGAAGTTAGTTTTGGATTGTCTAACCAGATGGAACTCAACCTTTAAGATGTCAGAGTCAGCAATCCCATATGCTCATGTGTTTATTAGACTAGTCGAAAGGGATTCTTAATATACCTGCATACCAACAGAAGATTAATGGGACTTGGCTAGAGAACTTTGTATAAAGTTAAAATTATTCTATAACTGGTCTAAATTGTTCTCAAGTACAAAATATCTAACTTCGCACTGTATCTTTAGCACTATGTCTAACATAAAACATGTTTTATCATTGTTGATATTTGACTCCGATGAAGTTGTTCAGACTATAGAGGAATGGATGGTAGAGAAGTTTAATTCTTATTGGTCTAAGGTTAGAGATATTGTTATAATACTATATGTATTGGACAAGAGATACAAGATGGACGAGGTTGAATATATTTATAATGCATTATACAGTGGTCAAGCTCACAAGTGTGTACATACCATGAAACAATTATCGTATCAATTGTTTAATGATTATCGAGTCATAATGCAACAAACTCATGATCTGGATTTTAGTAGTGCAGGCAGTTCAATTCTGATTTCTGTTTCAGGTTCGACCTATCTTCTAACCCATTGTTGATAGATTCTCTTTCACATTTTTTAAAGAGAAAAGGGTTAGAATTTCTTATAATATGGTGGAGTTAGATAAATAATTTTTCGAAAATTGTGTTCCTGAAAATGAAAGTGAGAATTTTGATATATTGTCATGGTGGAAGATATCTGGAAATAGTTATCTGATCTTACAAGTCATCGCACGAGACTTGTTAGCTATTCAATTATCCACCGTTGCTTTAAAGTCTGCATTTAGTACTAGTGGTCTGGTCATTATTTCTCATCATGGTCAACTTCATTATCACACTGTGGAAGCCCTTATGTGTGCTCAAAGTTAGTTAAATAATGAAGATATTGATGGTAAATTCTTTTCTTTTTAATGAATTAATTTTATCTATTTTTATATTATCTTACCTAATATTGTATTTTTGATTTTCCTACAATCACAAGTATTAATGTGAAGGTGAATATTGAAATTAATAAACAAATAGCACGTTATTTTGATCAAATATATGAAGATGAAGGTATATTTAATTTTCTTTTAATTTAATATTACATTACTAAATATTCTTTTTATTTAATATTAAATTACTAAATTTAATGTTTGTACATACAGATTATTTGACCCAAACTATTGACAATCCTAACAACAAGTTCAATTAGATGCTCTCTTAGTCTCCACTGGCACTCTCTAGTCTATCCGGCATAATATTATCTTAATTTTATAAATTGTATCATTTCTTGTAAAATGATTTGGATAATCATTCGTGTACAACAAACATATCTATAGTTATCAATTCTCTTTTATAATAATTAATAAATTATTTAAGTAAAATTAAAAATTGTAATTAATTGAATTGAAATTCTTAAGTATAATTAATAAAATTTCCTACAAATTCCTAATCAATTGAATTAAAATTTATAATTAAATAATGATTTATATAATCACATGTTTCAATGGAAGGTTATTATTAAATTCAAATTAATTAATTCAACTTTGTATTTTTTTAACATATTAGTGTCAATGCAACTTCAACTAATTAAATTAATAACTTAATTTTAATCTTTTTATTGCTTATAATTTTATTTTTAATTATAAATTAAATCAATTTTTGTTGGAGTCTTTATTCCTTAGTAAATTTTCTAAAGTATAGAATGTGAAATATAACATTTTTTAAATAAATTTTCTTTAATAAAGTTTATTTAATTTATTAAAATGTTGTCTGTGAGTGTGTATGTGTAGTAATGACATATATGCTCTAATAAGAGGCAAGTCGACAACAACGACCTCATAAATTTTGCACAATACTATCAAAACACTAACTACCATTGAGTGCTTTGACTTGGAACTTTTACGAGTTGAAGAATTAGCTCGTTCAACTTGATAATATCTTACAAATTCACTTTTTAATAATGTAAAAAGAATTACAGTAAATTTTAATAATTTATAAAAAATAAAAGCAATTATAAAATTTATTATATTTTAAATAAAATAATAGTTATTTTCAATATAATATACCAAACGTATATGTTTTATAACTTAATTACTTCTATATTTGATTAATAACGTGATTGATTCATCTTAGGATTTATATAAATACATATATGCATGATGTATATATTGTATAAATATGAAAAATAAAATAAAAAGTTTAAATACGTTAAGAGTAATCATGCTAATTTATTTTAATATGTCTAGTAAAAATATAAAATTTTACAGTGATTATTTAACAATAGATATAATATGCAAAGACAATAATATTTATAGAAGTAAAAAAAATCAATAATAACTAAAAGTTACATGTATAATTATTATTGTAAGTATATAATTTACAACAACAAAATCAATTAAGAGTTTCATACATAATTTATAAAAACATTAAAAGTTTGAAAATATTATATTATAAAATTAATATACGTATTTTTTAAAATCATATTAAAAAGAATTATAATAATTTTTAAACACATAAAAATAATATTTGAAATAAATTGTCCTTAGATAATATCCTTTTTATATTTACATTATAATTAATTGTTATAATAAATTAAAGAATTAAAATTAAAATTAAATTCACTTGTTTGTAAGGATAATTATAATTGTTAGCTCAAGGTTTATTATTAATGATTTTGATGATGACCTTATAATATTTCAATTCAAACTAGATTTATTTCTTTGTATAGTAACAATATATTTTTTTAAAAGAAAATAAAACATATGATAAATGCTTCTTTTATTGCAGAAACCTTGCTTATGAACTTATTTGATTTATTATAAATGATTTCACAATATCTGGAAGGATCTTACTAATCACAATCAGTTCTGTGATATGATCATTTGTCTTAACATCTGGATATTGGAAGATTTTATCAACTATGGTATTGAAAATTCAAAGTTAATTCAAGATATAAGAGAAGCAACGACTAGTTAAAGAAGATGTCTATTTAAGAAAGAGCCACTGCATTTGCAAATGAGGGGCATACGCCAGACCTTTGAAATACATCAATAGCATCAATACTCTTAAAAGCCATATTATTATCAAATCCGTTGTACTTTAGAAAGTGAAAATTCTTCTTGAGAGAAATAATTGAAGCTCATATCGAGTAAATCACTTTTTCATCTGTTAGGAGCTTGTAAAGGCTAGCTAAATACAAATAGTTTGGAAGGTTGGAGAATCTTAAAAAATATGTACTCGTGAGCTTGAAGAGATACGTCAAATTACTACTTGGGATTTTAATGAAACATTGAAGTTGGATACTTGGAGACTGGATGTAGGCTTGGGTTATAAGCCAAACTAGAATAAATTGATAGCATCATTCCTCTCTCTCTTTAACTTTTAAATTTTCGTATTATATATTATATGTGTGTTCATTTTAGTGAGAAGCTTCTTCACTTTTATAATAGGCTCCTTCTGTTTTTAACTTGCAATGGGTTCCTTTTAGTTTTAACATGCACCTTCTGTTTTAAATTGTTTTAACATGATTTATCGTTTAACAAGTTCCTACCGTCTAATAGGCTCTTGTCGTTTAACTGGCTTATATTGTCTGATAGGATCCTATTATTTTAAACTTTAACAGGCCCCTGTCTTTTATCTTTTACGTGTGTTTGCTTTATCAATTGGTATCAAAGTGAGGTTTCAAATTTATTGTGTTTTACAACACGTGATAAATAATGGAAAACTAATTGAGAAGCATTGAAGGACAATCTGTTTCAAAGCCTCCTTACTTCAATGGAAACAAGTACTCATAATGGAAAAAGAGAATGACAATATATCTACAATCTGTAGATATGAAGTTTGGCATGCCATCATAGTTGGAGCTATACTTCCTATTATAAAAAACATAGAAGTATGGTCTAATGTTGACAAAAGAAATGCACAGCTAAGCGCTAAAGCAAAACTTCATCTAATTTGTGCACTATCTCCATAAGAATATGAAAAGATATCAGACTGCTCTACAGTAAAAGAAATGTAGCATAAACTTCAAGTTACCTTTAAAGGAACGAATGAGGTAAAAAAACATAGAATAAGCTTTTTAGTGCATCAATAAGAAACTATTGGCATGAAACAGGGAGAAACCATAAATGAAATCTTCGGACGATTCAACAATATCATCACTTCCTTAAAGAACTTGGGAAAGACATATCCCAATGATGAGCTCGTAACGAAGATTTTAAGGTCACTACCAAAGGAATGGAGAGCTAAAGTACTAACTCTAGAAACTACAAAGGATCTATACATTATTTCACTCGATTGGCTACATGCAAACTTGATGATCTATGAAAGTGAGATAAAGGATCCTCCTACACAAGAGGAATGAAACTAAAAGCAACCTGATCAGATGAGGATTTTGAAAGCTTTGAAGAAGAAGAGCCTGAAGAAGTCAGCAACATTTGTCTTATAGATAAATCATGAGATGATGAGGTATATTATTCTGACTCTAATATTGAAGTTGATTAATTGAAAATGCATGTTATGAATTATATGATCAGTATAAAAAGTTGATAATGAAATATTTCAAAGAAGTTGAGAAGTCCAAGAACAATGATGCTTCTCTAAAGAGTAAGATTAAATTATTAGAATATGTCAATGAGACTTTGACGACCAAAAATATGTCTCTTGAAGTTGATTATAAGCAAAAGGTTTCTGAAAAAGAAGTTATGAAAAAAAAGGCTAGTCAAGATGGAAAATATTTTTCTTGAGAATGATTTTGACAAAGAGAGACAGCTAGAAGAAAAGGTTGTTGCCCTAGAACTTGAGAAAAATAAATATGCAGGAAAGATCTTACCTCTAAAAAAAAGATCTTGTGAAGTTTGTTGACGGAAGGAACAACCTTGATGCACTACTTAGTTGTGGTAAATGTGTCTTTGACAAGGATAGAATAGGTTATAATGAAAATAATAATATTAGGCCATACAAGAATTTCTTTGTTAAATCCAGCAATAGCTATAGTCAAAACAACAGGAACTTGATATATGGTAGAAATTATAACAACTCTCATTCATCTGTTTTGTGCTTCTATTGTGGTGGTAGATATGGTCATATTAGTCATTTTTGTAACTTTCGTAGAATGAGGAAATTATCTTAAATGTATGTTTGGAGACTAAAAGGTCAAGCTACTAACTTGGAAGGACAAAAAAATTTATGTATCTAAAATGAGATAATAACTTGCGTAGAATGAGGAAATTATCTTAAATTTATGTTTGGAGAATAAAAGGTTAAGCTACTAACTTGGAAGGACCAAAACTTTATGTATCTAAAATGAGATAATACTTTTTGTAGATATGCTTCAAAATGAAGACAAGAGAAAATCAATGGATAGTTGATAGTGGCCGTTCGAAACACATGACAAAATATTTGAAGATTTCTGTGAAGAAAATAGTTTCGAAGTTGGAGGCCATCCTGATTACGTGATGACCTTAACTAAAGCTCTATATAGTCTAAAGTGGGCTCCTCGGGCATGGTATGATAGGTTAAGTAACTTTTTTCTTGAGAATAACTTCAAAAGAGAAAAGCATTAATGTAGGGGGAGAGTTAAGAGTTAAGATGAAGATATATTTTTGCCTGGTTTATTCTTACAAACTTGTGATATTTTGTGGCTATTTAGTTCTTTTCCCTCTATTTTTTTAAAAAATGACAAAGGGAGAGAATTAAAGTGACAATATATTTTTGCTGAGAGTTGATGATATTTACTTACTTGATTTGTGAGCATGATGAATTTGGGACATATGTTACTAACTGAATATGTGAAGTTTAAATCTGTGATTGTATAGGCTCCTTACTAAGAAAGGAAAGGTTCCTTCTAATCAGTAAGAACTTATAAAGTCTACAGGTACTTTTCGAAACCCTTTTATTATTAGTTAAATTTTGGAAATTTATCTGTTATTGTTTATCATCATCAAAAAGGAGGAGATTGTTAGCTCAAGGTTTATTATTAATGATTTTGATGATGACCTTATAATATTTCAAAATTCAAATTGGATTTATTTCCTTATATAGGTAACGATATATTTTTCAAAATGAAATAAAATCATATAATAAATGCTTCCTTTATTGCAGAAACCTTCTTTATGAACTTTCATGATTTATTAGAAATGATTCCACAATATCTGGAATGATCTTACAAATCACAATCAGCTTCATGATATGATCATTTTTCTTAACATCTAGATATTGGAAGATTTTATCAAATATGGTATTGAAGATTCAAAGTCCATTCAAGATATAAGGGAAGCAACTACTAGTAAAAGAAGATGTCTATTTAAGGAAGAGCCACTGCATTTGCCAATGAGGGACATACGCTAGACCTTCGAATACATTAATAGCATCAATACTCTTAAAAGTCATATTATTATCAATTATCTTGTGCTTAAGAAAGTGAAAATTCTTCTTGAGAGAAATCATTGAAGCTTATATCAAGCAAATCACTTTTTCATTTATTGGGAGCTTGTAAAGGCTAGATAAACACTATTAGTTTAGGAGGTTAGAAAACCTTGAAAAATATATACTCGTGAGCTTGAAGATGCTTGTCAAATTACTATTTGGGATTTTAGTGAAACGCTCAAGTTGGATACTTTGGAACTGGACTTAGGCTTGGGTTATAAGCTAAACTAGTATAAATCGACTGTGTCATTCCTCTCTCTCTTTAACTTTTAAATTTTCGCGTTATATTGTGTGTATGTTCATTTTAGCAAGAGGCTCCTTCACTTTTATAATAGGCTCCTTTTGTTTTCAATTTGCAATAGGCTCCTTTTAGATTTAACATGTGCCTTCTGTTTTAAATTATTTTGACAGGATTTATCGTTTAATATGCTCCTATTATCTAATAGGCTCCTATCGTTTAACTAGCTTCTATTGTCTAATAGGCTCCTATTATTTTAAACTTTAATAGGCCCCTGTCTTTTGTCTCTTGTGAGTGTTTGGTTTATCAATTGGTATTAGAGTGAGGTTTCACATTTATTGTGTTTTACAAAAAGTGATAGAAATTGTTTGAAATTTTATTTTCAAAAGAGTTAATTTAATTAGGAACATTTTGGAAATTACTTTAGTTTTTAATGAGACCTAAAATTTTGAAATTTCAAATCTCTCAATTAAATATTAAGTATATGTTAAAAAAGTGATAGTTGCCTTCTTTTATTTAATAATAAAACTATAGTTCTATTTACTATAGTGCTTATTGAGTGACTCAACACTCCTTTAATCTGAATATATTTTGTCTTAAATTGATAGGTCTTACTTAACTAAATTTTTATGATTTGGATGAGTGACTCATGATCATATAAATTTAGAGGTAGATAAAGGAAGAATATATAAGATATATTTTGGTAAAGAGTTATCAACTAACAGATCCAAGAGTCACATAAGATGTGATTAATAAGAATATTATCTACCTAATTCAAATTGAGTTGGTTTGTTGAATGAATCAAGATCATCTTAGTTTGACGGGATCCTAGCCCATTAAGAAATTATTTGATAATTCTTTTGATTTAATAATGAAGACTATTATTTTGAATAAAATAATGAGAGTAACTAAATATTTATTAAGTCCATATTTTATTTGGTTTTATGACATAAAACAAGTACTAGGTCTTTTATGTCTTTTGATTATTAGATAAAATGAGTAATACTTTGTCCCTAAGGAGAATTATAGATTCTAGCAAGCTTACTAGCTCAATTTCTCAAACTTAACTTGAGAATTGCTCTTAGGCAAGAAAAGAAGTTATATATTTTTGACACTGTTGTTCCATTATAGCCTAGTTCAAATGAAACCGATAAAGTTTAAGAGAGATATCAGTATAATATTGACAATGTTGACAAGCTACGTGTATAATGTTGGCTAGTATATCTCTATAGCTTCAGAGGCAGTATGGGAGTATGGATGCTCATGCTATAATTTTGCATCTTAAAAAGCTATTTAGTACACAAAGTAGGATAGCTAGATATCAATTCTCCAAAGCATTATTTCAATGTGAGATGATAGAAAGATCTTCAGTAAAGCTACATGTACTAAAGGTGATTGACTGTAGTAAAAATTTAGGCCAATTGAGTTTTGATATGGATTGATTGTGGTAAAAATTTAGGCCAATTGAGTTTTGATATGGACCATAAGTTAAGCATTAATATGATATTATAATTTTTTAGTTCAAGCTTTTACCAATTTGTTATGAACTTCCATATCAACTAAAAGGATATATCATTGCCTAAGCTGCTGAATTTGTTCAAGGCTGTAAAGGGATGCCTTAAGAAGAAATCTATTAATGTTCGAAGAAATCTATTAATGTTCTTATTGTGGATTTTTTAAAATCAAGAAAAAGGGCTCTAAGAAGAATAAAAACAAGAAACATAAGGTTTCTCTTAAAGTAGCAAAGCCAAAAGGTAGCTTTAAGAAGAAGCAAATGACAAGGGTGCATGATTTTGAAGTCGATGGACACTAAACGAGGAAATATAAAGCTTATCTTGGTAACCTGGTAGATAAAAAGTTTAAGAAAACTCCATCTTTAAATATGTTTATGATAGAAATCAATCTTTCTACTTTTGTCTCATATTCTTAGGTATTAGACACTGAGTGTATACAAATGTTAACAAGGAGTAGATCATTGAGGAAAAGTGTGTATTAGCAATGGAGCAATAGTTGCTAAATTAACTTTAAGAATTTGTATTTTAGCTTTGCTTATAGCCCTAAAATAAAACTATATAATTATTGTGATATTCCAATCATTACTAGAAACATTGTTTCCATCTCTTATTTAGATTTAAATAGATTTGTTTTTATTATTAAGATTAAGGGTTATTCTTTTATAAAGATGAGGTTTATTATGGATCTGAATTACTTACAAATAGTTTATATGAATTAGATCTTGAAAGGACAATCTTTAATATAAATAACAAGAAAAAGTAAAGTGACCAAAATCCATCTTATTTATGACATTATAGGTTAGGTTATATCAATGAAACTAGAATCACAAAGTTATATAAAAAGGATACTTGGATCCTTTTGATTACGCATCATATGAAACTTATTAATCATGTTTGTTAGGAAATATGACTAAACTACCCTTTAAAGGAAAGGAAGCCAGTCAATTACCATAACTTATACATTCAGATGTATATGACCCTATATCTATTTGTACTAAATGTGGAAACTTATATTTTATTTCGTTCATAGATGATCATTTTAGATATGGTTATATTTACTTAATGAAACAAAAGTATTCACTATTTAAAAATTTCAAAGAATTTAGACTTGAAGTTAAGAAATAAATTGCCAAAAGTATTAAGACACTTATATCTGGTTAAGATGATGAATACTTAGAGAATGAGTTTCTTATTTACTTAAAAGAAATAAGTTTCTCCTACATTGGACTCCTCATGAAACTCCATAATATAATAGAGTTTTTAAGGATAAATCATGCTCTATTAGATAGGTACATTTTATAATGAGTCACACAATCCTTTTTTTGTCTCCTTTTGGGGTTAGTCCCTTGAAACTATTGCTTACCTTCTAAATAGAGTTCCATCTAAATCGGTAGACAAGACTTCTTATGAGATATAAAATGGTAGTTAATTAAACTTATCATTTCCAAAGATTTGGGGATGTGATGCTTATGTGAAGTGTGTAACATCTAATAGGCCTTAATCTAAGTCAAATAAATGTAAATATGTTGGACATTCAGAAGAGAGTATCAGATATCAATTTTACCATCCTTTTAAGCAAAAGGTTATTTGTTTAAAGACAAGCTACATTCATAGAAAGAGAATTTATTCTTAAGGAAAGTAGTAGGAGTGAGGTAAAACTTATAGAATTTAAAAAAACTACAGATTCACATTCAGATGGAACATAAACCTTAAGTTGATACATATGACGTATAACTAAGGATTCAAAAGACACATAGTTTATGACATACTAGTACGATATGTCATCCCCCTACTAGATTATATCTACATACTAAAAAAGGGGAAAGACAGTATCTGACATTGATTTTTTAAAATGGTATGAAGTCATGAATTTTGAAATGGAATCCATGTACACTAACTAAGTATGAAATTTAGTGGATATTCCTGATAGTATTATACCTATTGGATGCAAGTAGATTTTTAAGAGACAAACTGACATGGATGGAAATGCATATACATACAAAGCAATGCACGTGGCTAAGGGTTACATGAAAAAACAAGAAGTTAATTTTGACGAAACCTTTTCATTAATAACTATACTTAAATCCATAAGGATCTTATTAGCTATAACTGCATACTATGATTACGAAATTTGGTAAATATATGTCAAAACAACTGTTGGACCCCAAAACTTTTCTTGGAAGTTAGAACTATTATATGCGAAATGTTGGCAGTGGTAAGTTGGAAAATATAGTTGGAACATATTCACTGAGTATGCTTTGGTGTTTTAGCCATAACTTTTTCTCTAACTATCCAAATGAGGTGATTCTTATTTTGGATTAAACTGGAGAAATAGGGCTACAAATTATTTTATGAAATTAAGTTCTAAGTCAATCTTTAAGAATTTTAATTTTTGGATGGAATTTGAGCACAGAATATTGTTTTAGTAAAAGAATAGTTTAGAAGTGTTGGGATATAACTTTCAGATTTCTGAACCAAATTGAATGATTTTGGTGTCATTAGAAAATTAAGACAATG
>JANZXR010000171.1:9203495-9227249 GCA_027575705.1 Erythroxylum echinodendron | reverse complement strand
GACAAGGTTGTCTTCTTGGAAGTTGTAGTTCATTCTTTTAGCTTTCTAACGATATAAAGTTTGTAAATTTTGGAGATTGGAATTGAAAGATATGATTGTTACAAGTTAGTAACGCTGCATAGGGCATATGCAGGACATTTTACAACTTTTCTATTTTGATCTAATAGAATGAGAGAATGTGGTGTCTTGAAATAGGAAGAAGTAGTGTCAATAGTACTATGATTTCTTGAATTGGGAAGTAGTGTGATAAGTTAGGGATGAAATGAAGTTGATAAATGGAGTTGAATATGTGTTGAACTCTGAAGAAGGCATTGAAATGATCAACAATTGAGGATGAATGTGTTTAAGTATGAATGATGTTTTGTTGGTTATGATCAATGGTCTTGTATGATGTGTTTTGTGGATGTTTTGAATTGAAATGGAAGTGAAAATGATGAGAAAAATGAAGTAAGAATGATATATATGCATAAGATGGGTCCTAGGTAGCTTAAGAAGTTAGAAATGTGGAATTTGACCCATAATTGTCCGTTAAACGTACTTGATGTCCGCTAAGCGGGCCTTTTTGGGTTTGAAAATGTCCTAGCTCAGTTTATGTCCGTTTGAAGGGACATTATGTCTGTTAAACGGAAACTCTCGGGAGAACTACAATAAATTACGATTTTGACTAATCTCGCTTTGTGGTCTTCATGAAAGTTGTAGATAAAGAAGTCTTCTTTGAAATGGTCTAAGAGTGGTCTCATTCCAAGATTTCAAGAGAAAGTTATGCCAATTCTCCCAAGATAGGTACAATATGATTGAGGATATAAACATAATTTAAATGTTTTGGCCATAACTTGATCGTCCGACCCCCAAATGAAGTGATTCTTAAAGCAATGGTTTCTTAACACATTCTTCTATCCCTACAACATAACTAGAGTTTTGGAGATACAATTGTGTTGAAGAAGTCAATTATAATTTTGGTGATTGACTAGTGTGGGCACACCACTCTTGTGGAAATTGGCTAATAGGGTTCCATCAAAAGGATCTTACAAGATAATATGCTTAAGTATGACTTATCAATGTTGGGCTCCGGAAATAGGTCCAACAGGTTTGGTATCAAAGCATGAACGTTGGGCTCCAGAAACGGAATCTAACAACAACATTTCTTAGTGAGAATTTGCTTGAGGAAGTGTATATGACATAGTAATTTTGGTTTAAGAGATTTCCTAATTAAGTACGAAAGTTGCAAAAGTCTATTTGTGAACTTAAACAAGTGTGACAGAGTTAGAACATCCGCTTTGATGAGATAATCAGAGTTTCATTTTATAAAATAATATGGATGAATTATGTGTATATAAGAAAGTTAGTGGGAGCACAATAATCTTAGTAGTGCTATATGTGGATTACATATTACTAATTACAAATGACATACTAATGCTCCTATTTGTAAATATTTGGTTATTTAAGAACTTATTCATAAAGAATATGGAAGAAGTACCCTATATTCTAGGAATATGATCTGTAGAGATAGATCAAAGAGGTTATTTAGTTTATCCCAATCAACGTATATAAACAAAGTGCTAAAGAGGTTTTAAATGGAGAATCACAAGAGGGGATTCTTAATCATGTCATATGACATTTCTCTCTCACAGAATATATGTTCAAAGACATAAGAAAAAAGAGAAAAATGGATTGTGTTCCAGATACTTCAAAAATTGGATCAATCATATATGCGATGTTATGTACTAAATCAGATGTCTCTTATTCTTTGAGCATAACGACCATTGTTCAAGCCAATATTGGTGATGGTAACTGAACGTTTATGAAAAACATCTTAAAGTTTATAAAAGAATCGAACTAAAAGTTTCTGAGTATTCATATACTAGTTTCAGTCTAATCTAGACGATAATAGTTTCTAATCAAGGTATATCTTCACTTTGAAAGACAGCATGGTAAGTTGGAAGAGTTCCTAACATATTTAAGCCAATAATATGACGTGTTTTGGATCAAGAAGTTTACCATTGAACTTGGAGTAGTTTATAACATTGTTAAGCTAATAATATTGTACTATAACAACAATGTTGCCATTGCACAGGCAAAAGACCTAATATCTTTTCAACTGTCTGGTGAAAAGATATAACATTGAGGCAAGTTCCCACTAAAGAGAATCTTAAAGATCCTATTACAAAGTCATTATCTCAAAAAAGAAATGTTCAAAATAAGGATGGATATGGTATTAGTTACATAGGCTATTGACTTTAGTGTAAGTAAGAGATTGTTAGCTTATGCTTTTGCAACCAATCAGTTAGTTGTAATTTTATGTATGACATTATTATTTTAATTAACATTTTTTATCTGTTAATTACATTTGACGTTTTAATATTAGATAAAATCCCTTGAATAATTACCATAAAATTGAAATTATAATGAGATCATAATTATAAGATTTAATTTGCATTTATATATGCTTTCTAAATATTTTCCAATTTTAATTTCATTAAGATGAGATATTGATAGAACAATAAAATTAGCACACGTTATATTTCATTCTTATAAAGAAAGTAACTGATCTCATAAATTAAAATATGAAGATACTTAAACGAATGTGTGAGTGTTTATTAGACAATAAATTTACTAAATTGACCCGATTATGAGAATCCAAAATAGAATATTACCTATATGTTTACGAATTTTCTCATTATAATTATTGTATAATTTTTTCTCAGACTTAAGATTACCAAAGTATCTTATGTGAAAATTACTTTATTTTAATGTTATTTATGACCTATTTTATTTAGTGAGCTTAATTGGTAGTATTTGGATATAATATAAACCATATGGAGAAAGTTGAGTAAGTAAATAAAGAATTCATCGCTTAAAATTAATTGGAGATAATGTTCCAACGTTCTTAATCAGTAGTGATTTATGGAATTCTCTAACTATAGTAGATTGATATTGGAAAAGTATTTTTAAATGTCAACTATAAATCAGTTACTAATTAACATGAATGAACATGATTGAATTTGGAAGAGCAGATAATTATACATACTCTATATCCAATTGAAACATTGAATAATGAAATAATTAAATTATATATTATAACCATGCATGAACATATTGAGTCAAACCACTTTGACATTCATAGTAATTGGGTGGTCATGACTAGGTGCTAGACGTCAATCTCGATCTGTAATTAAAAATTATTTAATATGAGAGTTAAAGATAAATAAAAATGAGTTTTAATTAATCTAATTCTAATTATAAATTAAAATTATAATTTATAATAATTGTCAACATATTAGAAACTAATGGATTACAAATAAAGAGCAATTAAAAAGAGAAAAATCAATTTAAATTAAGTTGTACTTATATGAAGTTTGAAAAACTTTAGGAATAAAAAATGTAATATTTGTTTTTATTAAAATTAAATTATAATTATAATTAGAGTTTAACTTTAATTATAATTAAGACATTTAATTTTATTAAGAGTGAAACTCTTCTATCTTTCTCTATAAATATGAGGAAGGTATAAGGGAGTCAACACTCTTGTTATCACCTCTCAAAAGTTCTTTTTATTTACTCTGTAGATATTATCAGGGGCTGGTCACTTAGATAACTCGTAATTAACACTTTGTAAGTTTTTGAAGGAATTCAAATCAAATACATTTCAATTATTTTTTATGGTTTACGTTTTTTTTAGTTATTTAATTATTCAGATCGAAATACTGTATAAATTTACTTATTTTTGGTTTGATTAGATCACATTTAATTTTCCAGTAAGTTGCATCTTCTGAAGCAAGTCTTTATTTAGTACGGAGCATTACAAGGAACGATTTTCACAAGCTGAAGTGTTGTTCTGTTTTTATTTACTACAAAATTATGTTTGCTCAGTTTCACCTGCTGTCGACTTCATTTTCATCATAAATTTGTATATATATATTATGGTTTCTAGTAATGTTTATCATTTGATCAGCTGACATATCAAGACCAAAGACATTAAAAGGGAATTTCTATATGATGCCGAGGGCGTATATTCTTCCTCCTACTAGACCTCATTTCCATTTCATTGCTTTAATGGCCCTACCAACTTACTGCTTCTCATGTGCTACTCTAGCTTCTGCAGCACCTATGATGCTTCCTGTACTTGTCCACTTCATTATAGTGTTAAAAAATGCCAACTTTAATCAAACACAGCCATAGTCATCAAGATTCAGATAGACCTTTGCCAAATTAGAAGCTCGTTGCTTGGAAATTGCCTCTGATTTGTTATGGCATGTAGCTAAAGTACACTGATATTAAAAAACCAGTCCAGTCATCATGCTAATATGATGCCATTAACCCCTAGATAAAGCACATGAAGCAGGAGGTGCCCATAACTAGCAGTTGTTTGTTGTAGTTAGAAGAGAATTTGATAATGAATCAATATTAGTTTAATGTACAAATGGGCCATGGAAGCTCAGTGGGTAAAACACCGCCGGCTGACAGCTATCAAGAACGCCGCCCTTACCATCTCTAGGGCTTTCCTTAGCCTTTATCTAAAGGCCAAAGCTAAATCCGATCGGGAACCTAGAACGATTCCCCACCTTTAATTGGCATGAGCCTCTCAATATATATATATATACACTATCTGCTTAATTGGAAGGCCAAAGACACACTTTAAGACTTCAAACGGAGCAACAAAAATGGAATGAGTTCCTGTTCCCAGATGCTCTGTTTTTACTTGGTTTAAGTGGGCGCTTTTCTTCAACTGAAATATAAACATGGCCTTCTGCATACAAATGTAGACACATAAAGCTGCCTAGAGAGAGTTCTAAGTAGAATGTAACAATGTAGGCATAAGCGTATTGGGTACGAGGCATTTATTTTATTGGGTCGGATAAGTTACTTAAAAGTTGAAACTAAATTAAAAATAGAGACCCAAAAGATCATTAGTGAAAGTTAAAAGCCTCGTCTCTATTCTGAGTTCAAATGTTGATGGAACTCTTACACTAGCAACAAAAAGAAAACAGTAAGAAAAGCATTATTGCGCTCGCTTATAAGATGCACAATCGCTGGCTTTTACATAATGAATTGCTGCTAGACTTGTGCCTGTCAATTCTATAACCCTTTTTCAAAGTTGCTCTTGAAAACAACTGTCATAACAATCTTTATACACCACCCCACAAGTTCCTGATAAGATCATGACACTTCCCAAACTTAGAAAACAAAAGTCGCTGACAAAAACCACCCTCCAATCAAGGCCAAAGTACGACTACCAAGTCAGATTGAACATCACTTTGCGTTTTTCACTCGTACTCTTTGATGCTCAAGTCAAGTGCTTTAGGTTATTCTTTAGCTATATCCCAAGCGCTAAAGGCAAAAAGGCTCAAGAAAAAGGGGATGACCTATTGCAAATTCTTTGAAGTCTCCTCTCAGATTTTCTTTGGTGTAATAAATCGATTTCAACTCATGGCACATGCCAATTTGTTGATTGTTACCAACAGCCATTTGCCTTATTTCGTGTTGATAATGACATTTGAGTTTCCTTTTTCTGTCTCTTTAGTATCCCTTTCGTTTTCAGTTGTTAACGAGTGCAATTATGATACATTCTAGCGACCAACATTCTTTCTACCAACAAAACAAGATTTGATGCTCTCTAATCTTTATTGACAATGAAACTAGTACGAGTTTTTACCTATTTTACAACAACAAAAAAGTAATTAAGCAATTTTACTCTACTTAACTATTAAAACTCCAATACACTCATCTTTACCTGTTTCTTTAGTACTTTATGATGACCTCCTAGTTACAAATAGTTTCTAGCTAAAATTGGAAGAATAACAAGTATATGATGCAGAATTTATCCACAGAGCTGAATGTACAAATGGAAAATTTAGTAAGAAAACTAAATTTTTTCAAGAGTTATTATATTGAAAACTAAATTTTTTCAAGAGTTATTATATTTTTTGCTCAATTACCGTATAATCAGTCATATAATTGAAAATCAAAATCAATCACACCAATTTGTTAAATATGTTAAAAGCTTGGCATTAATAAAAAGTCAATCAACTATATGTATACATATTACATCGCACTAACAATAAGAAGAAAGCCACCACTGTGATTAGTGCTACAAGGTATACCAACACAAACATACACATATTTTCTGTGATTAATTACCAAACGAATTTACTGAGAAGGCTTGAAGAAATTTTATCCAAGTATCGTCATCTTCCTCTTCTTCTTCCCCATATATATTGCTCCATTGGAGAAGCTGAGCGTTTTTCTGAGTCTCATCGTTGCTTGCAAACCTCCCTCTGATGCGTGGCCTGCTGTCTGCCAATGTTTTCCTGCAGGCGTACTTTCATTTTGCAAAAGCTTTAGAATATTAAACTCATGACATATGCTTTAAAGTAATAATATTATTTTACACTTAACAACCATTCGTTAGTACTTGGTAGTTTAGCAGTTCCACGTACATGGATCAAAAGTTCCGTGTTTAAAATAAACGAGAGAAATGAAATGGAGCTACCCTTTTACTTCAGTGAACAAAACCCTTGCTTGTAAGTACTAACTCATCGAACTTCAAGGGGAAATTATGCAAAAGAAAAGACGTCCTCAGTGTTGACTCAATATATCATTATCTCAACGAGCATCACATAACCACAATTCCGGTCAACCAAGTGGAAGAATGATTGTCTTTCTAGCCATCATTTCTAAGATTGAATGTTTTTAATACAATTTGTAAAAAGCACATAAATAAGACCTTGTATATCGCATTTACCTCTGTGTTACATCTAAGAAACTATTGCAACTTCTATTCCAATAGTAGTGTCAAAAAAAGTTGGATTTGACATAAAGTATTAGTAGAAGAAGTAAACGCGAGTAAAAGATATATGTGCAATAGCCTAGAGCTCGTATATATGCATGAAGTATACATATAGTACATAAATTCTCATAAATCAAATGGAGTTGTAATTAAAGATGTAACTGAATTGAAGAAAGACCTTAATCTTCTTGGTGAAGTTCCTTTGGTTTCGCTTGCTTCTGTACCTCTCAATTCTCTCTTTCTTCTCCTCCGGACTGTATTTGGTTGCTCTGCTCATACTCTCTATGATTACACTGCTCTCGCTTGACAATGGGCTCTCTGACCTCTGATTATGCTACACCAACATAAGATAAGAACTAATATATGCAACTCAGCTTACGTCCCAGTATAAATTAATAAGTCAGATTAGCCAGTACTGTTGGATCGTTATATATTTTTGAAGGATCAAAGCCCTTTTTTTTTATGGGACTGGAAGTTTAATTAGAACATTTCATTTAATTTTTTTCATAAATTAACTTAAAACATTAATTAATCAAACGACGTACCTGTAAATCATCAGTACTAAAGACCCTCCTCACAGAACTAGTCTCCATGTCCAGAAAATCATAGGGAGAAGTGAAGTGACAATGGTAACCATTGTTGTGAAGAAAACCCTGAGTCGTGGTGGCACAACTCGCGAGCGAAGCTGGAGAGCCATGGCTGCTGCAACCACTAGTAGTAGTAGTAGTAGTACTCTGACCACACAGCGTCTCCATGGCCGCAAGTTGATAGTCAGGAATGACCATAAGGGCCTCCGAAGGCGGTGGTGTAAAATCGGAAGAGATGTGCCCGAGGAGGAAACAATCGGCGCGTGAAAATGTGGGGAATGAGTGACCGTACATAGGGCGCGTGGTTGTGGTAGAAGGAATTGTAAGAAGAAAAAGACGCCATGAAACTGGAGGCAGAGGGCTTATTTATGTGGGGGTGTCTGAGAAATTGGAAAAAGAAAGCTGCTAGCTGACGTGGACAATGATGCCATTTTTTTAATAGACAGAGCGTTGACCTCCGTCTTCTTCTTCTTTTTTTTTACATTTATAATTTTGTTTTTCTCTGTTTTTCTTCTTATTGCAACAATTTCGTTAATTCTCTTTACAATAGTTGAATTTAGGAAACTTTTAATGCAAGTTTTAATAGTAACAAAATATAAGTAGTATTAATGATTTTGTTTTGAGATCGAAATAATATGAAAACTCTTTTTTTTTATTTGGTTAACAAAGTGGAGCGGTAACTAAGGGGGTGTTTGGTAAATAACTTTTTAGCTACATTTCAGCTGATTAGAGAGAATTAGCTCTTTGACTATGTCAAACAGCTAATCCACTTGTTTGGTTAAGAGCTGGTTGAGTTGGCTAATTCAACTCAACCAGTCATTTTTTGAAAAGCTACTTAGGAGGAGCTTTTCAACCAACCAGCTAATAAATTTTTTACTGAAAGACAATTATGCCTTCAAACTTATTTCTAACCTATCTAAAATGTATGAGATTAACTACAACTCTTATTTATAAATTCATAAAAACGTCTATATGGTAGTTCATCGAGTATAAAACTAGAGATGGGATTTGAATTTTGTTGTTGTTATTGTTATTATTATTATTATTATTAGATTTTGTTGTTATTATTATTATTATTATTATTATTATTATTATTATATGTTCTATATTTTTATTAGAGTTGTAAACTTAATTTTTGTAGAATTAAATATTTAAATTTTAAATTACTATAAGAATATCCAACGAAATACTAAATTCATACTCTTATAATTTTTTTTAAAGTAATGTCCTTATAAGTCATTTTACACATAAACAGCTAATACTAAACAGCTAATTTTACCAAACATTAAATAACAAACAGTTAATACAATCCGCTGGTCAAATCAGCTGATAGAATCAGCTATTAGCTAACAGCTAATAGAATCAGCTAACAGTTAATGCAATCAGCTGATTGCCAAACAGGGCCTGCAATCAGCTGATTGCCAAACAGGGCCTAAGTCTTTGGATAGCCTATGAGAAAGACAACACTATAGGCGTATGCAGATAGAATATGGAGTAGGTCTCCTGGAGGCTCAGTTAATACCTCACGCTCTACCTCCAAATCCCAAGTTGCCTTAATAAGACAATCAACACAAAAATTACCCTCCTTCAATATATGTTGCAGTGAGCAGAACCAATGCCTACTTAATAGTTCGCATATATCCAAAATCAGACCACCTAATGGATGGGACAAAATATCAGCCATTCTAATAAGATCAATCACGACTCGGACATCCAATTCACACTCCACATTCCTATACCCTTCTCTCCATGCAAGCAGTAATCCAAACTGCAAGGCTTGTATCTCAGGTACTATGTTAAAACAAATACCCAGGTTAACTTTGAAACCCACCAGCCAAATACTTATACTATTTCTCAACAAGCCCCCAGCCCCTGCAAAGCTTGGGTTGCCTTTGGCTGTCCCATTCGTATTAAGTTTGACAACGTTCATGGATGGAGGAAACTAGCTTATATAGCAAGGCGGAGGCACATCCATTGTCCTCTTGGATACATAACACCAGAGTTCTCTTGTTGTTTCCCAATGTTGGAGATAAGAGTAACAACATCAACTACTTCTTCATCAGGTGCCAAACTAATACTACACCATCAAGTTCATAGCCTTCACATCATAACGGTAAAGACTATCCACCAATTAATACCAATTGGCAATTTTACTCCACTTCCCTGTAGGTTCCTATCAAACTACTCAATCAAACCATTAGATATAAAATCAGTCTATTGTTAGGCTGACACCAAATGTTGCTAGACTAAAGATGCAATAGGGCAATTACAAAGGAGCTGAAGTGTGGACTCTTCTTCCGCCACACATATAACATACATGCTCTCCATCACCATGCTCCACTGGAACCGTAAACTATTAGTGAGCACTCTATTCTTACTAGTTAGTCATAAATAATAAATCCAGCGAGCTAGCTCCAGTAGCCTCCATATCCATGTCTAATCCTTTGGGCCAAATTTCCCTTCCTCTCTCAACAACTTAGAGCAGGCTGACTTCGAAGTAAAAATCCCATCTGAAGTATGCTTCCAAACATGTCTTATCTCCCAATTGTTACACATGAGAAAGCGGATCATCAATGACCTCGAGAGAACAATTAGGCGGCAAGCTCCCAAAATATATGAATCTAGAGTAATGTCACGAAGATAACAACAAAAGGTATTAAAAAAATTCATCTAAATGAAGAATAAAAAACTAAGATTAAAGAAGATCAAGGTACAACAAGATTATAAATAAAAGTGTAATAATCGTTATATTTCTTACTTGGTTACTTTGATGCTTTAGAGGCTCATCATGTATAAGTATATCATCATTTTAACTTATTATCAAAGTATTTTTAATCACTAACAAAAATAAAAGTTTTGATTACAAAAGAAAATTCTTAATCTTTAAGACATTTTTGAGATATATTTTGAGAAGTGTTTATGTTAAATTTTCATTAAGAAAATTAATTTTGATAACTTGAAGATGTTAGAAACGAGATTTCAGATACATTATCTAAACTAAGTATGTCAAACATGCATATCAAAACTTTGTAGCCACATTAATTGCTATACTAATCAACTGCTATAGTACTCGACCACTATATTAACAAAATGCACATTGGTCAATCAATATACTGTAATAGTCGATTAATATTTATAACAACTAGTTTTTTAATCAATATACATTGGTCACCTAGTGTATAGCAGTTGTCAACCAGTTGATTATAACTAATCATTAGTAGTAAGTTCTTGGTTCTAATGACTATATTAAGTTCCAAAGGTTATAAATCATAGGTTTTTTTAATTGATTTTGATAAAAAAAATATTTAGATTTTCTACAAGTACGTTTCAAAGAATTCTTTTTAAAGATTTTGAGGGCATTCATTGTTACATTGTGAAGTGTGTGAGTCTTTAAGTTACCAAATAGAGTAAGGAAAGATATTTTAAATTGTAAATTTCATTTATAAGTTGGAGTTACTCTTTGCCTTGAAGATTATAAGAAGAGTTATTATTTACGAATAGAAAAATAAGAATGATTGGAAGAAGGGTCATATTCTATTTATTGAAAGAAGAGTCATAATCAAATTCTAAAAGCTGACTTGAAAAGTAGATGTAGGCAATGGTAGTTTGTTAGATATTACAAAATTAGTTTGCCTTTCTTCTTCTATACGCTCTTTAAATTACTTTTTGATTGTGTGATTGAATTATATTATTTCTCTTTATTCATCTTATGTTGATCTTTGTTAAATTATATACTAACTCCCAATTCTCCTCCTTTAGTGCCATTAAAGATCGATAATAAGGAATAATAGTAAACTATTTTTTTTTCACGTAATCAAGTTTTCTAATGGATGAAAATCTTGGGGGTATGATCTTTCAATTCATCCATTCGATATACGATTTTTAAAAAAATAACTTTGTAAGAGATAAAATTTTAAAAGATAAACAATTATAGTCTTACTATTGAGTTAATTCATTTGAGTATTGTTGTTTTATATTTACAAAAATTTCATCATTTAAAAATTAAAATCTTAACATAAGTGAACTCAAATAATTTTATTTATGAATAATTTCTAGAATAATTATATTTTAATTAACAAACTAATATCTTTCTTTACCATATTGAACTAAACCCTTAACTACTATCATTTTATGCATGCAATTGATTTCTTAAATGAACTTTGCTAGCAAATGTGAATTTAACAGTATTTAAACTTTGAATTTTATGCAAAGACTATGGCATAACAATATTTTTCTTAAAGGTGTAACTATGTAAAAATAGAAATGACAACATATTAGGCTAGATCCAAACTTCATAAGGCCTAAGCTTGAGTCTAAAATAATTTGACAAACTCAAACTCGAATATAAGATCGATCAGGCTTAATTTAGTAAGCCCAAACTTTAACTTGTTCAAGTTTTGAGTGTACTAAAAAAATCCAAACTCTTTTGTTAGATCGAGTTTTAGGTTTTTTTTTGGCCCAAACTTAGCCTCAAACTATATACACCAATGAGAAAGATGATAATAGATGAATAGATTTAGTTAATTCTTATTTTAGGTTTTCTAATTTTTACTAGAAAATTATTGAACGAAACTTAGAAATTATTATTCTTATAATAAGATTTGTTCTTTAAAGAATTTGATTATGTAAATTTAATGGCCTTTGTAACAATAATTTTTTGTTTAAACTTATTATTATATAAGATTGCCTAAATATCTATTTAAATATTTTATTAAATTTTCAAAGAAATTCCTTATTAAAAATTTAAAAGAGAGGGGATAAACCTTTAAAGGTGTAGATAATGTTTCTAATTATTGGTAAGTTTAATTATTTTCTCAATTACTCTATGTATTATTTGATAGAATTTATTTGTTGTAATATTAAATTATGATTAATTTCTAGTTGTGATAGCAAATGCATATAATGTTAGTGCTCCTATCCTAAAACATTCCCTAATCAAATTATTTACGTTTTATTTTAGTTAAAAAATTTTGAAAACATACTGACAATAAGTAGTTATATGAATAAAAGATTAAAACAAAACAAATAATTAAATCAATATAAATAAAAGAATAAATTATAATCATAAAGTGGTGTTTTACCAATCACTAGTAATAATAAAAAAATAATACATAATAAAATGTAAAGGTTAGATGTTAGTTGGAGAAATATAAAGCATAAAACTAAATGTTAGTTGATAGTAAGTAAAAATGTAAAGCACAAACATGGAATATTTTAATTTGATTGGCAGCAAAATCAGTTAACTATATATAATATTTGTATCTAGAATGTAAATAAATAAAAGAGAATGAGAGATTAATGAGACAACTCATGTTTTCTTTCATACAATAGTTCTGTAAAAATATTAAAGTGTGAAGAAACTAAGATCAAGAAAATGAAGAAAAAAAAGAAAGAAGACACGACTTAATGCATTTTCAGATAATTAATTATTTATGTAATATGTGTTTATAAAATAATGTAATATTACTTATTCAGCTAGTTAATTAGTTATTTATAGTTATATGTTTTCTTTTTATATATAAAAATACTAGCCCTAGCATAAGTATAGTAAGATGAATGAATCACTTCTTTTCATTTCCTTTTTAAATTTTTAGTGCAATATCAAAGCAATAGAAGCTAAAAAAGTAAGGACAATTCAATTTTCTATTTAATTCATCTTTTACAGTGAGTCCTTTAACCTCTATATATAAAGGGAATGGAGAAAAATAACAATCAATGCTAGCTAATCCCTTCTACATTTACCCAAAATGAGAGCTTTAACTCGATTATCATCACTTCTCCACTGGATCGTAAGAACTATTGTTTTTATGTAAAGAGCATGAGGAATAAGCTAGGCTTTGTAAATGGCAAAATCACTAAAGCTAACTCTCCAGTGATGATTATTTACATTGGGAAAAGGCAACATAATGGTAATGTCTCAGATAGTCAATTCTATTAAGCCCACAATTGCTAAAAGTACTTCATAGTCTGATTATGCCTATAAGATATGAAACGATTTTAGCTAGCAAGTTTGGCTATAGAGAGGTTTCCATTTAACATATTTGTAAGAAGAATTCTTCATTTCAAATAAAAAAAGCTTGATGTAGATGAATACTATACTCATTTTAAGGGGCTTTAAGAGGAGCTAACTTTGATTAGGCCATTACCTTATTACTATATGCAAATGTGACATTACTAATACTTTTAGCACTTACAGGGAACATGACAAGGTTATTAAATTCCAGAAGGATTTAAAAAAAGAATATATAAGTGATAAAAGTTACATAATGTTGATAGATCCAATGTTATCTCAGTAAAAGGTAGCCAACCTTATGTTATGATAAGGGAGTTTAAAATTTCATATAATAGTACTAATGAGGTAGCAATTAGAGCTAAGGTGCCTAGTACATTGGTTAGTCAAACCAAAACTTTTGGCTTTCATTAGTAAACTTATTTTACTTTATAACGAGAACATATAAGTGAACTCAATTGTCATTTATACTATTGGTAAATGTTATTCCTATTAAGTTAGTTTAAACCTTCCTAAAATAATATAAATAATAGACTTGGATGTATATGATTATATTTCATATCTTATGACTACTTTTATTTTTGCACAACCTATTAAAAATATGTTTATCTATATGCTTACTAATCTTAGTTTAAGAAACTCATGTGACAATGCAAGCATCACCCATATTTATTCTAACACAACTTCTATTATTACCTTCTTTTTATTTCAATTTGTTATCTATTACAAAATTAATAAGAAGATCTCATTATTTTGTCATGTTATAATCAAAATTTTGCAAGATATAGAACCTAAAAACTTAGAATATAATTAGTTTGGGTAGAGCAATGTAAGGCTTATATCACTTGAATACACCTCCTACCAATCTAGCTTCATCATCACCCCTTACTCAACCATTAAAATTAAATCTAAAACATCTCTTACATTCTTTAATTTAATGAAATAATATTCTTAAGTCCAATTTATGGAATTACATAATGGAACTACCTTAATTCCTAGATTAAAACTAATACAATTTGTTGATGTTTTTGTTGCTTTTAATCCTAACTTTGTCTGTGATGTTTTCCATGTGGCTAAGAAAAGATTATTGCATTTCTCTTCTAGCATAATTGCTAGTTCTTATTGTTTTCAATTAGTTCATATGGATATTTAGGGGCTTATTTCAACACCAATTTATTCCGGTTTTTAATTAATTTCTTATAATAGTGAATTTAGTGAATTATTTGGGGTCTATTTGATTAAGCAAAAATCGAAAGTTAAAACATTGATCTTGTTTTTTTTTTTTTATCATTTGGTTCTTAATTAATCTTGCTTTTTATGATTTGTTTTTTACTCAATTTCAAATACAAATTAAAGCCATTTAAACATACTTAAAGGAAAATTCTCGTTACCAAAATTTTATAAGAATCATGGCTTAGTACATCAAATGAGTTGTATATATACCCCATAACAAAATAATATTTGAAAGTAAGCAATAACATAAGAGTTTTGAGATTTCAATCATGGTTTTCTCTTAAAATTTTAGGGTGATTGGGTCAATCATGCAACATTTATTATCAATAAAATCTCATCATTTACATTGTAACACAAATTACATTGTGAACTTTAACGTAAAAAACCTCTTACCTTTTTTAACCTTAAAGTGTTAGACTACTTGTGCTTACTTCTACTCATTTCCACACTAAACACAAATTTATAACAAGAGCTATTAAGGGTGTTTTTATTAGTTATCCCCCTTAGTATCAAAGGTTACATAATTTATGACATTGAGTCACAAAATTTTCTAATTTTTAGAGATGTTCAATTAATTAATACATGTTTCCTTTAAATACTTTAAATCATCTTCTAGTTTTATAAACCAATGAACTTTCCTTGCTATCAAAAGGTAAATTGCAAGATCTTTTGGTTTTCCAAGCCCTTTGCAAGCCATTTCAAAAAACCAAGACCTAGACAATGCCACTTTATCTAGTTCAAAATCTTCAACCTCATACTAGTTCGAGATCTTCAACCTCATAAAGTTCATCTTTCATTAAACCTACTTATGAACACACTTCAACACCTTAAATTCTTATACATACCCTTTACTAACATTCTTAAATAAGGGGGTTTAGAAAGGATTATAAGAGTGTCTACTTATCTTTAAGATTATCTTTATTAGCTTAACATTGCTACTAAACCATCATTAGCCAATCTAGGTATTTTTATTTAAATTGGCCTCATACATTGGAATATGTTCTTGATTATTCTACACTTTTAGATGAGCAATTAGCATTGTCCATGGCCATTAATTATATAATTGATCATCCTATTTATAAAGAAGAAAACAATCATTCTTATTGGGAGCCATTAAGTAGGAGTTAAAGGCTTTATTAGATAATAAAACTTAGGGAATTATTAACTTACATTTAGCAAGACATCAATTAGCTATAAATGGATACTTAGAATCGAGTTTAAGGCTGTTGATCTAGTAGAAAGGTACAAATCTAAACTAGCTACAAAAAGGCTTTACTAAACAATTTGGAATAGACCACACACACACACACACACACACACACACACACACACACACACACACACACACACACAGATACATATTCTCACCAATAGCTATAATAAGTACAATTATAGTACTTTTAGTTAACTCAACATTTTTAATTGGAGTTTGCATCAATTAGATATGAATAATGCATTTTTACATAGGAAATTAGAGGAAGAGGCAAATATGCAAATATCTTTTGGCTTAAAAGAAGGAAAAACATGTCAAAGGTGCAAACTACTCAAGTCTTATATAGCCTCAAACAAGCAAGTAGGAAGTTGTTTTCTAAAGTATCATGTCTTACTCTCTCAAGGATTTGTATAGGCTAAAGCTAACCATTCCATATTTACTAGGTTTGGCATATTATCATTCTTAATAGTGTTATCTTATGTATATGATATTCTTATTAGTAGTAATAATGAAGGTTATATCATTGAATTCAAATCTTACTTGCATATTTTTTTAAGATTAAGGATTTAGGATCTTTACATTACTTCCCTAGTCTAGAAGTAAATAGAATAACAATTAGCATAACTTTATTTCACCAAAAATACACCTTTAAGTTACTTAAAGACATGATATTCTTAGAATATAAATCAACGTCCATAACTAAGTTAACCACGAATACTAGTGAGCTAAGTATTAATGTTTCAATATATGGGAAACTTATAAGCAGGTTATTAAATTTGGCCTTGATATTTGTCATTCAATGCGGCAGTTCTTCTAATTCTTATATTTTTTCAATTAATATTTCAAGGTTATGTAATGAATACTATGGTATCTAAAAGGAAGTCGAAGATAAAGGTCATTATCTGCTTAGAACTTAGAATTATAGCTTAAAGGATTTCCAAAGTTTGATTGAGATTTTGGCTCGTTTAGTAGATGACTAATTATTGGGTATTATATCTTTTCTTAGGAAAGTCATTAATATCCCATAAATCAAAGAAGTAACTTACAATGTCTAGATCCTCCTCAAAAGCATAATACAAGCCCTAACATCAACTATTTAGGATATAAGAGTTACTTTCATCTCCATTCCTATTTTATCTTATGATAATAGGTCAAGACTCTATCTAACTCACAACCCATTCTTTATGAACGATCAACACATATTAAAATTAATTATCATATGATTAGAGAGAGTGCAAAATGGAATCTTTAAGTTCCTGTCTATTTCATGGTATAATCAATTAATTGATTGTTTTACTAAACCTTTGGTTTGAAGTGAGCTTCTTGCAAAAATGTCCAAACTAAGTATGTACGATATATTTGCTTTGATTTGTGGGGGAGAGGGTATTAAAATATGAAATTGATGAGATTAGGAAAATGAATAAGTAAAGAAAGAAAGAAGTTATAGCTTGACTTGTTTTTAGACATTTATTTATTGTTGTTATCCATGATTATATAAAAATATAATCTAATTTATTTATTTATTTAGTTAATTAATTGTAATTATCTATTTTCTTTCCTTGTATGTCAAAATATTAGTACTAATACGAGAAGAGTAAAATAAATGAAATACTACTTTTTACTTTCCCCTTTTAAAATTTATTAAAATAAGAGGGTTTTATAAGAGCAAAAGATTTTATGAATATTTTAGAAAGGTTAGTATTGTAAATGAGAGAGACAGAGGGAATGAGAGAGCTTATAATGCTAAAGAGAGAGAAAGAGAGATAATATAATCTAAAGGAAGGATTGTACATTGGATACCTTTTATAGGCAATTGATTATCTTATTTTATAATTTTGATACATTGTTTGAACAACTAATATTGGAGAGGAGCCTCTGTATGTGTTCTTTAAGCTTTTATTAGTTGCAAGCTTCAGTAGATAATTGTCTTATTATATATATGTTATTATAGTAATTTCGTAAGTTTTGACAGGTAACTTGTCATCAATGACATGTCTTTTTCTTAAGTCCCAAAGTCACAATAAAACAAAGCAGACACTTAGCTAAGTTTTTCTCTAGCGACGTTAGAAAAATCGTGGGCAAAAGTTATCATATTACGACGATTTTAGAAATCGTCATTAAAACTAAGTATTTAGGGACTAAATAAAAAAGTGTCACAAAAGGAATAACATTTCGTGATGAATTTCTAAAATCGTCGCCAAATGATGAACATTTAGTGGCGATTAAGGAAAATCATTACAAAATGATCCACAATGGGTAACGATTTTAGAAATTCGTCACTAGATGAACTTTTGGTGACTCTTTCAGAAATCGTCACCATAATTTGTTAAACATTTGGTGACCAATGTCTGAAATCGTCACCAAAGCGTTCACAATTAACTAAGATTATACAAAATTTTCAGTAAAATGACATTTGTTTTTTGCTACATTTTTTACATTGTCGTTAAAAATGGCCATTTGGTGACGATATTTGGAATTGTGACTAAAAGATCAACATTTGGTGATAACTTTTGAAAATCGTCACCAAATGTTTCTGAGAATCGTCACTAAATAGTTCACATTCAGTGACGATTTCTGAAAATTGTCACTAAATGGTCCCCATTCGCTAATGATTTCTAGAAATTGTCACCAAATGTGCTACAGTAATTTGCAACACATTTAGTGAACATTTGCCTAAATCGTCACCAAAGGGTTAACATTTACCAAAATTGTTAAACTAACATTTTTATAATCTATCATAGTTAAGATATGTTTTAGTGGAGATTTGTTTTGAATGTTTACAACGTATTGTTGAAAAAATACACACAACATAATTTTAAGTGTTAAACAGTAATATTAGTTAATTATTAATATTTACTAATATTGCAAAAATTAGTTGTAAAAAATTTAAATAATTGTATCAAGATAATAATATGATATATGGAGTAGTAAGAACTTTGAATTAGAAGTTTAACAATTCATACAATCATAGATCAAGAACAATAACAGTCCACACTCAACAGTATGCAGCTTGACCCCTAACTAGTAGAGAGATTGCTTGACAAATTCTTACAGATACAACAATAAATCAACTTTAAAGTTGAGTCCAGTTGATTGCATCGACAAATGACAATGATATGATTATTTTTTTGGATTCTAAGTGCCATGAGAGTCAGTAAAGGTAAATGAGTCCCTGATGTTTGGATTCCCAAGAAGGGTCCTTACATATTTGAAGGCACTAATTAATGTCCGATGATGATTTTCAAAATCTTGATCATGATGATTGAATATAAATAAATTGTTTGTATTGTTTGAAATGTTATGTTCATAATTGCCTTATGTTGTTGATATTTTATTTATGTTAATTTATGATGACTAGATGCATAGTTTTAATGTTTCATTTATGTTTTTGTGGAATGTTACGCCGAATGTTTAGTATTTGACTATTGATCTCCTTAAATTCATGTGGAAAATTGATAATTAAGTTAAGATTATACATTATGTTCATATTTCATTTTACACAAGTTCAATATAATGACACCTGGTAGAAACAAGGGAAAGAGGGTGGTAACGACCGAAGAAGTTCCTCCCACACAACAACCAACAATTGCATCCTCGAATAAAAACAGTCAGTAACAACCTTTACAAATATCGTCTGTTAGTCATGAGAGATCTTCAGGTTTATTATTGTTAACCATACATGCAACCATTAATATTAAAATTACTCATTACATGTTTAGTGTGCTTTTCTTATTATGATTTTTTTTATTTTCAGGTTCCTATACTAGCATTAGAAAATGAAGTTGAGGCATCACAAAAAGAGCTGAGTTGCAACGGATGAATGTTGCAATGAACAGTAAGTTGTTCGTGACCATTGACCCCACGCAATGTTGCCTACTGGATAAGATCTAATCAGCAAAATTGGCCAGTGAGTTGGGCATCGTTGTGAGGAATGAATTGCTTTGCCTTCGATATGTTGGGCAGTTGAAAGAAGACAACTTGCTCCAAAATATTTTGGACAAAGTTTCGATAATATTTCAATTCATTTGATTATATGTATTGCAATTTTACTTAACAAAAACAGTAACTTAACTTATACGTGTTCTTCATAGATGAAGCTTAATATCGTTGATATTGACAAGCCTGAGGTTTCAAGCTATGTTAGTTCACTGTTGAAACAAAGGGTGACGATTATCGATATAGACTTCATAAATATTACCAGTCTTTTCCTTTGACAATGAGACATATTCCGAAACGGGTGCCTTCAAAAAATTAGAGTGAAATTTGTGATTATTAGGCCTGAGTGAAGGTTTAGGTTTTTTTTTTCCTATTCATATTTCCTTCCATTAATTTTGTTTATACATTTCATGACTACTTCTCTTAATTTAGGAAAAGTGTGAGAAAGCGAAGGTGAACAGAGAAAAAATGAAGACTCCTCATAACACTGGCTCCAAATCATTTGTTGTCGTCCATCAAGAATTTGTAAGTGTAATGTTTTCAACTTATTATTCTATTTCTTAATATAATAAATTCTATTATCTTCTATTTTTTTAAATTCATATAATAGAGCCAAATACAGCTCCAAGGAAAAGAGTGTGATAAGATCACATTCTACAAGCTATCACACTACAAGGAAGGTCAAGGTTGGACGTCTGAAGAGGCACAAAGTAATTATGTAAGTAAAAACAAATTAATATTACAATTCATTTTTTTATGTAATACTAAGTAATAATTTCTTAGTTAACTCGATTTTGTACTTTACATTGTAGGACAAGATGCAGGAGTTATTGCAGACATCATTGTCTAAGGAGAATCAGCCCAATATCAATAAGATTTGTAACAATGTCCTTGGTACAAGATCGGGTTATATCAAAGGTCTTGAGTATAGCCCTAAGCTTGTTGGTACATCTTCTTCACAACCAGCATATGTCACGGCGCTTTAAAAGGAAAAACCAGGCACTGAAAACTAAGTTACAATATACACAAGAGAAGTTAGATCGTTATATAAAAGAAGTGAACAAGCTTAAAAAGATGGTCAAACAATTACTAGGCTCGAAGTATATCAGTGGTAGTGACGATGATGAGGAGTTTTAGTTTGTATAAGACCTATAATTATTTTTTTTCCATTGTTAATGTTTATTTTATTTCAATTTATTATTATTTAAAAAATATGTCGCCAACATTAATTATAAAATGTAACAAATTTATATTTCAAATTGCACCAACATTAATTATAAAATATAACTAATTTATATTTCAAACTGTCTTAAAAATTGTAATAAATTAAAATAAATTTGTTTTTAACAATTATAATAATATTTAAATTTAAAATAAAATTTTGTCACTAAAAAAAATAGTTACCAAAACAAAATCTTCACAAAATATTATTACCTAAGTTTACAAGAACATCTCTAAAAACATTTGCTTACAACAAACAATTAGTAGCTAAAATTATTCTGCTACAGAAAAAATCGTCACTAAAAATAATTACCTACGACTACGGTTTAGTAGGTAAAAACTTTTGTCTATGAAACATATACGTCGCAAAATCATATGTACGGCGTTCTTTGTTCTTGTTGGATATATATTTTACCGACAAAATTATTGTGTAATCAAAATCTTTTTGCGACGATTTCAAGAAAACGTCGCAGATATTGTTTTGTTACCAGGATTCAGCGACCATTAGAGTGACCATTAGTTTTTGTCACAAATTAATATTGGTGACGATGCTTGGTTTTGTTGCCAATAACCTTATCTGTTGTAGAGTCACTTGACATCAAAAAATATTATGAAACAATCATCTTGTCAAATTTATTTCTTCTTTAATATTTTATATGGTTGAAGTTGATCAGAAATTTAGTAGTTGCTTCATGATAGTGAAATATTTTTCTTTGGTCTTTTCTCTAACCAGTAAACTATTGAATTTTGGTTTTAGTTGTAAAAAGATGGTAATTTTCGTGCCTATTTGTTTAAGTAGTTATGAATTTTAGAGTAGTCATACTTTGACAGTTGACGGTAAAGTTATATGGTCCAAAGCAAATTTGTCTCACCATTTCACTTTGAAGCTTTTTATTATGATGGGTGCATTTAGTTGTTGGTTTTGTTTATAATCATAAATCCAGGTTATGAACCGTGGGATAATTTTTTTTAGAAATATATAACATTGATATAATATGGCTTTATAGTCCTTTGGTTGATACTTGATTATATAATAGCCTTGATATACATGTGGAAAAAAATGTTAGTGGAAATAATCTATACCATTTCCATAATTTCAAACCAACATAAGAAATTGTATTTGGATCTAATATTGAAGAAAAATAGCTAGGCATGATAATTGATCGTGTTTTCTTATCAACAAAGGATTAAACCACGCTTGTTGACAATCAAAATAGTTATAAGTTGGTGAATATATGAGAGGATCGGCCAAAAAAGTTATTAGGCTCCAAATTTCTTAGCCCTATTACATAGGAATAATTTTCAAAATTTTTTTCCATATCTTAAATTGAAAATATCTATTTATACACTTTTGTAAGTATCCAAATTAGCTAAATGTAATATTTGAATCTCTAATTCATGCTTAGTTTGAATATATTTGTATATTATTCTACTTAAAGAATACGCTTCTTTCTTAATCTATTATATAATGATTCATATAGTTTATTTAATTTTAGATAAAAATTAACAAATTCCTAAATATTTTATAATTGTTTCTTGTCAAATATTTGTTAAGAAATTTATTTTTGATTTCTAAGGTTATTTTTTATCACTTTATGCATGCACCGTTTCTTAGACAAATTATGCTTGCAAATTTGAACTCAAATAATATTTGAGCTTTGAATTTTATGCGAAGACTATGGCAAAATTATCAAGTTGGTTATGGATTTTTGATGATATTAATGTTTTTCTTAAAGAAGTAACTATGTAAGAGAAATTTAAGTTTTGTCTAACAAATTATATTTAACTTTAGCATGTGAGCCAACTTGAAGAAGATAAAACGGGGAACGCTATTATGTAATTCGTCTTGTTTAGTTTAATGGCAGCCTTCCTTACAGGGACCTCACCTTTGCTTGTAGAGGTTGTTGATGATCCCAGAGAGGGACAATGAACTGAGGGGCTTCCGATAGAATCATAAAGAAAAAACTTGAAGCAACATGTAAGTCTTGTATGAGAAATATTTTTCTTAATTTGACTGTGATCATTTTGAGAACCAAACACTTACAAGTTCGATCAAACAGTCAATTATAGCTTAAAAGTGGACACTTTTCAAGTTATATTGCATCTTCTTTCTCAAGGGTAAAAACACCAGGAAAAGAAAGGTTTTCCATAGGATATCAAACAAATTAAAAAAAGAAATGGTACCCAACTTGCACTTTGACAAACATAAAAGAAGAGCCCACCACTACTTCCAACCTAGGTCCCTACAAGAGATAATTGTTGAAGAGTTATCCATGTGCAAAGCATTTGTTCCAATCATTTATATATAAGTTAGGGATTATAATCCTTTTTTTGGGATTTTCCATTAGAGTTCAATGATGTCTCTCTATTTAGGGAGGGTCTAAGTTGAGATTAATTAACAAGTAAAAGAATTGTCATCATCAACGAGCTTACATTATGTTAACGTGCAATTACGGAAATGCTAAAACAAATATGTATGTGATTATCTTCTAGATATGTGCGGAAACATTTCTTAACTTTTTGACTTAGTTGTAAATTGTATTTTTTCAAATAGATACCCAAAGGGTTTAATTTACACCCTATAAACAGTATCGTATAATTCAATCTTGCGAGGAGATTTGAGCCTAAGACTTTCTCGGTAAGATTCTTTTTTTTTTATAAAGGGAAAATAGAACACAAATTACAAAGCGAGTCGCGGGAATCGAATCCCAGACATATCCTCAAGAAGAAGAGAAAGGCACCCAGAGGGTGTGGTATCGAAGCGTGT
>JANZXR010000171.1:9186205-9203395 GCA_027575705.1 Erythroxylum echinodendron | reverse complement strand
TTGGTAACTCCGGGTTCTTGGGCGGCTTGGCCTGTAACAATGGCGCTGTAACTAGGTTGAGTGTGCGTAGGAGTAGATGTGGGGGGAGGAGGGTCTTCCTCCCGTTCGCGTATGCGAACTTTCTTAGTAGCGTGGCGATCCATTAAGCACAGTAGCTGTTTGGCGTTAGACTAAAGAAGACTTTTAACAAACAGGTAGTAGGCAAGACTTTTAAAGAAAACAAAGGAAAGCTTGTAGAGAGATATGAGAGCTTCTCTCTCTACCAACGGTAACTTTTGTCGGATTATCAGATCTTTCGGTAAGATTCTTTTCCATATGTTGTCACGTTATAGAGTTAGAGTTCCTTTTGCCACAACTTACTACTAGTTAATAGACAAGTGGAACAATTGGAGACTTTTTTTAGTGAATATTAAACATAGAAAATAAATTAATAAAACAGGAAATATTGATAATAATGTTGTTGAGTCTAAACCACAGAAATTCGGAAACCTCATCTTTGAACTTGCTAGAGAAAAAGTCTCGATATGATCCATCTTTCCTTTATAAGATAATATAGGTCTTTCGTGATGATGCACGGTTTGAAAAAGTTTTTGTGGAACTTCACAACAAGGTCTCTATAGGATCTGGAGCCCATCAGGAGCAGGTTCATGAGAATAATCCATATCACTTCAAAAAGGAGAAGCTGTCTCTTGACAGACCTCAAAGTCACTATAATTTGATAGCATTGGAACACTTTCTGCTCAATTGGTACTCAAACTATAAGGTCAGGAATGTAACGGTAAGGGATAAACTGAAGGTAGTTAATATTATTAATAAGTTAAGAGAGACAAGATTTAGGTGATTTGGACATATTAAGAGGAGAAATTCAGAGGCTCCAGTGAAATGATACAAGAAGATTGTACATAGAGACTATAGGAGAAAAAAAGAGAGGTCTAAGAAAAATTTGAAGAAAGTGATAAAGAATGATATAATAATGCTAGAACTTACTAAAGACATGACTCATAACAGAAAATTTTGATGTATTAAAATACAAATAAATAATCTCTTGTAAAGAGATCTGTGTAGTTTTTATAGTTTTATTTTGTTTTCTCTTTATGTCATATAATAATAATAATAATAATAATAATAATTATTATTATTATTATTATCATATTTTCTTTTTCAGACTCCTTTTTTTTTGTTCTTTTTGTTCTTTTGAGTCATTAGAAATAATTTTTCTATTAATTAATTATACAATTACGTATTATTAGATCTTTCTAAATTATTTGCATTGTTGTTGTTGGTACTCAAAATATACTATCTCGAAGCACCCTTCAAATGTTTCGATCTTTAGTTTGTGCATAAGCAGCATTTTTGCCAGTTGAAGCGAAATTGGAAGCCAACATCAACCTAATAAGTGAGACAACAACAAATGTCAACCACAAAGTCGTTCCACATCGAAAGCATGACCATTATTGAACTTTGATATGGCTTGTCAAATCCCGTTAGACATCTTGCATTTGGTTTTAGTTATAAAACGTACAACTTGATAAGATTTGCTGTTTCAAGATATGTATATGATACTTAAAAAACTCACTTTTATCTTAATTTAAATTTTTTATACGAACTGATTTTATATTTTAATTTTCAAATCACAAAAATAACACATGACGATAATCTTCGAAACAAGTACAATCCATTATCGAAGACATAACTTCATTGGTAAGTACTTTTATAACAAGAATATCATTACACTTTCATTGGACGAAGTGTACTAGTAACTTTTTTTTTTTTTTGAAAAGATGTGTACTAGTAACTTGAAAGAATATATAGAGTCAATTCTCAAGCTTCAGTCCAATCATTCTATTATCCATATGAGTTGAAGATAAAGTTTACAAAAGCTATTTACTACAACCACAATCTTCGAACTTGAGTTTTGATGTGGAATGGGGCATGATGATGGTTTGACATGCATGATTGGTGCAAGAAGCGACTTAAACAATGGTCGGTTCAGTTGGATCTTACAAAATGTACTAGTAGTAGTAGTAAGATAGCGATCCAACGAGTGATCGTGACAAAGAAAAGGACCTGGAAAGAATGGGTAGGCCATTTAGCGATAATAACCTAATTCTAAGTTTTGTGAGGTTTTAAAAATCTTAACCTGTCTCGGATCTAAAGTTCCACAAGTGAGGAATTTCATTTTATACATAAATTATAAATTTTGTTCGATTTCACAGGACATCTTTAGTTCAACGCAAGATAGTGCTGGAATTTATCTATTCGTACTTTGATCAAATTAGCCCAAAGAAGTAAACCAACACTTGGAGTTAATATATACCTAGTACCCGTAAAATAAAAATCTATGTCAATTTGCATATGATAGGTTGATTTGTGGAAATTGATATAATATATCCTTCCATAATTGAAAATATTTTTGACCCTATAATTAGTTAATGCCTTTCTAGATTAGTTTTTTCTTATTCATTGAGAAAAAATACTAACTTTATTACAATCCAAAATAGTTAACCAACTTCTGTTCACCACTAAAATCTCCCGAGTCGTGGATAAATTTTTCAAATATAAAGTGCAATTATTGTAGTTTTCTGCTTCAAACAATATGCCTTGTTTTTATTTTTAGATAATCAATAATGTTCTATCCATGTATATATATGAATTGATTTACTTCCTTCTTTTTGTTTACTAGGTTATTAAAAATTTACATTTGGTTAAAAAATTCATGATAAAAAAATTAATTGTGTTTATAGCATAAGCAGGGGTTCAAATTGTAAGTGTATATATGAACAAAGTATTGCCCAATCATTGAAGAAAATAAGCAAAAGAGGTAAAATGATGCAACTTATACCCAACTTCTCCTAGCCTACGAGGAATAGTGAAACCCTATAATATCCTACAAGGCAATCGTGCTCTCTTTTTTCTCTCCCCTGTGAGGAAGAACATGGGAAGAGAACATGAAGGTGGGGTTGGTCGGTATGGAAAAGGCATGGAGTTTGAGACAACAAGATAATGATACTGGCAACAGTTTTCACCACTAGAATGAGTGATTCTGTGATTATATGGTGAATGTGCTATCATCCTCGTAAACTCTCTTTAGCACATTCCTCATTAGTGAAATATCATTCTCAAATGAATATGTTTTTATATGAATAAAGATAACAAGGTTTTGATATCAGAAATAAAATTTGGAAAGGGCTCACCTTAGATCGTCTAATGGGTTGGATCGAATACTCAAAAGGGTCTTTATTGCTCGGTTGTTGGAAGGCCAAACTTATTTGAGGTTAAAGGAGATTTAACTACCATACTTTTTCTGATAAGATAAGATTACGACAATTCGATCCAAAAAGAAAATGAAAAAAAGAAAATCACAATACTTTATGAAGCAGTGTGAAACTAAAATATGCAAGCATTGTGCACATTTTAAAATTTCAACTGATCATATATATTCTAGAAGCCATTTTGATAAAGGAATTGTCATGAAAGTGTTACAAATTTTCCCTTTTAGTAGTGGACAACAATTAATTGTATTTTCTTGCTTTTTAATAACTTATCAGTTAAGTTACATAAATTTGATCCAGATAAAGATAATAAAGTAGCCTAATAAATGATCTAGATTGATAGGTCAAAGTTCAGGAAGAAAATGGACCCCAACCAGTATAGATCGGACCTATATCAAGCCTGTGACGGAGAAACTCAATATGAATGATATATATAGAAGATTAAAGACTTTTGTAGATATTGCAGCAAATCGTGAATGTAAGGATACTCTGACCTATTCATAGATGTATGCAGAAAGCTATAGAAAGGCCTTAACGCATCCCGGTAAGCAGATCCTGTGAAGGCAGTGGTAGATTCACGCTCATTTTAACCTCAAAAAGCTCGTTTGAAGTTGTGGAACCGAAATCAAGTATTTTTCACTTTTCTTCATTTATTTCCCTTTCACGTTCTATCCAGAACACATAGTAAGGCTTATGATACGTGTCACATGTGGTATTAGAGAGGTTACATGATTAGGTGGTTAAAAACAAAGATTTTTTGTTTTTACTCCGTAAGGTTTTCAGAGAATGACGCTTCATTTTTGGTTTTTTCTTGCTTATTATTGCTTGAAAGTGGTGTACATAATTTTAGCCTTGAAAAAAGAGTCAAAAACAAGCCAAGTGTGTGTGGTGCAAACCCGAAACTTGGCGAAAATCACATTTTTCGACGAGGGAGAGAAGTAATGTTAAGCATGTGTGGTACACGTGCCCGACAATGCACAGTAGCGGCGCTAAAGGTTGTGTATAGCGCGTGTGTTACAAGAGCCAGACACGTGGCATAAGATTGACTGGACGAGTGTTTGGTGTATGTGACACACACGCCAACATTGGTGGGCGCATGTGCATCATGTGCTAGATATGTTCCATGACTATTAAATTGGACGTGTGGACCGCACATGCCATTTTGTGTGCACACATATGATGATGTCTTTGGTGATGTCAGCAATCGCCATTGTTAGTTGACGTCAGTAATACGAACAAAAAAATTCAAAAGTTTTAGAATTCTTGTAAAGGTACTTCGAGTCATTTTAGGTCAGTTTCCGGGTCAGAGGAATTTATCAAATGAGTTTTTAAATTTTTCTGGATTTATTACATGAGTAATAAATTAAACTCCAGAAAAAGAAAATGAAGCATTCTGAAACCAAATTTGAGTGACTTTTCATGATTTGGATTTCACATGAGGGAGATACTTGAAGTTTTTGTGTCTCATGTCTTATGTTCACTATTTAGAATAGTATGATAGTCACTCAGATTGAGATATTTCGTCATAAAAGTCTCAAATCAAGTTTATTGATAATGTTTTCAACACAAGCATGTGACAATTAAATTTTGCATTTATTGATGATATTTTATCATATACGGTATGCCCATACAGAATGTGAGGATAAAATAAAGAAGTATCCCTTGTGCTTATAAACTTTTTGGGTACTGATGAGAATATAAATACCACATTAGTATTTTGAATTGTTTCTCTTGCATGTTAGGGGATATCTTTGATCTCATGTTTAGTTATTCTATCCACATGTGTTAGCCTTACATGAAATTTCGAGATATGCATAAAGGCATTAGATGGAGGAAATTCATTGCTTGAATGATCTATTCCCCATAGGTGGTAGTGCTATAAAAGTTATTGGTGTGTACTCTAATCGATTTCATGTGGAGGTCTAGTTGTATATATTATGTATTCAGCCCACATGTGTTTTATAATATGCTTGACAGGATTCTTAGTACAGCTACTATTTAATGGCTTTGAGTGTCACTGTTATCCTACATTTGTCCTGATCTTTGTGTTGTCCTTTTGTAGTCACCTTTTTGGTCAATAATCACACTATCATTATTGAACTCTTATTAGTTTCAATTCAAAGAAGTGGATAGAGGATGTATTGAATTCAATGGAGATTACAGCGATTGATATGGCCATACGTATATATAGGCTATCTCCACCTACATCTAGAAGCTCGAGAGCTCATAAAGTAGCCTATGCAGCCTAGGATTGCTCGAATAGAATGTGTTGAATGACCATTAAGAGATCCATAACTGACCATCTGCTAAGTAGACTTTTGGAGACAGACATAACGAGGGAGTTTTTTTTATAATGTCTCCGAGAGCTACATAGTTTCATATAATGCTACCATAAGTGTCTTGATAAAAGAATTATTCTCCATAAGGTATTCTAGAGAAGGGGGAGTAATGAAGTACATATCAAGAATGATTCATCTATATAATAGAATAAAGATATTAATATTCCTCTTCCTAATGTATGTATAGTTCACCAGACTCTAAGTACACTCCCTCCAGAGTTTAGTGATCTAGTAATGACATATTACTTGCAGGATGAGGAATGAGACTTCAATGCTTTAATTGTCCATTGTATTGTTGAGGAGGAGAAACTCAATATTGTTGCTTCTACAACCCTCGAAGCGATTAAATGGAAGGCAAAGGTGAAGCCTGTTAAGTTCAAAGGTAGAAAGTCTAAATCTTCTCCATATACTGATGCTAGTCAATCTAGTGTCGATAAAGTTCTTGCAGACATAAAGAAGCCAGCAGTATAAGGCTTGGAAGGAAAGACAGAAATCGTCAAGTAACTCCTTGGCTTATCAATTCATGAATCCAATTATGTTATAGCCACATCTGGCTTTTCGTTCTCAGATGGTGGAGCACCTAATTAAGTGGCTTTTACGATCCAGGGGTTCATATCTAAGATAAAGCCAACTAAAGAGGACGAGAAAATTGATGGTTGTTAACAATGAAGAAGCGAATGTAATATCTATAGGGAATGTATGTTCTGAATCTTATTGTAAGGTTCATTTTGGTTTTACAAGACACATTTTATATTTGATCTTTGTATCAATTGTGGAAAAAGAACGTTATATTTTTTTTATTTAATGCTTTTGTTGTACAGTTGTTGTTTAATACAAAACATAATATTACAACTTTCTTGTTATATGGTTTATATAGAATATTTCTTGCCTCAAATTAGATATATGCTTCTGCACAGCTTACCAAATAAATCATGAAAAGGAGAACCTGATGAAGAATAACTCATACATATCATAGCATAAAAGTTTAAGCTACATTTTCAAAACTAGGGTTAAAAGACTGATTAACGTAAACATTCTAGGGTTAAAAGATTGGTTAAGGTAAACATTATCCCAATTTTATATTTTGATGATCTGGAAATATATGTTGACTATTACGGGGTAAGTTGAATAAAATAAGGAGGGGCCAACTTATACTTTTGGCTTATTGGGTCTGATAAATGTGGATATAAGCAGACCTTATAAAGTTGCATTGTGCAATTCAAGATATGTTTTGACATTTGCTGATGATTATTCCCATTATAGTTAATATGTTTTTGATTTTGGAAAAGTATGAAGTTCTTGATGAGTTCAAGATCTTTAAGACTTCAGGTTAAGAACCAATTGGAAAAATCAATCAAGATAGTCAGATATGACTATTCAGGAAAGTATTATGGCAAATATGGTGTTTCAGTAAATAAAAAGGTCTGTTGGCCAAATATAAGGAATTGGTTAAAATAATGACTCAGTTCACTATGTCAGATAGTCCTGAGCAAAATGGTGTGTTGTCAAAAGGCATAAACACACCATAAAGGACATGAAGAAGTCAATACACAACATGACCAACCTACCTAATTATTTGGAAAGAGTGAAAACCTAGCCTTGTACACATTCTTGTATGAGGCTACTCTATTGAGGTGTGTTTATATAATCGTTAAGAAAGAAAATTATAAGCTCATTCTATTCATTATTATTTAGTTAGATATCCCGACCACTCTAAAAGCTACAGACTTTGCTATAGAGAAGAAGGGATAAGAATTAGTACAATAACAAACACTAAAGTTTTCTCGTATACGAGGTCTATGGTAATGGGGCCTTTTGACACTTTGGATGATAGCATAATATAATAGAAACTACAACTATATCGTATTTGTCACTTATACTGTTAGGTCTAGTAGATTTAGGTCTTAGTACCATTCTTATATGGGAATAGGAACCCATACCTAAACATTTAAAGGTTCCTAAGGTATAATAACTAATACAATTATATAGATCTATTAGAGTGAGATGACCTGTTATTCCATCATATTATATAGTCTATTTGGATGAATAAGACTACAATATTAGACATATTATGGATCAGATCACTTTTACAGAAACTGTTTCTGGTCACCATATAGATTTGTGGTGGGATGTAATGAATGATGGGATGCATTCCGTAAAGCATATAAGGTATGAGAGCTAGTTGATTTACCTCAACGTTGGAAATCCGTTAGCTGTAATTGAGTTTGAAAGACCAAAATGAATTTCAAGATAAAGTTCAATGGTTTACGACTCACTTAGTTGCCAAAAGGTTCACTTAAAGGGAAGGTTTTGACTTTAATGTTACCTTCTCTCTCGTATCCTCTAGGGATACATTTCGAGTGATTATGGTAATTGTAGTTCATTATAATATAAATTTACATCAGATGGATATTAAAACTGCTTTCTTGAATAAAGAGATTTATGAAATGGTCTATATGGTACAACCTGAAGGATTTTAGGATCCAGATAGAACTGACATAATTTGTACGCTAAGCAAATCAGTATACATCAAACCTCTCGAAAGTGGTACCTTATATTTGATGAGGTTTTAACCTATTTCGGCTTCATTGAAAATAAAGTTGAGCGATGCTTGTACTATAAGGTCAGGGGGACCAAGGTTATCTTCGTATTGTTGTATATGGATGATATCTTGCTTGCATAGAATGACTTGATCATATTGCATAAGGTTAAGCAACTTTTGACATTAAAGACCTTAATGAAGCATCTTTTTTCCTAAGTATGTAGATTCATCGGAACATATCTGAATACTCATTAGGTCTCTCACATAGTGTATACATTGAGTATGTATTACAAAGGTCTAATACGGTTGACTATAAACCTGTTGTAGCACCAATCTCTCATGGTGAGTGATTATTTTTGGCACAGTTTTCAAAGAATGAAGTAAAGAGAGAGACCATGAGGAATGTTCCATGTTCTAGTACAGTTGGTAGCTTAATGTATGCCTAGGCGTGCACTAAACCTGACATTGCATTTACTGTTGAACTGATGGGTGGCTATTAAGCTAACCCAGGGACAAACCACTGGAATACAGGTGAACAACAACAAGTTTTGAGACATTTAAAGGGGACCAAGGATTATATTTTGACATACAGAAGAGTCAACAATCTAAAATTCATAGGGTATAGAGATTTTGATATTGCTACATGTTTGGATGATCACAAGTCCTCTTCAGGTTACTTTTTAAGTTAGCAGAAGGGATAATGATGTAAAAGAGTGTCATATAGATACGAGTGACTTCTTTGACTGTGCATGCAGAGTTTGTAGCATGCTATAGGGTTGCTTCATAGATAGTTTGGTTCAGAAACTTGATTTCTGAGTTGTTTGTAGTTGATTTAGTGACTAGACTCATTCAGTTGTATTGTGATAATTGTACTGCTGTATTGTTTTGTAACAATAATAAGAACGTCACAAGATTTAAGCATTTGAGTTCAAATACTTGACTATAAAGAAGTTAATACAAAAAGGTGACATTACGATGAAGCATTTAAGGACTGAGGAAATATTGACCAATCTTTTAACTAAAAGTCTTCGCCTATATGCGTTTTAAAACATATATATAATATGGGTATAATGAAGTTTTTAGACACTATTAGTTAGAGATCATTATGTTTGCTCCTTATAAGATTATACATCTTAATGTATCATGACAATAAAAGATGTTCATCAATAAAGATGATCATCGTTTATCCTCAGTAGTATGTGTTATCATACATGATTATAATACATGTTAAATTCTTAAGGTTCGTATTGATCTTAAGCATGTTAAAGGTCATTGGGCATATATACAGATTGACCTTAGGCCTATGTCATTAGAACAAATACAATTTAATATGTATATCTATGGATTTTAACATGACATAAGAGGATATAAGTATTCAATCCCATAAAAGGTTCTCTAATGTAGTGTAGCATTCAGTGAGAGAGCATAAAGGTTTTCTCTAATGCAGTTTTGCATTCGGTGAGAGAAAACAAGATTTCTCTTGTACAGTTTAGCATAAGGTTTAGCCAAATCAAGACCTACAAACGAAAGATGATACATATTAGATCATACAGGTATCATTCTAGTTTGCCACACTCTATTTTCTCATTCATGTTAGTGAGGTATTAGATATTTGTAATTATATTGGACTTGTATCATATGACACATGTGTTTGACATCTTTCGGTATCGAAAGCCTTGCGGGATGGAATGATAGACTTTTGTTATCTTTGGATCAAATTTCTCTATTTTTAAACTTGGTTAACCATATAGTAGCATGACTTAACCAAATTTATAAATTGTTTTTAACACATGAATCAATAAGGCAATCAATTATTGTTCAATAGGAGAATGTTAGAAATTTTCCCATTTAGTGAATAACAATTAATTGCATTTTCTTAGTTTTTAATAATTTATTAGTGAAGTTATGTAAATTTGATCCAATTAAAGATAATAAAGTGGCCCAATAAATAATCTAGATTGAGGGGCCGAAATCCAAAAGGAAAATAAACCCTAATCAATGTGGATCAGACCTATATCGGACCTGTGATGGGAAGCCTGATATGGATGTTATTTATAGAAAGTTAAGGTCTCTTATAACTACTATAGCAAATCAGGAACTTCAGGATACTCGGACCCATTCAGAGGTTCACATCTGCAAAAAGCTACATAAAGGCCTTAATGCATCTTGGTGAGCAGATACCGTGAAGATGGCAATAGATTCACGCTCGTTTTAGCTTTGAAAAGCTTGTTTGAAATTATGGAATCGAAGTCAGGTATGTTCCACATTTCTTTGTTTATTTCGTTTTCACGTTTGATCCAGGACATTTACTAAAGCTTATGATACGTGTTACAGAAAGGCTTTAGAAGTGAGGTACTCTCCAATTGGTAATTATCTGTCTCTTTACAATGATCTCTAAATTATCTTTTGAGTAGTAAGATTTTCGTATTTGCTTAAAATGATGAGAGAGATAAAAGCTACAAGGTTTGTATAACCTTTTAGTTTTTACCCACCAAAATGCATTCTTTAAAAATTAGAAAATAAAAAATGAAAAAGAAAATTTGAATATAAAACATAAATTTTTTAATATTAAACAAATTAGTAGTAGTTCACAATTTTTCTTCTTACAAAAATAATTCTTAATGTAAAAAATTTCCAGTCATATTATTATTTAATAAATTCTAGAAAAGATGTCGTTAAAGAATTTTAATTATTTCTAATAGTTTCTATATTAAGGTTCATTCAAAATTATTTTTAATAGTTTCTCTATTAAGGTTCTTTCAAAATTAACTGTAAAATCAAAAGTTATTTTCTCATATGTTAGGTTGAAATTAAGTATATAAGGAGTTGAAAAAGTTTGCACTAGACATATATACTCTCAAATTTGAATTATTTATTTTGAAAAATAAAGAATTTGAACAAATTAATAGTGCCATTCAATGAATATTACTGTAAAATGATCTCATTATGAAAATCATATAAATAGTTTTTTAGCAACAAAATTAAAAACACATATGTATAAATGCAAATGATATTTAACCAAATTGTTCAACATAATCTTATGAAAATTGAAGTATCAAGGTTACATCTGCAACTATTCAACATTACCAATTACTCTGATGGTTAACATCAGACGTTTGCCACTTCCACTTGCACAAAGATCACACTATTCTAACCAATGATTAAAAAACTCAATTGGTCAGTTTTTGTGAATTAATAAGTTCTTATAAACTAAAATAAATCATTTAATTTTCATTTAACAATCTCATTTTTAATTAAACTTCAAACTTTTTGATAGGTAAAAAAATCTCTTTCAATCATATTTCAAGTTCTTTAATCTTATTTAATCTTTAGTCAGTCTTATGACAGTTTAATATATCGGTTGAACTTTCTAAACTTTAAATCTCTTGTCTTACTGGTTTAATTTTTAGCAGGATTAGGCTCCTTATTTATTCACTCTTATAATGGAAGGCTTGTCAATGCTAATAAGCAAGTTGATCTCATGCAATAGGAGATTCCAATTTCATTACAAATGCAACGCTATAAACCTAACTCATCTAATGTATGCTGATGATCTCATGCTTCTTTATGGGATAGATCCTTTATCAATCTCTTAATGAATGTCCTAAACATATTTGCGAAGTGGTTAGATCTGAAGCTTAACACTGAGAAGAGTAGCCTCTACATATCAACAAATGTAAGTAATATAGTTGAAGTAAGCACAATAGCTCGTACAAATGTTCATTCAATACCTTTTGGCTACTTAGGTGTACCAATCACATCTTCCAAGCTGAAATATCATGATTGTTTGCCTCTCATCGAAAGTATTAAATCCAAAGTCAATGCTTGGCAGAATAGATTTCTATCTTATACTGCTAGACTTACTCTTATTATTTCAATCTTAAGAAACTTGCATCTACACTAGCTAGTCCATATTGCACTGCCTCGAAATGTTACTAAAGAGATAAATAGAATTATGAAAGCATTTCTATTCTCAGGCAAAGTAGAGACTGTTAAAAATGCAAAGATTAAATATAATGAGGTTACTACCCTGACAAAATTTAGAGGACTTGGGATCATTTCCATTACAAGCATGCAAAAGGTTCTAATGCATAAAAGAATTTGGAGGCTCTATACAGATCAACAGGCACTATAGATCTAATAGATCCATGAATATCACCTCAAAAACACCATGAATATCACCTCAAAAACACCAATTTTTGGTAGGTTACTTGTTCGAGGGAGTTCTCTTTGTTTTTAATTAGATAATGGGACTGAGGAGTTTTATATATCCCTATATTCAACATAGAATTGGTAATGGTGAAAAAACTTGGTTTTGGTTTGATAATTGGCTAAACGCTAGCCCTCTCATCCATAATTTGAAGATTTTTCATTTAAGGAATAACATTTTTTTGAGTCTTAAAGTTTCCACTAGTCTTAAAGTTTCCACTATGATCAGGAATAATGCATGGAGTGGGAATTTCAAAGGATTTGGTTCTCTTATGAATCTTTTCCCTTAAATTAACAATATGGAGAATGAAGATGTAATCACTTGGACTCTCAAACCAAGTGGTAAGTTCTCTAACAAAACCTATCATCTGCTTTTCACCCATTACTCAACTGAAGGCCGCTGGTATAACCTTATTTGGAGCCACCCCTTGAATCCTAAAGCCTCCTTGATCAACTAGCTAGCTATTAAAAACAAACTCAAGACTAAAAGCCAATAACATGAAAAAGTGGACTTCTCTTGTGTACTTTGTAAGATGGAAGTGGAAGATAGAAACCATCTTTTCTTCCCTTTTGCATTCTCTAAAGCATTATGGTAGCAGGATCTTGCATATAAGTCCAAGTAACAACTATATATATGATTAGGAACAAAATTTAAATTGGGTCATTCGAAGCTCTAAGCAGGGAATGTTGAATGCTATACTCTATAAAGTAGCTTTCGCCACTACCATCTACATACTTTGGAAGGAGACAAACAACAGAAAATTTACCAACTCAGAAGAAGGAAAATACCAGCTAGCTAACAAAATTATTAACTAAATCAGAGCAGCACTTGTTGCTAAAAATTTACAGCATACTATTACTCCTGGCATGCTACCTAGATGGAAATTTTATTTAAATTGTTTCGTGTAATGCAGCTCCTTTTTTGTATATTTAGCTATTTGCTTATATATAGAATAGCAACATAGAAATCATCGTAATAAAAAATTCATTTAAAAAAAATCCGGAGCAATGGTGAAAAGTGATGATAAGGATATATAAGCCGACTACCGTTTTGAGACAAGGCACATAAAAGAAGAGCATTAGAGTCGTTTTCATGCAAGTATTTTCATGTCAACGTGAATGATCACCACCCAAATATTCAACCTCTTATTTAACGAGATCATTTAGAACTTAACGTGAAAAACACTATATATACTCCAATGAGGTCAACTTTGGTTTACTCGTTCTAGTTGGTTAGGTTTCGAATCATGGAGCACCATCATAGCTTTTCCGGAAATGATATTCCAAGAGATTTTTGCACCGAAAGGAGACCGAATTCATGACAAGTTAAGCTCTGCGGATGGACCACCAACGAAGACTTTTGCAGCTACGCGACACCGCACGCCTACTATATATGTACCTATCGATTTGAAACCGGTCGAGCTTATCATGTATTATTTCAAATGTTGGAAGTTGTTAGATTATTACAACTCTGGAAGATAACTTTGGTTGGTTATTCCTGCCATTGCCATCAAACAGCTGAAACCTTTCTAACACTTAGGAAGAAGGTAAACAAAGTATAACTACTACATTAATTTGTTCACTTTAAAAAAAGGGTCCATCCAGTAGAGCCTTAAGAAACTTAAGATATAGATTGAAACGCCCTTGTCTGTGTAAGATTAAAAAGAAGGCTTCCTGAAAAATTGTTCTTCATGCTCATAGATGATTGTCCTTGTCCTTAGTTCCATATTCTATATTTCAGAGGCTGAAGAGAACCGAAGTTGACTACACTTTTTCCGAAAATTCAAAAGATAGACTTGATTTAATGGCTATTTTTTGTTATGTGCTAATCAATTTTCTCATAAAACTAGTTATAAACACAGAGAGAGATCCATCAAACACTTTATGTGTAGTGTTAGAAAAAACAAACTTTTAAACATTAACTTATCCTATTATAATGCCTTCTATATTTGTAATATAAATATGACAGACATAGATTTAGTTTAACACAATATGTATAGCCAAGGTTTTATTTCTTTTGGTATTTTATAATTTCCATGTCCTTTATGTACTTAATACATTCATATCAGTCACAATTATTATAATAATCATATATAATGTCAGTATCTTCCGCAGATAAAACATTGAACATAGCACGTATTACTCAAAAGGAAACCATAACCTTTTTGGGGTGATTACGTCCCATTGGTGCTTAGTTTCATTCCATCTGAAGAAGTCGGTGTTGTTGACTAATACATTGTAGTTAGTGGATACGTTGTAAAGGTCCTTCTTTGAATTATAGAGATAGTATAGTAGAAAACGTGAGTAATAACCTTGTTGACCATCGGCTATACGTCCCCCATACGCCCCAGTACATGTTCCACCAATGGGCACAAGGACTGAAGATTTGTTACCCGCAGGAACAATAGTAGTTTCAGTTCCTGGGAACACAAATGCACGAAAACATCTAATTACGACCCAGCCATTTTTGCCAGTTTCTTCGTTGTTTATAAACAAATGGGTAGCTGTGCTGGACTCCCATAATGTGAAGGTTGATAGAGTGACAAAGACAATCGCTACCTTAAGACTACTGTTCATAGCTAAAATTTGAAGTACTTATGTTTCAAGGTCCGCTGGTTAATTTAAAGTGGCAAGTGAGGTTACTTCCTAAACCTCAAGTGACATTAATGTATTTTAATACTTCAGGAGGTACTTGCTTTAATGAGTTATTTATTATTCCATCGGTTTCCAGAATGAATTATTACTAGCAGGTGACATAAATTGTAAGCTGATATAGCATACGTACACGAAACGTTTGTACTGAAACCCTTGTCTGTTGCTCTCCACGAAAAGGAAAAAGAAAGCCAGCTGGTCGCGTAGTTCCAACGTCTTGTTGTTATTGACATAGGCATGTTAGCTGCGATTTGTGAGTGAGGAAATTAAGAAATTGGAAGCAATTCATTATTCATAAGCTTGTAATAATTGGTTTATGAAGCAGAGTGTCGGACAATTTTGCCCATTTTTTTTTTATGTTGGATAACTATTAATTTTAATTTTCAACTTTTTAATAATTTTTTGGTTAAATTAAGTAATTTGATCCAGATAAGGACAATAAAGTGACCTAATAAATGATCTAAATTAATGGGTCGAAGTTCGAGAGGAAAATAAATCTCAATTAGTGTGGACCGGACGTATATCAGGCTTGTGATAGGAAAGCCCGATATGGAAGCCATATATAAAGATTAAGGTATTTTGTAGTTGCTTATATCATTCGTAAGCATACGAATCTTCTAATCCGTTAAGAGCGCCTATGTATTGAGAAAATTATAGAAAGACGTTAATTATGTGTCGGAGAATGATTATCGTGAAGGTCTCGGGAGATCGGGGCTTGTTTTGGCCACGAAAATCACTTCGGAAGTCAAGATGGAACCGAAATAAGGTATTCCGCATTTTCATCGTTTTTAACCCTTTCATGAACGATCCAGGATATGTAACAAGGTCTATGCTACATGTTACACGTGGTATCAGAGTGGTTATATGATCGAGTTGTCCAAAATGAAGGCTTTTTGGTATTCATCCATTATGGTTTTCATCAATTTTTGATTTGTTTTTCGATTTTTTTACGTATATGATTACATGACTAGCCAAAAAGGGCAAAAAAAAGGGTCTCGGGATCACTGAAAATTGCCCTCTCTGTCGAAGGGCGATTGCACCGTCAGGCGCATGCGGTCCTATAGTAACCACCATAAGGTGGTTCGGTTGGTTTGTGCAACGTGGCTTCCTGGGATGACGGATGCTTATTGCACACGCCTCACATGGCTCGTTCTCCTATGGGTGCGAACGACAGCTATCAAGACATGTGTCGGTGCATGCAACACACGCGTGCCCTTTGACACGCGTAAGCATGACGCCTACTGACGTCAATGCTACAATATTGCTGACATTGTGCTGAAGTCAGCATCAAATATTTAAAAAATTTTTAGAATTCCCATAAAGTTATCCTGGGTCATTTTGGGTAAGTTTCTGGGTCGAAGGAATTTTTAAATTGATTTTTTAATTTTTCTAGATTTGTTACGTTGGTAATTGGATTCGAAAAAAGGTTTAAAAGCTTTTTAAATTTAATTTTGAGTGCATTTTCGTGCTTCGAACTATATAAGGGAGACACTTAAAGTTTTATATCTCGTGTGGTAGGTTTGATATTCGGTAAAGCACGATAGTCACTCTCTTTGAAATTTTTTTAAATAAAAGTCTCAAATAATATTTAAAGACGATGTTTTCAATACTAGTAAGTGATTATTTGATTGTGCATTTTGTTTTTTGCATTTATAATTGATTTTCACATACATTATACCCATATAGAATGTGAGGATAACACAAGGATGTATCTCTTGTGTTTGTGGTCTTTTAAGGTATTGGTAAGATTGTAATCACCAAAGTGATCTTTCAAGTCAGTGTTTGCATTGTACCACTTGCATATAGGGGGGTGTCTTTGGTCTTATATTTTGATATTCGGCCCGCAAGTGTTGACCTTAAATGAGATTTTAAGATATACATAAAGGCATTAGATGGAGGAAAACTGTTGCTTGAATGATCTACTCACCCACAGGTGGTAATGTCATAAGAGTTGATTATTTGTACTCTGATCACTTTCATGTAGAGGTCTAATTGTATATATTATGTATTCAGCCCACATGGGTTTCATAATATGTAACATCCCCTCACTTATGAGAAGGGTATTTTGGTAATTTGGAATGGGTTAGGATTGTTAAATAGTGCATTGCTATATTCATGCATTCATATATGCACATGAATAGGAAATAGTGAATTTTTGCACATGTAAATGTTGTAC
>JANZXR010000171.1:9151410-9165936 GCA_027575705.1 Erythroxylum echinodendron | reverse complement strand
ATAATATATTAATAACAAGTCATAATGTTAATACATGAATCACAAATATCCATTGGCCTAGGGCACACTACTAACAAGTTATATAGTATTTTTTATATTTATCTTTCTCTTTTTTAAGAACTAATTTTAAAAATTGATTTCTATATATTAGCAATTAGAATATTTGATAGGTATAATTATTTCCTTTTGTGTTACTTTAGAATCTAACTTAAAATTTCTTATAATATCCTAGTCATAAATCATACATAGATAATGCGTAATGATATGTCTATTAGACAACTTATCGACAAGGTGAATCACAAGCGGAGAAAATCAAGAAGATTCCTTATATATTCTCCTCCTGTTAGCCTATTTAGGAGTGGTGTTTGTGTCAGTATTATTCATTAGATAAAATTTTTCATAATGGAAAAATTTTATGAAGATAGTTCTATTTACAAAAAATATAGGTTAATTCATTATCGACAGCTAACCGTTGCTAAATTTAACTTCATTTGATTTCCATAAATGGAAGGAGGATGATACTATAATGAGAGTTTGGATTAAAAATTCTTTGGAAAAAAGATGTACATAAGAATGCTATGTATACCAATACAATATGTGAAATTTGGTAGAGGTTTGTGAAAGGTATGGACAAATCAATGTACATCTCTATCAATCTATGACATAATATTATACAAAATTTAAAACTTTGAGAAAATAACTACAAGTTTATTATCCATTACCATATTGTAAATGTGAGACTGCAAAAGTGTACCAACAATAGCGAGAAAGAGAAAAAGCACATCAATTCTTGTTAGGTTTGAATAGTAAATTTGATTGTTTGAGATCTAATGTGTTTTTAAATAGATTCAACCCCATCATTTAGCAAAAACAAAAAAATCTTCAGCTTTATAAGAAGAAGAACAATTCTTTGTGTAAAAGTGTTGACAACTACTATCGATTTTAAGGTAACAACTTTTGCTACAAGATATGATTTTGGAAATAATAAGAAAGGACGTGAAAGTAGAACCTAAAATTTTGAAATTAAATATTATAAGTGGTTTGAACATTGTAGTAAAGGTGGACATGTAAAAGAAAAATTATTTAAGATCATAAGCTATCCATCCAAATGGAGAAATAATCAACAAAATTAGATAGGCAATAGTAATTTTTTTTATGTCACAACCCCAATCTTAGATCATGACTGGCACTAAAGGAGCAGTAAACTCAAGGTTTATTAGACCTTAGCAAGCTTAAAACACCATCAAATCCCTATATCCATAATAAATATGAGATTCCAAAATGATCAAACTTATACTTTTAACTATCAAATAGTCCTAAAAATATCCAATTCATGATGTGCTACAATGTTGAAGTAGTTAAAAAAGGGAAATCCAGTAGTTAAAAAAGGGAAATCCAACATATACAAGACTACTGCGACTCTAAATTTAAAGGTCACCAATAAACATATATCAAATCGCCAGAGAGGAAGAAGACCATCAAAGTACCCTATTAGAAGAGATCTGAAAAGAAGATCATGAAAAATAGTTTAGGGGAATCAGACCTCACTAAGTGAATTAACACTATGATTATGTTATGCACTCCTAAGGAATTCAAATGATACATATATGTATATATTTATAATGTATTACATCCATAAATGCGATTCCATAACATAATGAATTTGTTCATAAACATGCATGCATTTCCCATATCTATCTTGTCACATAATCATCACAATCACAAATCACAAATAATGGTAAAGGACTGACAAAGGACCTTCTAACATGCCCCTTACCTATAGACTATAGCTATAGGGGCTCTTTTGTTCCACATGGGTCACTTGGTCTAAATGTAATGAAATGTCGTTCGAGAGCTACTCTCAACCAAACTGCTATAGCCTCGCTACGACATGATTGTCTTTCGAGAGAAATTTCAATCGAACCACCATAATCACGCCACCATATCATGTACCATTTATTAGTTGGCGTCCGAGAGCAAGCTCAATAAAACTGCCCCAACCATGTCATATTTCCATCAATGGATCAAATACTAACTCAAATCCATACCCGATTAATTGACGCATTATACGCACAGCTTGGTGATGCCCACTAGGTAGCTTATATCATAACAATCCTCCACATCACCGCATATTAAGACAAGCATAACATTACACAACAAAAATATGCATACATGTGATAATCCATATATATAAGTATCATGCGTGCATATGATAATGATGGTGATTTCCATGATGAATATGAACATGAATTCTAATGCATGCCTATAACCATAAATATTAACTCACAAGTAGAATATGCTCCTTCACACCGAGCCTAGCGTCTCAAAATAGAGGTTCTGCTCTTGATTGATCTATAAAAAGAAAAATAGGAATGATCATTAGAATTTAAAGCCTTAACCAATTTTAGATATCTCAAGAATAAGACCATGACTCACGACTAAAGAGTACTATTTTCTATTTAAAAACAATGATGTCATGTTTTTACAAGGAGCCTACTAAAAATTTGACAAAATTTTCCTATAAAAAAAATCCCCCTTCTAAAATAAGGGTCATTCTTGCAATGAAAATACACTTCTATATTCACCAGTTCCCACAGCTTAGTTTGAGCCTTCAAACTATATGTCCAACCCCAACTGAGTCTACATTTACACCACAAATTTCATGATAAATCCAATTCATAATTCAAGTATACCAATTTCTAAACTGAACACCCTTATTTATAGTCAATACATCCAAATAGTCTCAATTCTAATCAACAATGACTTAATTTAACCAATTTCATGCATTTCTATAAGAACATAATACTTTCCAAAATTTTAACTCACAAACTATGAAGAATTTCAATATGATGCATTTACAAAAATTGATCCATATAATATTTGAGAATTTTTAAAATTACTTTTAGTCATTTTTGGGCTGGTTAGAAAATCACCACTATTATCGGAGTGTGGGGTACCTACGCTACCATCAGAAAGGTGGTAATCTTGACTACCCACCCAAAAATGACGATTTCACGTCCATGAATCCAATGGAACTAGTCTTGTGTTGAAACTCCTCCTAGTTTGCAAGAATCGAAGGATTAAAGCTTAAAGGTAGCATATTTTTGTTCACAGTAAAATGAGTCAATCGTTATCAAGTGTCCCTCCTTTACTACATTTTTAGGGCTATTAGGCAAGATGGTGGTGTTAGTTTCACCTAAAAATGACTAAAAATAGGAGATTGGTGACTTACCTAAATAAATCAAAATTTACAGTTATGATTCCTCTAAATATGGGACGTTCTTGATGAAATAAGTTTAAGGTTTTCGTAGAGTATCTCAATATCTTTCCATAGAGTCCTAGACATTAAAAAATTGTGTTCGGATGATGAAGCTATGAAAGCCAAAATTTGGGAGTGAATAGTAACTTATAGAGAAAAAAGTTTAAGAGAGAAATAAACTTAAGCTCAATTTATACTTTTATAGGCTTTTCTCCTTATTGGTCCATTATAAGTAATTTAACAAAAATTTAGGTCATTACATTATAGATATAACAGAGGTAATGATGAAAAGAGACAAGGTACTTTTAGACATAATCAAAGCTAAGGTAAGATGGCAATAACTAACTAACAACCATTTAGTGTTGATAACATTAATGACATAAGATCAAATCTATTAACCATGATTCTAACAATATACAACAATCACTTGGATTGGGTACAGATTAATTGTTGAAACTTTTAACTCTTTTGGTTTAGCAATAAATTAGAAGCATGGTAGTAAAAATCTAGAAAATTTGTAGGTAAGAATACATCATTGGATGGTCCTGAAATAATAAGTAATGATGCTTTTGACATATGATTGGGAATAAAAAATGTAGATAACATTAAAAGGATTTTTGTTTCTATCCACTTCTTCATATTGCACCAAAAAATTCAAGTGAAAAATATTTTTCACATTCTTGATTTTAAGTGTAACATTCTTTTAATAGATAAATCCATAACAAACCTAAAATGCTTAATAACCTTTTTTCTTAACTTTTTACATTTTTAGGACCTATGTATAAGGACAATGATTGGAATGAGTAAATGATAAGATTGTGTCTATCAATTAAAAGGAAACCAAGGAATATTGTGTGGAAGTGTTATATGTTATATTATGCCTTTTTGTAATTTCATAAAGTTTTTAATACTTGTTATAAGGCCAAATAGTTTCGATCACCTTACTCTATTAATAATAAAAAAGTGTTGAATGTTTTACCTTATGATGACATTGGGGTCCTTACTCTTATTCATCTCTTAGTAGTGCTAAGTTTTCCTTAACTATTGTGAATAATCATTTAAGATGCACTTGGGTTTACCTTATAGAAAATAAATCAAATACTTGTTATTATTTGGCTATATTTTGTCACTTAGTGCAATATTAGTTAATTTAAGAGTGAAAATGATTAAAAAATTGTCTCTAAAAATATGGAAGATTTCTTTGCAACGTATGCGATTGAATATTAAACTTCTTGTGTTGCCACATCTTAACAAATTAGAAGAATATAGCATAAACACTGCCACATTCCTGATATGGCATGGTCTTTGCCTTTTTAAGCTTATTACCTTTCAAATTTTGAGCAAATGTATTATATTATTATCTATCTTATCAATTTAATGCCAAACCTAATTCTTGATAATAAAAGTCCATAGGAATTATTATTTTACAATGAACCCATTTATAATCATTTAAAAGTGTTTGGTTCCTTTAGTTATGTTCACAACCATAAAAAATAACAAGATAAATTCTACTATAGATCACATAAGTTCATCTTTCTTTCATATCCTCATAGGTAGAAAGATTATAAGGTTTATGATTTAGAGAGACAAAAATAATTTGTTTCAAGAGATGTGATTTTTATAGACGAGTTTTTTCTTTTCAGTATAATGGTCAGCCTTTCGCTTCCATGTCCATACCCATGTATGAGAATCTTTTCTTTTTTGCTAATTATGCCTAAGTTCATGAAGATGGGGAAAAACAACTGAAAATCGTAATATTGGATATAATTGTGTAGCAATATTAGATCGTCTTATGACTCGTTTTTCTAAGAGTAACATATCTAAAACCCAAACTTAAGCCTACAATGCCTTAAAAATGAAGCATCTAATTGAAACTCACAACATTCTTAACCCCATCTTTGATCGAATTCATCCATAACAGGTACACTAACATCATTATTCCTAGAAGATTTTATCTCAATATACAAAAAGAACTAGAAATATGTCCACAAAGCTTTCTAGTTGCTTTCTAGTTTTGACAATGGACTATTATCTTTATTGACACCATTTCAAGAGGCTCTTTTATTAATGAGCTCGAGTAAGGTTTATTCTATAAATTTACTAACACTCATAAAGCTTTTCTAGCCTTTATTACTTCCTTAGATGAATAAATATTGCCACAATGTAGCTAAGGATCCCAGATGGAGAAGTCATAAATCAAGAAATTTGAGTATTGATTTAAAATGAAACATGGAGTGTACATTTACTATTGGTAAGTGAGCCATTGACTCAAAATAAATGAGAAAAATTAAATATAAGTATAATGGTAGTGCTGTGTACTTTAAGGTATGACCTGTTGCCAATGATTTTATACGGGTTAAAGGGATGGACTATCATGAAACTTTTTCTCTAGTTGCAAAACTTACTACTTTGCAATTTTTATTATCAATTGTTACAGTCACAATTGGAAATTCCACCAATTAAATGTTATTGACTCTTTATTGCATAGAGATCTCTATAAGGAAATGTACACAAAGGTATCATAAGTTTTTAGTAAACTAAGTGAAAATTGTATTTGCAACCTAAACGAGTCCCTTTATAGGCCTAAACAAGGGTTTATATACTAGTTTCAAAAATTTTGAAATTCCTTAAGGTATCTTCACTTTAGATAATCCACTGTAGATAACTTCATTGTTCACTTATATGTATGGAAATTATTATATAACCTTTTTTGTTTATGTAAATGATCCGACTGTTGTTAAGAATGATCCAACTTAAATGCAATAGGTTAAACATCATGTTGATCTAGCTTTTTGCATTTAAGACTTGGGTAAAATGGCTCATAGTAAAGAAGGAATGGTACTCAGCCAACACAAATATACTCTCATTCTCTTTAAATATACATTGCTTCTAAACGCTTGACCTATTAGTTTTCCCATGAAATCATGACATAATTTTATAACAAATGTAGTTGAATCAATTTTAGATAGAATTCAATATCGTCATCTTATTGTTAGGTTGGTATTTGAAAATCACTAAACCTGATATCACTTGTCCAGTGTAGGTCTTGTTAATTTATACAAGATCTTCGAGTTCCATATTTGAATACAAAACATAAAGTTATTCAATATCTTAAAACATCCCCTAGTTGTGATTTAGATTGGGTAAGATGTCTAGCAATTAGATATTTTACCACTAGTTATATAGTTTTCCTTTGGTATAGCCTAAATTCTTAGAAATTTAAGAAGCATAATATAGTTTCATGTTCTTTAGCTAAAGTTAAATAAGACCAAGATCAAAGCTACTAGTGAATTATTTTGGTTTTTTCTACACTGTTGCACCATAAGGTTTGACAACCATCTATTATGTCCATCATTTGTGACAATCAAGCAACCTTGTACATAAAACCCAATCATTTATTTTGTGAATGTACAAAACACCTTGAAATTGATTGAAATTTCACTTATGATTGGATATTGAATAATGAGGTGAGTGCCTCTTATATTTTCTCAAATGATCAAGTTGGGAATCTCTTCACTAAGGCACTTGAAAAAGTGAATTTCTTTATTTACTAAACAAGTTAGGCACTTGTGATATACATGTTCCGAATTAAGGAAGAGTGTTGAAAATTTCTGTTACACAGTTGTATAATCGCTTTTTATACTTATCATGTGCTTTTATGTGAACTAAATCTAGGAATTAATTTGTATATATTATAAAGTAGAATATTTAGTACATATGATTTTTTCCTTATGTATTACTTTATATCTCGTATATATTTGATGGTTTCATATCAATAAGATATGTTGGAAGTCTTTCCCAACTCAAATTTTCTTATGGAGAATTAAAGGATCCTAGTTCATAGACATAACACAGATATATTGTATATGTAGTAACAATGGAGAACTTAGATATTGTTGAATTATTAATTTATGTACTTTCTGAAGAGCTTGGAGTTTGTTGCACTAATAAGGGTTATCTAATGACATATTAGAAACGAACTAGATTGAGTCAAAATATACGAAGGTTAAATGCTATATTTATCAGTGAAATTGTAATTGTTGATGTTGGCGTATTTTCATCAAACATTGAAGTAAGCATTCCCTCAAGTCCAACTTAAAATTTTGTATAAGAAACAATTTTATGAAATTATCGAAGTTAATGTATTTATGATATTATGAGTTGTTAAGTTCTAAGTAAACTAATGATCTTTGATAGTTATATTTTTATCTTTTAGTAAAGAAGAAATCAACTAGTTCAATTAACATACAAGTTAGTTCAATGTCAAGGTGATGATTCAATTGGAATGATTCAAACAAGAGGCTGCAAATAAGTTTTGAAGAAGGAACTGAACATTATTATTATTAGAAGCAGTATCATAATTAGTAAAGTTGTGAAGTGGAGTTATCAGTACTTTTTTAAACCAAAAAAATAAAGAATTGAAGGTTACAACATTGAGTGAAGTAGATTGCAACATAATAATGATAATACATTGAAATTGATGGAGCAATAAGTTATAATGATGAGCACTCAAGCATAAAATCTTCTAGCTATAAAATTGACATTTTAACTTGATATTTTTGCTTATATAAACTTAGTCATATCCTAATCAACTTAATTCTAATGTTGTAAAGCTTAGTTATAAGGTAAACTAGCTTATAGTTGAGTTAATCGAGTTATTTGTACTTTCATGACAAATTAAGTTTGTCTCAATTAAACTTTATATTTTCATATCTTTTTATCTATTGTTCATAGGATATTTTAAAATTATGGTGTGTCTTGAATATATATTAGACTTTTATCTTTTGTATATAGTCTTTTATAAAATAAAAAGAGGGTGACAGTCCAATCTGAAACAAAATTCTATTACTTCTTTGTTATTCTTCATTTTCATTTTCAGTATTATAATTTTAGCAATGTTAAGAGCAAAACACCATAAAAAGTGGAAAAACTTTGATAGCGAAATAGTTGCGGGGTCTAACTAGAATACTGGCTGATATTATATTTTGATGAACTTTAACGAGTTGATGTGAATCCAAAACAGTCAAATAACATACGTTGAATTCTTTCTGCATTAAGAGCTAAAAACATGGGAGGTACTAAGCAACTCGAAAGTAGTTCCTTTAATGGCCGCCACTTGCTAAATAAGCATACATTAATTGAAAAGGAATGCTTGGAAAATATAGGTATTTTACATGGTTCAGGACAAAATGGAAATACAACAATTGAAAGGTAAAAAAGCTTATTCTGTCCAACTCATCTTCCTCCATTAGATTTGTTCCATTTTTCCCTTCAATTTGTTCCCTTACAGTTTCTATTGATATTTTCATCTATTAGAAATCATAAATTTGGTTTTTATTTTATGTTTTTGTTTTTTAATATCTAACCTACTATCAACTAAATATATATTATTTAATTATTTAATATATTAATTATCAATAAAATATGAATAATTTAGTTTAATATTATATATTTAATTAACTAAAATTAGTTATTAATATGAATTATGAATAATTAATTTTACTTAATAATTTTATTTAAATTTTTTAATTAAATAAAATAAGTAATTATTAATAAATATAATTAAATTTAAAATATTTTAAATATATATATAATTCAAATTAAATTTTATTTAATTACCACAATATATTTAAAATAAATATTAATTTTGAAACTATTTATTTTTAATAAAATATAATGTTTTATTAATAAATATTATATAAAAGATTTAAATTTATTAATTTAATTAAAAATAATTTATGTTTAAGTTTGATCTAATATGTAATTATTATAAGTGATAAAACTATAACTATATTGACATTAGCAACTAAACATGTTTTTGTTTTTATCTTAAAGAAAAATAAAAAATAAACACAAAAGCAAAAAAAGAAAAATGAAGACTAAAAATCACAACAACATAAAAAGTGGAACCACACGACCCCTTAGTTTTAGTTTTTTAGTACATGATTGTTGATTAGATGTTCAAGTATATGACAACGAAAACCCATTTTTGTTTAAATATATGAGAATGTGGAGCTTAACTATAAAGCTATCAGAGATATTGATTAAGTATAATTTAATATTGAGCTTTAAAACTATTTTCCCCTTTACTGACTGTAGAGATTGCAACTCAATTCTCTGATTGTAATATTGAATTTTATTCATAGGAGATGTTAGTGAAAATGGAAAAGCTAACCCTTGAGTACTTGAAATTTTGGAGCATTATCCATTTCAATGTACTTAGGATGTTTAGTACTATAATGATCGTGTAATAATCATCATTATTTTTTAGAAGATGATCAAAGCCATTTGAAAATGACAAATTACTTTGTTGCTTTGACATATTATGAATATTTGGTTAATAGAAATTTATTTTCTTGGCCTTTAAAGGAGATCAACAAAATGAATATATTGAAATAGTAGTTTTGGTTTATGAAATATATGAAGGTAAAAAGAGAATAAGTTTATGTTCTTTTTGTGGTTTATCAACATCAAAGTTTACATGTTGAAATGGGTTGTTTCTTTACGTTTCTTTTACATATAAAATTGTAACACACACTTACTCCCTAGAAGGATATGCAAATGCCATACAAAACAGAATTAAAACATGCCAAACAATCTAAACACTTCCAGAAACTTAAGCATACATACATTAAATATCAAAATATTGTACTATTCTAAATACATGCAATAAGTTCCAAATCCAACTGGTATTAAGGTTATTACAAAGTCTTAAACAAAACACAAAATACAATATGACTCATTACATTGAAATAAAGCTTAAACTTAAACACAAATATACATCTTCCAAAACAAAACACATCCTTCTTTAGCCACTGCGGTTGTCCCAGCCTTAGATCTTCTTATCAGAACCTACATGGAGGCAAAACCACCGTGCTAAGTATATAGCTTAGTGAGGAATAACTAAACAAGATATAAACTGATGACTATTTTTAATAATCATCTAGCATTCACATGCACTGAAACATGTCAAATCACATACAACCTTTAATTTTTCAAATTAAAGAACAATCAATATTATTTGCATCAAAACATAATATAACATATCAGAATAGGATATACTTGCTTCAGAACAAAACTTACAAGTATCCAAATAGAATATCTTAATAACAAAACAAAACTTTAAGTATCAGAACAGAACTTGATTGTGTCAGAACAAAGCTTGATTATATCATAACAGAATTTAGTTGTATTAAAGCTAAACTTAGCTTATATCAGAATTGATCATATATCAAAACATAAAACAAGTTAGCTTGTTAATATTTTTATAGAAGTGGGCAACGAGACCAGAATAAAAGATGCCCATGATTGGTATCACAGAACAGGAGAGACTTATGTCTCAATATCAGGAGACATCGGAGTGTCAATATCAAGAGACACTAGAGTGTCATAGAATCAACTACAAACCCTTCTAGGCATGCCTATTTACCCACGACTAAGACTTGGAATTATTAAAACAAACAATTTCAGGTTTCAAAATCACATGCAAAAGATGTAGTGCATAACGTATGTCTTTATTCCATTTTCCTCAAATTGAACATATGCATGCACATCTAATCAAACTTAACATACCTTATAAGCATAAACATTTACAATAATGTACCATTAAATGCGTTATGTATTTACACATTACATATAATTATGCAAATTTCCAATTTATAAACAATCATAGTCAATTCACATTGCATAAACCCTTTCAAACACATTTGCATTCACAAGGACACATTCATCCATAAACACTCTATATATTTCAATATTAGACATATTATTCACTAACCTCACATTCTTTAATTAATTACCTTAATTAACAATCCATAACTAAATTAACTTTTACTCAATTAATCTAACATCATCTAGGTTTATTTTCAACCTCAATTAAGCTCAATTAAACCAAATTAAAGTGACTTATTATCATGTGATTCAATAAGTGTACAAAACAGAAATTACCATTTCTAAACCCTGCCCTTCCCACAATCATGACAAAAACTACCGCATCTGCCCATGTTCGTGGGATGGGTGCTATGATCATGGCCTACCCATTTTCCTGCACATTTCCAAATTTTCATACCTTGATACCAAATTCAAATCACCTTTATAACAGTCCATATGTTATACCTCAATTTTATACTACTTGTACTTTAATTCCTTATCAAATTTAGGTCTAAACCCAATTCAAAAATCATTCATTAGATAACTCACAACTCATGGTCCTACATACATCAAAACAAAACAGAATTTTCCAAACAAGAATTATTTTTCTAGCACTCAATTATCAACATCATAACACATATTTCATGCCAATTCAATTATCATAAAACTTGTATTAAAACGTGGTATCAAGTTTAGAATTCCCTTGCATGTTTAACTTCAAATTCCTACTTCAAAGAACAAACTAGTCTAACCCTTCATGCAACCAACACAATTCCAAGTTGAAGGTGAAATAGCTGCAACATAGAAGATAGCGTAAGAAAGCTTTTTTAGTGCAGTATTTGGCAAAGAGTTTGGAGTGTTAATGCACAAAATTGAAACAAAATTTAGAGCAAGGAGAGGGTGACTAATTCGGTGGAGAGCAAGAATGAGGGCTGCAGAAACTTCCCTATAAGAGCTTAACACATAAATTTCTAGGTGTCCTAATTTTGAAAGGGCACATGTCACCAATGCATGTATCCCATTTTTCTACCATATAAGCTACCAAATGTCACAATTTTATTAGGCCATTTGTCACTCACCAATGCTGCTAAATGTCAGTCAATTATACTGCCATTTGTACCTTATTTACTTATGCCGAAGCAAAACTCAGGTAGACGCTTTGGTTTTCTCAAAGTCCACAGAACTTTTTAAGTATGCCAACAGCAACGTTTTATTCAACAAAACTTCGCAGTTTCTATTTCGTGACGTTTTATTGATAGAACATTGCAAAAAATGTTACAAATCTGCGATATTTAAATAAAAGGTCACAGAAAATTCGAACTTTTAGTGACATTTTTAGAACGTCACGAAAAGTCTTCACATTCAGTGACGTTTTACCAATAAAACGTTACGAATTGTTTTATTTTCTTGTAATATTAGAACCCAACCAAGGGAATGAATTCCAGATATCGCTAAAAAATAAACTAGAGATTGCTCCCAAACGAGGTAGCCTAATTGGTTGAGAAGTTGTCAAAATAATTCTTGAATTGAGGTTATGAATTAGAATCTTCAAAGACTCTTCAGCTTGTGCAAAAAAGTAATGTATAAGAGCTCATCAGGGGCTTTTTGGGTCAATCGGTCGCTTGACTTCATTTAGTATAGTTGTTTACGCTAGAATACTTGTGTGGTCTAAAATGATTGTCATCCACAACACTTAGGTAATTTGTAAGCATTGAGCCAGATTGATCTTTATTTTCTTTAATCGAATCTCTTATGAATATCATAATTATGTGATGCATGCACTTCGGTGTTTGCTTCTTTTCATTCATTGAAGGATACCAAGTTTCAGATATCTACATCTTTAGGCTTCATATCCATAGAAGTGCATCGAATCAGGAGGTCTCTGCTTTCAGATATCTGGTAGTGCTAGCTGTGATTTATACCAAAACAAAACAGAAAAGAAAATTGTCTGATGCTAGTTAACTTGAACGAGTCTACAGGCGATAAAGCACGCAAGTAAATTCCATGATCAAGTGTGACAAGTTATTGTTGCTTGTACTTGACCACTAATGCTACTCAAGATGAGCGCAAATTGAAGCTATATGTCAAAAGTATAATGGTTACCTTTTTTTTTTTTTTTGGAGAAACTCCATTATATTACCTTTCTTTTAAGATATTAAAGAGCTATGCATGCATCTACGCTATGATATCTGGAATTATTACCAGAATTGTAGGGTATTGCCAGTTACTCATATAGAGAACACAATCATTTCTTTTCTAATCATATTAAGGTTTACATTGTCCCTGAAGTCTGGACTGTCTTTTTCCTTTTCCTGGTTTGTTAAGTGGAAAGTCGCTCCAAAGAAAAGGCAAATGGAAATGGGATCAATCAAGATCTGGCCTCACTGGTAAGAATTAAGACGTGCAAGTAACAAACCGGCACGCCTAATCCATCAAGATAGATTAGGAAGTCAAAGTTCAATGTTTTCTTGTATTCAATTACTGGGAATCACTGTGGCCAATTCAATATCAGTTGTATAATCTATAGGGAGGGGAAAGGATATGATGAAAGCCTACGTGTAAACTTTGATTTAATTGAATTTATATTTACATTAAAAATTAAATCTAAACTTTAATTTAAGAAATTCATTCTAAATTTAATATATTTATGAGAAACTGAAAATTAAATTGAGTTTAGACTTTTAAAAGTAAATAAAGAAAAATTTTAATTAAGAAACAAATTTAGATCTTACTATTATAATTATAGTTATGGAAGTATGAAAAATATGAATTACTTTAATATTAACATAATCCGTACTCTAAATAAATATGTTCCCATTGCATCCACGACTATCCCTTTTATGCTTAGCCACGGCAAAAACCAAGGGGACATTAGTCCTAATCCAGAACAATGCAAAATGAGTAACATGGGGTGCTATGATTGCAGCTCGGTGCTATTACAAAAGCTCCAAGGTTGAGGATATTCTTTTACACCATGGGACCATCCGTATTTCCCTTCCAAGCAATTGCATAGTAGACACTTGTTACTGCATCAGTTTCTCCTGAATTATACTTTTTCTTTCCCTCGTGTTAGTTGATGATTGTTGCTTCGTCAAAAACTTCCAGTCAGTGACCGTGTCAATGGTCAGAGTGATAAGTTCCCTTTTGATAGGTCAAGTTAACCCTTCACTGATTACAAATGCTTCCGAAATTCTTTTTGGGTCGAGGCTCAAACTCCAGTACTGCATATAAACTAATAAATTTCAACTAATATTATCGTTGTCTATGCTCTGAGTCTCGCTCTATGCAAACCTTGGTTTTCTTAGGTTATGTTTAGTTAGAGGCTTATTAATGAAATAAAATAGAATGCAATATTATTCTATTGTTTGGAATGAGGGTTTATAATAGAATTGAATAGAATGTGATAGAAGAGGAGGGTTTCATATTATATCTCATTTTGTCCTAAACAGTAAAAATAAAAAAAATCTCCAATTTAGGGAGTTTAGGATGGAATGTAAAATGATAAATAAATTTACATTACATTACATTGTAAAACCTTCATCCAAACAACATTTCACTATATTACATTATGAACCCTTCCATCCCTCCCAAACAACAATTTTCTAATATTACATTCA
>JANZXR010000171.1:9132825-9144691 GCA_027575705.1 Erythroxylum echinodendron | reverse complement strand
TGACCTAGTTAGGAGTTTTATATGTTTTCCTCTTTCTTAGTATGTGTATTAGGTTTGGTATGTACAGACTGTACACTTGTTGTATACACTTTCAGATTTTGAGAAATGAAAGAGGAAGGATTTTGGTTTTAAAAATTTTGTGATTTACATTTACTGGTATTATTTTTTAAATGTATGTGATGCCATGTGGAGTTCTATAGTAATTGTACGTAGCACTCCCTTATCTTAGGATATGTTTCGGAATGACCTACGGGCGTCCCGATGCGTACCCTAGGGTAATGGGGTGTTACATGCTCTCCCCATTTTTGGAATTTTGTTGAAGGATTTGAAGATTAAAACAAGTAAGTTATACTTTAAGCTTTATAGTAGTATAAATGACATTTTGATGAGTTTTTAATGTTTGTAAATGGATGCATGCATGAGTGGTGTATGTTTTCATGCTTGTGGAATGATGCATGCGTGAGTGATGTTGATGCATGCGTGAGTGATGTTGGAAGAAGCAAATTGGGTGATATAAGTAAAGAGATGAAGGATTGTGAGAAATGGAGTGATGTCTTAAAATGAAGATGAGTGAAGTAGACAAAAGTGAAGAAAAATATGGAATTAGGTTCTGGTTTTGGGTGGTGATCATTCATAAATTTGTGAATTGTGACTGGAGAATTTTGAACTAGAAATTTAGGTTTAATTGAATCATAAACTTGAAATAATAGAGAAATGATAGAATTTGGGTAATGAAGTGCGTTGGAGTATATTATATGCAATGTTTTACTGAACATACATTTGTATTTTAGCTGTAACGTAATCTGTGAATATCTAAATCAGATCTATTTTATTTTATAGTAAACTAGAAACATATGGATACATTTGTCATGCTGGAATTGAATTTGAAATCTGTCTTTAAGAGTCTTGCAATTTGGCTTAAAGTTAACAATTGTGTTTTGTCGAGGTATGAGAATAGTTTATAGTATTTTGATTATAAATTACATGATACTGAACCAAAATGCATGAATTTGATGTCACTAGAAACTATAGAAACATTTTATTAGAAGAATGTGTCACTTAAAAACCTCATTTCCTTGGTTATAATGGTCATACAAAACTGACCTAAAAATCTGTCCTGAGAAAAGCTAGAAAACTGCAAGATAAGTGGGAGATTTGTTTCTGTCACAATTGTGACAGGGGATGCCACGATCGTGGGCAGTGATTTTTCATGGAAAAGTTTTGATTATGTAAGGGTTAAACCAATTAAGTATGAAATGTATAATTATAATGCTTTTGGACTTAATTTGGGATTAAAATGAAGACATAATTTAGTAGACAAATTGCTTGATGCTATGAACGTGATGATGTGGATTTATTGAAAGAGAATGTGTAATTTAAGATGCCTAAACAATTGAATAGAGTTTGATAAAGGGATGCAATCAAATTGGTATATGAATTAGTATGTAATTATGTTGTATTAGAGGTTGTGAATTATGGGAAAATTGGCGTGAAGTGATATATAAGTGATATAACGATCGTGGCAGAAGCTGCGAAGTGATATATAAATGAGTTCTTCACTTATTTGCATGAGCTTCCTTCGCTTATTTCACACTCAATTGATAGAGAAAGGGTTCTAGAAGAGTTCTACTATGAGAGTGAGGTGTCTTGAGTCTTGTTCTTGCAATCTATGCAATTGTTGTATGAATCAAAGTGCATGCAATAAGATTATTGACCTATCTTCCATCATATTGAGCATAAACTAGAAGTCATCTAGTTTGGTGCTCAAATAACACTTATACATTATTTCTTCTTCCATATTTGTGTGTTCTTAGAGATTAAGGAAGGGTTTGGTATTTGCAACAACCCAAACAAGGAGAAGAAATAAGAAAGAAGGAGATACACAAGGTAAAAAGTTTACATTTCATGTTCTTTTATACATATCTTTGCATACATGTTAGATCTTGTGGTTTCTAGGTTATCATGGTGTCGGAATCTTGATTCTGACACTTTCACTGCATCCAAATGCATGTGATGCATACAGCCATGGCTAACCCAACAGTGGTATCATAGCTTGTTTGTGCATGTAATAGATGATGTATTGAACATGTGCAAAGTATTTGCTGGGTTGTGACTGACTTACATGTTGTTTTGGACAAATTCGTGTAAATTATAGAATTTTTGTCCTTTTTTCTTTCTTAAAATGTTCATATGATGTTCTATTATGTTTCTTTAAAAGGATATTGCAATTGAATGTCATTTGCTATTTTATTTCCAATTTATATCCAGACTGTTCATATATTGATTCCTGGGATTTTCTGGAAAACTGATTGCATATGCTGACTTTACAAAATTCGTATTAATTCTAGAAAAATTATTTTTCTGTTTTTCTTTCACTAAAATGTTTATAATATGTTATATTATGTTTTTGTTAAAGAAAAATGCAATTGATTGTCATTTTCTATTTTATTACGAATTTAGTTTTAGCTTGATGCATGTATGAAGTTCTGGAAATTATGGAAATGTGATGAACATACATGTATGAAAAATTAATATTAATCTTTTTAAAAATTGTTTTTATAAATTTTATGCATGCATATGCAAGATGAGATATTGCCACCTGTATGAGATGCACGACACTTGTTGTTAAAGTGGTTATCTTATGCATGCATGATGTAATGTTTGTCTAGTGTTAGAAGTAATGTGACAAGTGTGATACACATATGATATGTTGACTTATTCCAATTTTTGATAAATAAATCCTAGGAATTATTTATTATTAGACACATCTAGAATGTGTATAAGACTTTGAATTTTTTCCAAAAATTAATTGAATTTGATTCAATTAATAAATAAACTCAAAGTCATCATTAGTCAACTTTTTGAAAGTTAGAGTTGACTTACTTAATGACTTATAATGTATGTATTTCGGTTATGAGACCTAAACAAGGTTCTTATTAGGAGTGGGAAAAAAACTCAAAAAAACTGAACCAAACTGCAAAATCGGTTGGTGTGGAGAGTGATGGATGGTCGGTTCGGTTTTGGATATTGAAAAATCGACTATATCAGTTTGGGTGCGGTGTAGGCAAAATTTTTTACCAAACCAACCTGAACCAAACTGATCAAGTAAAAACAAAAAAGTTTGTATTTTTTATACTTCTAACTCTAAGTATATAAGGTAAGTTTGTAATTTTGCAAGTATGACAATCACCTAATGGGTCCTAAAATGAAATAAAAATGTTAGACATGTACTAAAATTAACCCATATTTTAAGGCCCAAGATTAGGGCCCAAACTGATTGAAGTAACCGAACCGAACCGAACCACAAGGCAAACTGAAAATTTGGTTTCATCTGACATTCGGTTCGGTTCGGTTTTCTTACGCCATACAATCGATTATTCGGTTTGGTCTTAAAAAACAGCTGAAACTGGACCGAACCGAACTGTGCCCACCCCTAGTTCTTATGTGATAAAAAATGTATTATTTTGATGAAAATAACATGGTTAATGCATGTGCTTGAAACTAGGGTTTCGCAAATTTTTCGAACATCGAATCGGTCTCTTTAGTGTCTAATATGTTAACTTATTTCTCTTGACGATTTTGGCCGTCAAGATAATTTTGGCCAGTGCTGAAATTGTTTAGATAAATTTGAGATGACCTAGGGATATTATAGAGGAATAATTGGTGTACGGAAATTTTGGAAACCCTAGGGATTAATTTAGAATTAATCCATGTAGAACATAGCATTTCCAGTGTGACTAGAAAAAGGCATATAAACTAGGATTAAAGTGTTTAATATGGACATCAAAATAATTGAATTTTAGAGTTCCTAATCGAATCACATTCATAATTCGGATTAGCCAAAACTAAATCTAGTATCTCATTAGGTTCAAGAGTTGAATCGAATCACGAACTTTAGATGTATAGTTAAGTCATAAGCTAAATTTAAACCTCCTTTGTGTGATACATGCATTAGATGCTTTTTAAGGGTAGTTATGGACATGAGCTCAATTTAATTGAGTTACAATAATCTAAATGTATATGTGATATACATAATCAAGATCATCCAAGTATTGATGGGACTAAAGGACAAATCCCTCAACCAAAATATTAGGACTTACGTCTTCCATTGCTATGGCAAGAACCAGAGTTCTTTTAGAGTTGGGTTGTTGGGCAAACCCAAGCCAGCTCTACACGAATATGTTCAAACCATGGAAATTAAATTTCCGGATTAATAGGTTAGTCCTAAATGGAAGTGTTGATTTGTTAGGCAAACCTAAGATCAACGTGGACAAAGGCGAAGTTGGGTTATATACATGGATGTATATAAATCAAGAGTTGATAACCTTATGAGTGTGCTAAATCAACAGTTGATGGCACAAGTTGATAGTTGCATAATTAAATGCAGTTGGTATGAATGATACCTAGCGATTGACCTAAGGTGGCTTTTTGGGCAAACCCAAGGTCATTCTTGGTGATATCGGATATTGACCTATTAAGAAAACTGTAAGTTTTCTCGAATTCATAGTGAGGGCTATGGATTTGAATAAGAATAATGGAACCCATGATGCACGTTATCAAAGTCCTTATAGATATGCATTAAGTGTACATTCTAACACTTTCTCCCGTTCTTCTAGGTTATCGAATCGTACGATGTCTTCAAGTGTGAACCTACGCTTCCTACTAGATTCTAATAAACTCACAGGACCCAACTTCTTGGATTGACTATAGAATTTGAGAATTGTTCTCAAATCTGAAAAACTAGGATATGTCTTAGATGAACCACTTCCTGATCCCCCTGTCGCCGATGCATCTGATTAAGATCAAAAAGCTTACAAGAAGCTACTGGATGATAGTGAGTTGGCTATTTGTATAATGCTGGCCTCTATGTCACCTAAACTACAAAAGTAGCATAAGGCTATGGATGCTCATACCATAGTCTACCATTTAAGAGAACTGTTTGATGAGCAAGCTCAGTCTGAAAGGTTCGACACCTCGAGGTTGCTTTTCTGTTCTAAGATGGCTGAGGGATCATCTCCAGTGTAGTATGCACTGAAGATAAATGGATATATTGAAAGGTTAGGCATTTTGGGTTTCATTATGGATCATGAATTAAGTATAGACTTAATTCTGATTGGTTTGACCCATCTAAGTATAGACTTAATCCACGACGATACCTAAGCTGATTAATCTGCTCAAAATAGCTGAGTAAACTGTCAAGAAGGACAGTAAGGATGTGATGCTAGTGGACTCTACTTCTGCTTCTCGAAATAAGAACCAAAAGAAGAAGAAGAAGTCCAAGAGGCCAGTGGGAGTTGTAGCATCGAAGAAGGAAAAGGAGACAGCATCGAAGGGGATATGCTTCCATTGCAACAAGGAAAGACATTGGAAGAGGAGCGGCAAAGTTTATCTGGAGTCACTGAAGCAGAAGAAGGCATTAGATGCCCCACCATCTACTTCAGGTAAGATATTTTTCAATAAGATTAATACTATTTCTAATCATAACATTTGGATATTAGATACCGGATGTGGCTCACACATATGGGTTGATATGCAGGGTCTTAGGGATAGTAGACCGCTCAAAAAGGGAGAGATGGACCTACGTATGGGAAATGGAGTAAAAGTTTCTGCATTAGCTGTAGGAGCATATGTTTTGTATTTTCCTAGTGGGCTAGAGTTAATTTTAGAAAATTGCTATTATGTATCTGTTGTGACTAAAAACATTGTATCTATTTCATATCTTAATAAAGCAGGATTTCATTTAACTTTTTCAAGCAATGGTTGTTCAATTAAGTTGAATGAAATGTTGTATGGTACTGCTACATTATGCAATAGACTTTACATATTATATATATCCAATCCAATCTTAACTATTAATGACAATAAAAGACAAAAACGAGATAACCTAAAATCATCTTACTTATGGCATTGTCAACTTGGCCATATAAGTGAGAAATGCATGATTAAGCTACACAAGAATGGTAGCTTAGGGTCATTTGATTATGAATCATATGACACATGTGAATCTTGCTTATTAGGTAAGACGACTAAATTACCTTTTAAAAGAAAAGGTGAACGAATGAATGGGTTATTAGACATAATATATTCTGATGTATGTCGTCTGATGTCCATTCATGCCAGAGGTGGTTTTGCGTACTTCATTACTTTTATCAATGATTATTCACAATAGGGGTATGTGTATCTAATGAGATACAAGTCTGAAGCGTTTGAAATGTTTAAATAATTTAGACATAAAGTAGAGAAACAACTCGGTAGAAGTATTAAGACACTTCGATCAGATTGAGGTGGTGAATACTTAAGCGAGTTTCTATCTTATCTCGAAGATAATGGGATAGTATCCCAGTAGACTCCACCTTACACACCACAACATAATGGTGTGGATGAAAGGAGAAACCAAACCTTGCTAGACATGGTAAGGTCAATGATGGGCTTAGTAGATCTACCAAAATCCTTTCGAGGTTATGCACTTGAGACTACTATTTATGTGACAAATAGAGTCCCTTTAAAGTCAGTTGAAGTTACTCCATATGAGATATGGACTAACAAAAGGTCCTATCTTTCTCATATGAAATTTTGAGGTTGTCTGACTTATGTGAAGCGAATTTAATCAGACAAGCTTGAAGCGAAGTCTAATAAATGTCTGTTTATAAATAACCTAGAGAAACAATTGGATATCAGTTCTATAATGCTTTAGAGTGAAAGGTGTTTGTCTCAAAGCATGTTGTCTTTTTAGAGAAAGAGTTTCTTCTAAGAGAAGACAGTGGGAGCAAAATTGAACTTGATAAAGTTCGTGATGCTCAAATAGACGCAAATCAATTACTTGAACCTGAAATTGTTGTTCATAAAGATGAGACAATAGTTGAACCTTCTAACACACAAAATGTTCGTAGGTCAAGTAGGATATGTAATGTTCCAAAGAGATATGGATTTCTCGTAAGCGAACAAAATGACATATTGCTCATAAAGGACGATGAGCCTACAACCAATGAGGAAGTTCTGAAGAGTTCAAAATCTGAAAAATTGCTCTAAGCCATGAATTCCGAAATGGATTCCATGTATAAAATCTATGTATGGACTTTAGTTGACCCACTTGAAGGGTTAAAACCTATAGGGTGCAAGTGGATTTTTAAGAAGAAAATCAACAAAGAAGGTAATGTGATTACCTATGAAGCGAGGCTAGTCGCTAAAGGTTATTGTCAAAGATAAAAGTTGACTATGACGAGACTTTTAGCCTCGTAGCTACGATTAAATCCATTAGAATACTCCTAGCCATTGCTGCTTATTATGATTATGAAATATGGCAGATGGATGTGAAGACAACTTTCCTAAATGGAAACCTAGTTGAGGATGTATATATGATACAACCTGAGGGCTTCGTATCCAAAGATGGCAGAAACGTACGCAAGCTTCAAAAATCTATTTATAGATTGAAGCAAGCATCTAGGAGTTGGAACATCCGATTTGATGAGACAATCAAAAAGTTTGGTTTCTCACAAAATCCTGATAAATCTTGTGTGTATAAGAAGGTTAGTGAGAGTGCTATTATATTCCTTATCTTATATATGGATGACATATTACTAATAGGAAATGATGTCTCAAGTTTGCAATCACTCAGAGTTTGGTTGTCCCGAAATTTTTCCATGAAAGGCCTTGGATAAGCAACTCACATATTGGGAATAAAGATATACAGAGATAGATCAAGGAAGTTACTAGGTCTTTCACAGTCAACGTACATAGACAAAGTACGAAATAGGTTTAGCATGGAGCAGTCCAAGAGAGGGTTTCTTCCTATGACTCATGGGATTAACCTCTCGAAATCTATATGTCTTAAGATGTAAGATGAGAGGACTCGCATGAGTATGAACCCGTATGCTTCGATAATAGGATCAATCATGTATACTATGTTATGTATAAGACCCAACATATCGTATGCTGTAAGTGTTATGAGTAGATACCAATCGGGTCATGGTGAGGGTCACTGGTTGGCTATTAAGAATATCCTAAAGTATTCTTGATATATAGAAATGGAGATCTCGTGGAACGGTGGAGCAATCAGTAGGAAGAGTTTCAAATAAGAGACAACTGCAGATTAGACAACCGAGTCAGAGTACATTGCAACTACGGAAGCAAAAGAAGCTCTTTGGATTAAGAAGTTCGTCATGGAACTTGGGTGGTTCCTAGCATAGTAGACCCAATATTGTTGTACTGTGACAACAATGGGGCTATTGCTCAAGCCATGGAACCGAGGTCTTATCAGAGGCCCAAGCATGTACTCAGGATATATCACCTGATCAGGGAGATAATTGATAGAGGTGATGTGAAGATAAAAAGAGTGCCTATAGATCAGAACATCGTTAATCCATTGACTAAGCCACTTCCTCAAACAAAATTTGATTCTTGTGTACTTGCCTATGGTATGAGTTACAAAGGCAATTGGCTTTAGTGCAAGTGGGAGATTGTTAGAGTAGTGCTCTAAAGGCAATCACCTTTAGCACTTTTGTACAAACTTTATTTTGATTAATAAAGCAAAAGGCATTTTTTCATTGGTTTGATATTCATTTATGTGTGAATTGATATTGTTTTCAAATCAAATTAATGAAGTCCATGATACAAAGCATACCATAAAGAAAATCATGATGAGATCATGATAATGAGATTCCTATCATATGCAATTATATTAGTATCTAAATAATCCCTAATTATAGGATTAATAAGACAGGACATTATTAATCCAGATAGACTAGCATATTATACTCCTTGATTTGATCAAGTAGTAGATCTCATAAACTATAAGCATAAGTTGTTTAGAGTTAATATGTGGAGGCTTACTAAGGGTAGTAAGTACATCGGATGACCCGCTATAAGATTATAATATGGATGATCAATCAAATGTCAATGATTAATCTCATCATAGCAACGGTTCAAATATGCTTAGACTTAAGGTACTCAAGGATATCTTGTATATAAATCCTATGCTTTGACACCATTCCTTATTACCTGAAGACGAGGTCGCTCTTAGGGTGGTGATTGAGTATAGCTATTTGTATTCGAAGGTAATTGGGTAGCCAATAAAGGATTCACAACTCCTAATAGAAGGAGATGATACCCACGGCCTCTTATCAGGGTCATTTCTCAGGAGTCTCTGGCTAGAGCAATTATATGTGTCATAAAGAGAGTCTTCAATAACACGTAGAGTAATAAGATCCCAGGACAAAAACTAATATCACTTGGATTAAATATGACATAGTCAGTCTAGTAGGAGTTGACACATAGCCCATACTTTGAACCAAGTGAGGTATAGTATGGTGAAAGGATGAATTGCATGGTAGTTGTCTATGGAAAGGTTCATAAGTTGGATAATTAACTATCAAAGTGTTTGTGTGTTAATCCACTTCTATTCCGACAAATAGGCATCATGAAAACCTTCGTGATGTATTTGAATTAAGAGTTAATTTAAGTGCCTAAAATATTCAAGAACCTAAGGGTCACGCACATGAAAGATCAGATGAAAAATAAATGTGTATGGCCTATTTAAACCAGGCCATGATCATGCCTCATAGGGCCATGACCGTGGCCTGAGGTGAGGCATGCCACGATCATGGCCAGCAAGGCCACGATTGTGATAGAAGTTGCGAAGTGATATATAAGTGAGTTCTTCACTTATATGCATGAGCTTCCTTCACTTCTTACACACTCAATCGATAGAGAAAGGGTTCTAGAAGAGTTCTAGAGTGAGAGTGAGAGTGAGGTATCTTAAGTCTTGTTCTTACAATCCATGCAATTGTTGCATGAATCAAAGTGCATGCAACAAGTTCTTAACCTATCTTCCATCATATTGAGCATCTACTAGAACACATCTAGTTTGGTGCTCAAATAAACCTTATACATTGTTCCTTCTTCCATCTTTGTGTGTTTTTAGAGATCAAGGAAGGGTTGGTGTTTGCAACAACTCAAACAAGGAGAAGAAACAAGAAAGGAGGAGATACAAAAGCTAAAAATTTTACATTTCATGTTCTTTTATGCATATCCTTGCAAGCATGTTAGATCTTGTGGTTTCTGGGTTGTCATGGTGTCGAAATCTTGATTCCGACACTTCCACTGCATCCGTATGCATGCAACCATAGCTAACCCAAAAATATTTTCTTTTGTTTTTTGTCCAAAGTATAACATGCTTTCAGGTAATTATCAGTGCAAAGATCTTTGTGTAACTCATTTCTTCTATAAAAAAGTTTCAAATCAACTCATGATTTTGCATTGTCTTTTGTCCTCCCTTCAATGTTCATTATGGTATTGAACAAATTGTCAAAAAGAAAATTTCAATATGCATCACATCTAGAATATGACGTATCAAATTCGTTTTCCAATATGGAAAATCCTAAAAGATGCTTTGTTTTCTCCAACCAAAGTTTTTACTAATGCTTGTATTAATTTCATCAGCTTCAAATTCTGTAACTTTTAGCAACCCTAATTCCTTAATCTCCTATAATATCTTGTCACCAGCTTTGTGAGGGGGAGGAGGAGTTTTTACTATCCTATTTTTAATGATTTTTTTATTGCATCTAAATAGATGATCTGGAGGAAGAAATTTTCTGTGATTGTCAAATTAATATATTTTACCCTCTTTTGGAAGATAAAACGCATCAGAATCATTGCCACAATAAAGAAAACCCAATTTCCCTGCTGTGCTCCATCAAGACAACATGACATATGTTGAAAACCTAATTTCCCTATTGTGCTCCATCAAGACAACATGACATATGCCGACAAATCACCAATGGTCCGCATCAAAGCTGCTCTCTAGACAAAATTTTGTTTCAGAGACACATCATATGTCTCAATACTATATTCACAAAGATGCTGCAATTCAGATATCAATAGTTGTAAGAATACATCAATTTAATGCTTTGGATTTGTAGGCACTGTCAAGAACTTATATGCCTCTTTCATACACATCCATTGAGGCAAATTATATGGAGTAATTATGATTGGACACGATGAATATTATTGGCCAGATTAATTAAAAGGTTGGAATCCATCTGTCGACAATCCTAACCTAACATTTTCACTTTCAGTTGCAAACTCATAAAGGGTGTCATTGAAATGTTTCGATGCCAGTGCATCTGATAGATGACTCATTATTCCATCTTCCTGTATTTGTTTATTATGCCATCTCATATGAAATGTAGTAACATCAGAAGCATATAGTCTTTAAAGTCTCAGAATTATTGGGAAATAATACATCCACTTCCAGGGTACTAATTTATGTTTCATATAACTTTTTCTAGGCTTGAACCTAGATTGACCACAAAATTTCTACTCTTGTAATTCCACATCATCCCCCCAATACAACATACATTCCAATTTACAACAATCAGTCTTTTCAACAGGCAAACAAAGACGCCTAATAAGTTTCTTCATATTGTAAAAACAATCAACCATTGTATTATTAAGAGACAGTGATTCATTATACCATCCAAGATTTTTATCAAAACTATGATCAGAAATATACCTTTCAGACTTTAAGTCCAATATTTGAGCAATTGAAGACAATTGAGTTATTGTCTCACAATTTGTCTATAGTTCTTGGTCAATTGAGTGTAGTAGGTCAAAAAACTATTTTAGATGTGGTTTTGGTTCTTCTTTAAGATTTTATATATTTTCCTAAAAGGTATAACTGGCTGCATCATAAACCATTTGCATGTAAGGAATTTGTATCCACATTATTTGTTCTAAATCCAATCCTGTAACACCCCATTACCCTAGGGTACGCACCGAGACGCCCGTAGGTTATTCCGATACATATCCTAAGATAAGGGAGCGCTACGTGCAATTTCTACAAACTCCACATGGCATCACATACATTTAA
>JANZXR010000171.1:9103420-9123478 GCA_027575705.1 Erythroxylum echinodendron | reverse complement strand
CATATCACTGTTCACAAATGCATGAGCATGAGATGTGTTTTCCTAATTTCTCCGATTAATCTCTCGTGTACCCGTTTATATAATTCAACCCGTTATCTGGAGACGGGATGTTACACCTACATCATTTACTACCCCTATACTAACAGAGATATCAAGGGTAAACAATGATGATGAAGGAGACGGCCACCAGCCTGGAGCTGAGGGACCTAATGAAAGAACTTATGTTACAATTATCAATAATATGTAAGTGAAAATACATAAAACACTATATGTTTATAATTAAGTTATAGGTTTCAATTTTCAAAATGGTATAAAATTATTTGTTTTTATATTACATTCATTCCATCTAGACCATGCTCAAGAAACATAACATCAAAATTCAAGGAGAAGATTGATATTGAGGGTTATATATAAAAGAATATCTCTCAGGCAACAAAGGAATTTTATTATCAGGAGTTTGAGGTACAACAAAAATTATTATTTTCTATTTTAATTAACAGTTTTATACATTAATTAGATAAATATTATTACATCTTGCCTCCATTAATCTAATGTTTTTCTTTTTGTTTTAGAAAGACATTTTTTGGGATTCAATTTGATGCGATCATTTATAGAGTATGAGAGAAACGAGCACGTACACATTATCGTGACTTTGTTGCTTCAATACACATGTCGGTGTATGACTGTCTTATATTTCTGAACAAATATGAAGTCATTAGTAGCAGTATTGGACATCACCTGAGGCAATGTCCATTTCAGAACGTAATTTGACCAATAGATATGGAGCACCGGGGAGAGCGAGTCTTCTTGTATATACGAGATAATCTATTACCCACTAAGAGCATGCAGAGAGACTTGTAAGTATCTATACTTTACATTTATATTCTCATTTCTTTACTTTGTTGTATTTTAATTGAATTTGATTTGTGAATTTTGAAATAAAAATATGTGTTTCTTGTTGAGAATGATAATATTATAAATGTCTGGTGCTATATATGGCTATGCTTTTAAGTTTTTTCTTTGTTCAACAAGAGGTAGATATCATAAAAATAGAGGAAACTTTGCCGAAATTTTTATAAATTCTAATTCAATTATATCATTTTATTCTTATGCAGGATCAGTTGCAACAGTCGATACAATACATAGCTCAGTTCCGTAATGAGGTGGATGAGTTGAAAGATAGGGTAGCACCTCATTGCACCAATTAGAGTATCCGCTGTTTCCAAATTAATAGTGTACTTTTGTTCATTTTATTTGAATTGCGAAAACTTATTATGTACAATTTAATATTTTTATTATCAATTAAGATATTTTCAACTATATATCATCAATCAAATTTATGTTTAATAAATTAAATGTATACTATTACATTAATAGCTGTCTAAATTATGCATGAATTATAACATCATGAAATAAAATTTATTAACAGTATTAACAGTATATTATTAAAAAAATTTTGATTTATTTACCGACAGATATCGATGGTTCAGTCAAAAAAATTAGAACCATTACTGACAGAAGAAGACTAACCGTCGGGAATCACAGGTGGAATAACCACTTCCGTCCATAAAATCACTAGCGGAAAAAGAATAACCGTCGGTAATGTTTGAACAAACTTACAAATGGACAACTGTAAGCCGTAGGTAGTCACAGACGGAACCAACTGTAAGTTGTCGATAATCATAGATGAAATAACCAACAGTAATCTGTCGGTAATCACAAATAGAATAACTAACCGTAGATCGTCAGTAATCATAGATGGAATAAACAATTCCATCCGCAAACTCACCGATGGAAAAAATATAACCGTCAGTAATGTTTGAACAATCTTACCAATAGAAAATCGTAAACTATCGATAAATTTACCAACGAGAGTCATGTTCCATTGGTAAATAAACTGACGATCAACCGCACAAGAATTTGTCAGTAAATTTAATTTCGTCGGTAAATTTACCAGCAGTACATTAGTTGTCCGTCGGTGCATTTACCAACGGAACATGATCTTACATCGGTAATTATTAGCTACGACTGTTTCTATGACGCTTTTATCTGTTGGTGATGTCCGTCGCTAATCTAAATTACCTACGGAATGTTAATGTTTTTTGTCGATAACGTCCGTTGCAAAATGACATTTTTCTTGTAGTGTATCCCAATTACAGCCACCTTGTTTTCTATTAACTAGTGATAACATCTATTACTTAGAGATAATTATTACCTTTAATATGCTTTAATCTTCTTCTCTATTCATATTATATCTTATCTCATGTATCTCAAATGGTGCAAAACTCTGTAAATTGTGTGAGAAATATACAATACAATTATTCACTTCTTCGCTAACAAAAAGTTGCGTTGAGAAAATATTAGTGACAAGAATCACTTTATTTAATACACAGTTACTGTCGAAATCCCCATCAGTGATTTAATCAGTTGTACAGTCCCCACTTGCACATGCATGGAAGATTTCTTAAACATGCAAGTCAAAAGACAACATTAAAGTCTGGTTGAGTTAAGTTCATCCTAATCTTGGATATAACATTATTAAAGCCCTACGTACTAAAAAAACGTTATCTGATAGGTCATAAAGTTTTCCCAAGGTGTGATGAAACATAGATAGTTGTTACTAGTTCCACTTATGATTAACATAACAATCTTTTGTGGTGCCATAGGTATACGTTGCTTTGTTGTTTCATCTTTTTGTAAGAGTGAAAATAAAAATTATCCTTGGAACCCTCCCAGATCTTGGTACCCGTGAGTTTGTCATTCAGGAAGTGATGCAAAATGGGTCTTGGAGTATCTAGAAAGTTGTGATCTCCTAAGCAGTTCCTCACAGTATCGGTACCCAGCATGGCAGTAATTTATACTACAACCTAGTTTCTTTAGAACCAGCCAATTTACCTGACATAACTTGTAACAATAGTAAACCTGCGACTCTGGTTTCTAACCGAAACTAGAAATGGATATTTCCTTAAATGACAAGATTTCAATTTGGTGAAATGGGGTCATATAAATATGTTAAAAGACTTACCAAACACATACAAACATTACTTGCTATGACTTCCCCTTTTCTTTGGCCCTTTTTTCTTGGATTCCAAAACTTGGAGACCCCTTTTTTTTTTGACAACAACATAATATCTAAAAGTCTAGCCGGAGCATGTGAGTGACCTTGCCAGCGCAACCACCGTAATATCTCTACATCATTGGGAAGTGCAAGCTTCACCAATTTTAGAACAAGTGTTCCAACTAGCTTTAAAGAAGATAGAAAAACAATAGTAAACTTATTAGTATACCACACGACACATGCATTAAGGTTTTGAATTATCAAAATAAAATAACAAATGTTAATCACTTTTAAGTCTTTTTAATTTGGACTAAAACAAATATATTTATTTGTTTGTATTTTTATATATTTTGAATCAGTTAGAACGATATGCACTTATCAAATTTATAGTTAAGACTTAGATTATGGAATTCCAACAATATATAAATTTGAATTTGTGATATAATTTTATGTTCTTTAAATGTATAAAAGAAGAGAATAAAATACTCTTTTGTTATCCATATAAGTTAGGAATGAGCATGCACTTACAAGTTACAAGCGAAGATATTGGAAATAAGAAAACTGAGGATGATAATCATCAACAGAACAGAAGAAAGGAATGGAGGGCATGCATATAACTTGATTAGAATCCTGTTTCCATACTAGGAAGCTTAAAGAATAAGGAGTGAGTATGTGATGTTATGTATTCGGTAGGCTAGATAGGGATCTTTCGACGCCAAAAGGTGCCGGACTGAGTGAGGCATGTGCCTTCTCACATCACTCTTTATCACGTGGGGTTACTTTGCCACCACACACAAGACCCACTTCTGTCTTCTTTTTTGCGCTTCAGCTTCAGCTTCAGCTTCACTTATTTTGTTTTTCCTTTTTTTTTCCCCCCTCACCTCTTCACACTCCTCTTGCATACACACACAAAGAGATATCTCATTTATCTCTTCATACGTTTCAACTGATTATTTAATTTTCACCAAATCCAATTTAGACATGTGTAATCAATCTCAATATATACAAGTATATATCTTTAACATGACTAGTCAATAAAAAAAGGTACCATTAGCTTTGTTTTCTCTTTTGATTTTTTCCTTTTTCTTTAAAAATAGCGGAAGGTATAACTTTTTGTTCATTTACTTATTGATCCTAAAGGGTGTCTCAACCTCAATGGTTTCTTGCATTAACCAACAAAGTTAAACCCTTGGTCTAAACCGAGAAGCAGCAGCAGCATGAATTAACATTGGTAGTTTCTTTCGTAGTGTCCATACGGTGAGAAGCCTCCGCTTGTAGTACACAAAAAAAGGTATATCCTCCTCACATTTTGTACGTTGCTTTGGAGGTAAGTTAAAGCCAATAAGAAGGGCAATCGAAAAATTTATGTCAACAAAAACATCCAAAGTTTTTATGGGCGGGCACACACAAATTGTGTGAACATAATGATTTTGTTTTTTAACGCCGGCTCCGCCCTTTTCAAACAAAATTGAACCAGGAAAGGACAAAGTATTACTCGGTTAATGGGAATTTGTCCTATCAGTCCTCAATTTGCAGGCCCTGATACAGGAATTATAAGAATCAGCCTGGGGTTGCCTTTCTCTTTACCAAATGGTAATTTTTTTTTAACACTAAAATAATGAAGTGAACTGTGGATTAGTGCTTAATTCAAAATACAGCCATTATTTGACTCTTCAAATTTCAAAGTTTTTGGTTTTGGTTATAGGGGCTCCGTGAAGGCCCAGATCAGTTAACAGGCGACGTCAACAAAATGAATAATACAAGATCAACCCCCCCGATTACAGGCCAACGGTACAAAGCAACCCTTCTCATGCTGAGTTAAACTTAAATGTGTAAACGACCGCACCACATACCAAATTCCAACAACTTAAACAAAAATATAATTATTTATGCAGAGAAAGAGAGAGATTGGTGGAGACGGAGGGGGTGCTACAACGGTCAGATTGGGAGGAAATTGAACTGACGCCGTCAAAATATCTGGCCGTCCTGTCAGCTTCAATTCAAAAACCATAAACCACCGTAACGGCATTATGCATACGTCTCTCTCTCTCTCTCTTTTTCAATTTCTAAATTTAACTCTCAACAACACCTAACACAAATACACAAACAAATACTCTCTCTCTTCCAATATAAAAAGCCAAAGCTTCCATTTTCTCTCTCTTTCTCTCTCTTTCTCTCTTCTCTTCTCTGTAAAATCTCTCGGAAATCATCGCACAGATATATTTTCAACAACCCCTTCACTTTGATACAATTCTTGTAAGTTCTTGTGATAGATTTTCAAGTTTCTTCTGCTCACTTCTCTTGATCCATTTTCACTTACCTGATCTCTCTTTCTCTCGCTGTTTTTACGTGCATTTATACATACACCTCTGTCTGCATCTCTACGCGTGCGCGTGTGTTATTAGAACACATTGAGTCTTTAATGTTTCTGTCTTTATCTCATTTGTTGTGATCAGTGCGTTATTGTGTGAGCTGAGCTGAATCCGTGTACTGAACTGGTCTTTTTAAAAAGATTCAGGGAACAATGTGTTTATGTAGGATATGGAATTATTTTCAAGATGGTGACTTTTTGTTGTAAAATTAATGGACTTCCTATTTTTGTGGATTTGCGTATGGACTGTTTTTATTTTAATAAATTAGTTTGAATTGTCTTTGTTTCCGTCTAAATTTCGTCTGACTGACTGATCTGATACTCAGCTAAGGGTCGTCATTTAGTCTTCTTTTCGTTTAGTGTTCATGGTTAATTGGTTGACTAGGTGAGTTTTTGCTCGATCAGCGATTGGCTGAGAAGAGGCTTGAGGTTGTTTTAAAGCTAAGTTAGAGGATAGAGCTGAATGGATTCTTCACAGTCAAGAAGAGGGGGTTTGGTTTCCATATCCCCATCGCATACTCCACGCTCAAGTGACAAGTCATCACGAGATCTACGATCAGGGGAATCAAATTCAATTACCAAAAATGATAAAGATAAGGGTGTCAATGTACAGGTTATTGTGCGTTGCAGGTCAGTTGATTTGTTGTCTTTTAATGGGTTTGAGTTTGATTCCGGATTCAATTACGCCTTCCAGAGTTTTATATTGGATAATTGATGGAGCTTCTGTTCATGCTAGGAAGTCTGAGGTCTTTTTGACTTCTGAACGATTGACTGCCTACTGCTTTAGACTGGAGACATTTTTTGCTTTGGCTGTCGTCATTAATCAGTTGTTTTGTTTACATTCTTTAGGCCTCTGAATGACGATGAGCTCAAAGTACATACTCCAGTGGTGATTTCATGTAATGACGGTAGAAGGGAAGTTACTGCTGTTCAGAATATAGCTAACAAGCAGATTGATAGAACCTTTCTATTTGACAAGGTCTGCCTTACAGTTCAAAATAACACTCACAACATGGATTTATATATTAAGTTTGATCTTGATATTCTATTTGATAGTGATAGACAATTGACTTGTGGCAATGGTTTTAACTAAGTGGTTTTCTTATAGGTTTTTGGACCAACATCCCAACAAAAGGACTTGTATGGTAGTGCAGTTTCTCCCATAGTATACGAAGTTCTTGAAGGTTACAACTGCACCATCTTTGCCTATGGTCAAACAGGAACGGGAAAGACTTACACTATGGAAGGAGGAGCAAGGAAAAAGGTTATATTTTTGGGGAGATATTTGTTCTCTTAGTTTTCTGCTTTTAGCTGCAACTAAGCTTATTGTTTTTACTCCCATTGTAGAATGGGGAATTTCCTAGTGACGCAGGTGTCATCCCAAGAGCAGTAAAACAAATTTTTGAGATACTGGAAGCTCAGAATGCTGAATATAGCATGAAAGTAACATTTCTGGAGCTATACAATGAGGAAATAACTGATCTTCTGGCTCCAGAAGAAACTTCCAAGTTTATAGATGACAAATCTAAAAAACCCATAGCGCTTATGGAAGATGGAAAAGGTGGTGTTTTTGTTAGAGGCTTGGAAGAAGAGATAGTGACTACTGCCAATGAGATCTACAAAATTTTGGAGAAAGGTTCTGCAAAGAGGCGTACAGCAGAGACCCTCCTTAACAAGCAAAGCAGTCGTTCTCACTCAATATTTTCCATCACTATTCACATCAAAGAATGTACACCTGAGGGTGAAGAGATGATCAAGTGTGGAAAGTTGAATCTAGTTGACCTTGCTGGTTCGGAGAATATCTCGAGGTCAGGTGCAAGAGAGGTATGGCATAGCAAACTCCGAATCTTTTCTGCTATAAAATTATTTTAATATTATATGGTTATAACTAGGTACAATCTTCAACATTCTGCTTTAGGTCTTCTTACTCGCTTTTTCTGTTAATGTTTTCGTTTTCTTGTTTCATGGAATGCTTGAATATTTATAAAGTGATAACCATTTTCAGGGCAGAGCAAGGGAAGCAGGAGAGATTAATAAGAGTTTGCTTACACTTGGTCGTGTCATCAATGCTCTGGTCGAACATTCTGGTCATGTACCTTATAGGTAATAGTTGAAAGAAAAGATTAATATATTTAGCATATTTATAGTGTTCTTGAACTCCAAAAGTGATGTAAATGGAAATACATTTTTTAATTCAGGGACAGTAAACTAACAAGGCTGTTGAGGGATTCATTGGGAGGCAAAACAAAGACATGCATAATTGCAACTATATCTCCGTCCGTACATTCATTAGAAGAAACTCTAAGTACTTTAGATTATGCACACCGTGCCAAGAACATCAAAAACAAGCCAGAGGTAAATATCCTGCTTGCTATTTGATGGCAGATTCTATGTTAACTGTCTACTCATCCAATTTGTAAGTTCTCACAATGCCAAACATATCTTGTTCCGGTTGGTTTGATTCTAACTTTGGTTTCTCTTTCAGATTAACCAAAAAATGATGAAATCTGCTATGATTAAGGATCTGTACTCCGAAATTGACCGGCTGAAGCAAGGTATTTTATGGCTTCTTTATGTGAGAAAAAAAAAAAAAGAAACAGACAAAGCATTACTCATTTGTCTTACTGTTAATTTTCATGCGTAAATTGTATGTATTCTATTTTCTTTAATGTTCATCAGAGGTTTATGCTGCAAGAGAGAAAAATGGAATCTATATACCACGAGATAGATACCTTCAAGAAGAAGCTGAAAAGAAGGTTCTCACCTCATGATAATATTCTTCATCTGAGTCCTTAACTGAGTTTTCTGATGATGTGTAACTATGTAGTTCCTTACGCTTTGCTTACCCAGGCAATGGCTGAAAAAATAGAGCGCATGGAACTTGACTCAGATTCCAAGGATAAGGTGTGCTTTATCACGATTACATTTTCCCTACTGTTCTTTCCACTTTTACAACTGGTGATCAACAACTAAATATGCTATCATCCTGAATTGAGCAGCAAGTGATGGAGCTTCAGGAACAATATGATTCCCAGCTACATTTAACTGAAGAATTAAGTGAGAAGCTTGAAAAAACCGAGGTAAGTATTTCAAGTTACAGCTGCTTATACCATTACACCTTTCTGCTCCCGTCTTTTTTGAAATCTGAAGTTAATTTTTCAACCTTAAAAAATTCAGAAAAAGCTTGAGGAGACTGAGAATTCATTGTCTGATCTGGAGGAAAAACAGAGACAGGCAAATGCAACAATAAAAGAGAAGGAATTTTTAATATATAATCTGCTCAAATCTGGTAAGATGGACTATCTGCACTTAGCATCCTTTTAGGATTTCTTCTGTGTTATGATCAATGTCCAAACTAGTGCTTGTGGTACCTTTTCTTTGGTTTATCTTTTATGGCTTTTTTTACATTATGTCACTGGGCTTGTCCATTTTTCAGAGAAAGCACTGGTGGAGCGTGCATTTGAGCTCCGGGCTGAATTGGAAAGTGCTGCATCGGATGTGTCTGGATTATTTGCAAAAATAGGTTTGGCTTAGTTTGGAAGACGACACAGTTTCTGAATCGTCGCAAAATAATTGATTTATAATGTTTCATTTTCAGATCGGAAGAATAAAATTGAAGATGGGAATAAGGTGCTAATTCAGAAATTCCAGTCCCAGTTAACCCAACAGCTTGAAGTTTTGCACAAGACTGTAGCAGCCTCTGTGTCTCAACAAGAGCAACAGTTGAAGGTCATGGAAGAAGATATGCAGTCATTTGTATCGACAAAGACTGAGGTAAGATTAAATGAGATTTTAGCCGGGCTCATCTTTGATATTAATTAGTCTTAGCAAGAACTAAGGCGTTGCATGCGTAAAGGCTGCCGAAGAACTTCGAGGAAGAGTTAGACAGCTGCAAACCATGCACGGATCTGGGATTAGAGCTTTGGATGATTTGGCCAATGATCTTGAGGAAAATTCCCAGTCAACCCTTTCTAATCTAAACTCTGAAGTTTCAAATCATTCACATGCACTTGAGGGTGTAAGTGTCAGATCCACACAACTGAGTTTTGAGCAAGAAACATCCATCCTTTTCATTTTTCTGACGTCAGCTTTACTTGATTCAGCTCTTCCAAAGAATAGCTTCCGAGGCTGATGCTTTGCTTAACGATCTTCAATATAACCTTCATGTGCAAGAGGAGAAACTAGGTGCATATGCACAGAAACAGCGGGAGGTATGTAATTGTTTGACGAATTTTATCCTTCTTTGTCTTGCTGTTTTGGTAAATGATTATGTTTGGATATTGAATGCAGGCACATCATAGAGCTGTGGAAACTGCACGGGCAATTTCTAAAATAACAGTGAATTTCTTCGGTACTCTAGATATGCACGCCTCCAACCTCAACCAAATCATAGAGGAGGCACAAACAGTTAATGATAAAAAGTTAACTGCACTGGAGGAGAAGTTTGAGGTTGTTACATTGCTTAGTCTATGTTATTTTATTTCTTGTTATTTAATATTTTTATGGTACTTGTAGGAATGTGCTGCTAATGAAGAGAGGCAGTTATTGGAAAAAGTGGCAGAGCTGCTCGCAAGTTCAAATGCAAGGAAGAAAAAATTGGTATGTGTATGTGCAACTCCTCTGTTGAATGGCTGGACCTTTGCCCTTGAAAAAGGTTATCTCAATTTATGACTACTTGCATGCATGCCTCAGGTGCAAATGGCAGTCCATGATCTTCGCGAAAGTGCAAACAGTAGAACCAGCAAAATACAACAAGAAATGTCAACTATGCAGAATTCTACGTCATCAATAAAATCCGAATGGACACTCCACATGCAAAAAACTGAATCCAATTATCTTCAGGATACTTCTGGAGTCGAGAGTGGAAAGAAAGATATGGAGGAGGTTGTTCATAATTGGTAAGAATATTTTGATCTGTTAAGCCAATGCAATTACTCTGTTATTCTATTTTACTCTTCTGAATTTGTTCCAATCGCAACATTTCCAGTTTGAATAAGGCAAAACTGGGTGCACAACAGTGGAGGAATGCTCAAGAATCATTGCTAAGCCTCGAGAGAAGCAACGTTGCTTCTGTGAATTCCATTGTCAGGTATGCCATTCCCATTAGAGTTGATGAATCTTTTGGTTCAATAACATTCAACTGATTTTTAATTGTCCGATCAGTGGAGGAATGGAAGCCAATCAAGCCCTGCGTGATCGGTTTTCATCTGCTGTATCAACTGCCATTGAAGATGTTGGTGCAGCTAATAATAATCTCCTCTCCTCAATTGACCGTTAGTATCCCTGATTTTGCTCTACATTGTCTGTAGTTATTTATGCCCCATGTTGTTCTTGTTAAGTGACGAGCAAAACCTATGCAGATTCGTTACAACTTGATCATGATGCTTGTGGAAATCTCAATTCAATGCTAACTCCCTGCTGTGAAGATTTGAGAGAGTTAAGGGGTGGTCACTACCACAAGATTGTAGAAATTACAGATAATGCTGGAAAATGTCTTCTGACTGAATATAAGGTCAGGCATCTAACGAGCGGAAAGATTTTGAACACAAATAACTCCATACCAAACATTTTAATATGTTCACTCGTGTGTTGCTGATACTTTTTTGTATCCTTTTACTAAACAGGTGGATGAACCATCTTCTTCAACACCGAGAAAGAGGGGTTTCAATCTTCCAAGCATTGCATCAATTGAAGAGCTCAGAACCCCAGCTTTCGAGGAATTGTTAAAATTGTTTTGGGATGGAAAATCGGTGAAGCTAGCAAATGGAGATATGAAGCATCTACTAGCTGCATATGAGGCAGCTCAATCCATGAGAGATTCCAGGGTACCTCTCACTGCTATTAACTAAAGTGAGGTGTTGTACAGAAAATATGAATTCAAGTTAAAGCTACTACTACCGATTGTTTGGTTAAAGAAAAAGTTCAGCTTGGATAGAAAAATATATAGATTCTTTATTTGTTTTGGTTCGTCAAAAATAGGACAAGAGTTTTGGTGAATGCAGTTGAAAGTCGATGCCTTTTGCTTTTACATGTACCCAAAAGTTTTTATTTGCATCAACTCTTTAAAACAATTATCCATCTTAAGAGGTGGAAATTAAAGAAGAAGGAAGAAAAAATAATGCCTACAATTATCCGGAAGCGATTGATTCTGATTTTGCTTCAGTTTCTATTCAAGTAATAAATACATAGCAAAACAAAGAACTTGTACTACAGAAATACATCATGAAAATAACATCATTGAAGAGGTACAAGTGGAACATAAAGACAACTGCAAAAGTTATCAACATCTCCAAACTGCGATGGGGATACGGCAACACGTCTGCCAATGTTCCAACAACTACAAGCAGACAGTGAAGGGTCCATGGCAAATGAAGCCAAACCGCATATTCCAAACAAGCCCTTGAACATATCCTCACTTTATCACCAAAATGGACATTTTTATTTATTTATATTTTTCCATGTGTGAAGTCTCCTCGCTAATCTTTTTGTTTTTTTTTAATCAATATGCAAGTTTTTGGATGCGATACAAAGGAAGACGAGGAATTCTAGACTAAGATGGCCTAAGGGTGTTCATGCCTAAGCCCAAACTGGCCCATTTTAGTCCCTGCCTGATTTTACTCTTTCCGAGCTAACCCTCTCTCCTCATGCGTGGTTCATTGCTTGCAGACAAAGCTAACAAGAAAAGAACTAAAGAAGGAAACATAGGATTATATTTAAATTTTATCCCCCGATAACCCGAGTTCGTAAAGACATGATAAAAATGGTCATGCTATGACTATTATAATGTTAATAAAAAGTACTGAATTGGAACTTAGTTGGATGCCCAACTGACTCTCCAAAAGAAGATTATCGCAATATGGGAAAGTTACAACATCTATTGGGTACCAAATTACAAGATAACCACTTGTTCTAAAACATGACTTGAATCTCCATATGTTTGCTTAATTAACCATACTATGTTTTGTGTGCTAACTCCTAATTAAATAAAGAATTAGCGATCGAGGCCTTTAAATGACGAACTTCAAGCCTGTGAAATTAGCCAATGTTCTTCGTTAGAAAGCACAAAGCAAGTATGAAAGCAAACAATTCTGATGCCTAATTTATGAGAAACCCTCGAAATGAAAAGCAAAATAAAAACATAAGCTTGCTTAACTACAAATACCTGCAATTTGTGGATGTAGGTCTTCATTGCTTAAGAATAGGAACAATCAACATAAACAAACTTCTTAAAAGACCATGTCTACAATTTAGATTTTAGAACAAATTCCATAAAATTAAAAAAAAAATCAAAGACCTTTTGAGATTTTTCCCTCTAAATTTCTTAATATTATTAATATGTGTTTAGAGTTTGTATACAATCTCCACTTTATAATATCACACCTCTAAATTAATTAGCATCACCCACTAGTATTGCTTAAGACGTAGATTTAACCACCACATTTTTCTTCATTAAAACAAAAAGAATAAAAATTATTAGATAGCTGCCAACATGAGGGCTACAAAATACAATTTGGAGCCAGGAGCGACACTCTACTAATGATGAGTTACTCGTCAAGTATACAAACAAACGTAACAGATTGTCATTCTACGTTCTTATATAGACATATCATGTTCTTGAAGTTATTCTTATTTTGGACATATAACTAACATAACTTCCTTCCGGATCATAACTGCCTATCTAAGTTACCCTTGCACCTTCCATTTATTGTTTGCCTCTTCCCAAAAACCAGCTTGACCGTTTCATATGTACTCTTGTCTCTCTGTCTGTACGAATTGCCATAATTATAACAAATCGTCTCCATGCATGCATACAAACTCCTCCATTTTGATTAAGTTATTGCCAGAAGAGCATTTATCCATATCTTGTCCAGGTCTGATCGATATCAGTGTCAATGAGCAACAAGGAAGAGTCTTCAAGATGGATGCTGGACAGCGTTGAGATTGATCAAATGGTTAACGTACCTATAAACGATGATGGACACAAGACTAATTCATGTACACCATCTAGACCTGCCAATGATTCACCAACCAATATCAGGCATTCTGGTAATCTTGGTATGTCCCTAAGAAGAACAACAAGCAATTTTGGCGCGTCCATTAAGAAAACTACGAGCAATGCATTGAGGAAAAGTGGTGTTCTGGGTCCAGCGCCGGCACATTCCCGGCCGCCAAAAATGGAAAGGACAGCGTCAGCAGCAGCTAGAGGGCTTAACAACCTCCGGTTTCTTGATAGGACGGTGACAGGGAGGGAACAGGACGCATGGAGATCCATCGAAAGGCGGTTCGATCAATTTGCAATTGATGGGAAGCTCCCTCGAGAAAAATTTGGAGTATGCGTCGGTGAATATCTCTCTTCTTTTTTTTTTAACATGTTTCTCGTACTTTGGCAGGCACACATCAGAAAACCAAATGAATCTGAAAAGGGCAAACTTATATTTCCCTTATAGGAATGGGAGATCAATCAAAAGACTTTGCTGGAGAAATATTTGATGCCATTGCAAGGCGTAGAATGGTGTGCACCATAAATGGGATAACTCGCGATGAATTGAAATTGTTTTGGGAAGATATGACTAGACAAGATTTTGACACTCGGCTCCAAATATTTTTTGACATGTGAGGATATTTTGTAAAAATTCACTTTCAAACAACCATGTACCTGAGTTCAGCTTACCAAAAGAAAGTTTTGACAATGAAAACTTTTGCAGGTTTGACAAGAATGGAGATGGTAGGCTATCTGAGGATGAAGTGAAGGAGGTGAGTGAGCGTTCCCCTTTCTGTATAGATATAAGAGGTAGTGATGTTTCTCATCACATGCTTATTTTTTAATGGCAAAAGGTTATTGTGTTGAGTGCCTCAGCAAACAACCTCGCAAATCTTAAAGAGAACGCGAAAACATATGCAGCTCTAATCATGGAAGAACTTGACCCCGATCATCATGGATACATAGAGGTTCATAGAAACGAAAAGAACTACTGATATTCGTCGTAAAATTCAGGCTATGTGATCAATTAACTAGTAACTCTAATTCTTTCAACTTTTTATTGGATTGATCAGATGTGGCAGCTAGAAACTCTACTAAGGGGAATGGTGAGCCCTGATGGATGCCCTAAACTGGAGCACAAAGATGAAAATCTCCTCACAAAAGCCATGATCCCAAGTAGATACAGAACACCTGTTAGCAAATCCTTTTCATTAACTATAGAACTGATTCACGAGAATTGGAGGAGAGTGTGGGTTGTCATTCTCTTGTTAGTCATAAATGTGATTCTTTTCCTTTGGAAATTCAACCAGCACAAGGGCTCGCCTATCTACAAAATCTCAGGAAATTGTCTGTCTGCAGCCAAGGCTACAGCAGAAAATCTCAAGTTTGATATGGCTCTCATTCTTATTCCTGTCTGTCGGAAAACACTTACTATGCTCAGATCATCTTTTCTTAATAATTTCATCCCTTTTGATGACAATATAAACTTCCACAAGATGATTGCATTACTGATAGCGATAGCCACAGCAGTCCACACAATAGCTCATTTGGCTTGTAATTTCCCATTGTTGACTTCATGTCCAAGAGAGAAATTCATGGCCGTTGTTGGACCACTGTTCAAATACCAACAGCCAACATATTGGTCTCTCCTATCAACTACAGTAGGCATAACTGGGATCCTCTTGATTCTCATTATGACCTACTCATTTACCCTGGCAACACACTATTTCAGGAAGAATGTTGTCAAATTGCCAGGGCCATTTCACCATTTGGCAGGTTTCAATTCTTTTTGGTATGCACATCACTTGTTGATCTTCTCCTACATCCTTCTCTTTTTGCATGGCTACGTCCTCATTTTTGAAAAGCCTTGGTACGAAAAGACAGTGAGTCCAACCTGATCCACATCCTCCAATAATTTGTTCTAAGATTCCCAGCGGGTGAGTCTGTTGCTAAATTTCTCCTGCTATTATGCAGACATGGATGTATATAATCGTTCCAGTATTGCTGTATCTCTGCGAGAGACTCTTCTCAAGGTTTCAAAACCATATTAATCATGGAGTAAGCGTCATTAAGGTATGAAACTCTTTCCTTAAATGTATATCATCAAGTTTCATTCGCGGATAAATAATCTTCTAGTTTCTATTGCTCTTTTGGACATTGCAGGCAGTGGTATACTCGGGGAACGTTCTTGCATTATACATGAGTAAACCTCCTGGCTTCAAGTACCAAAGTGGAATGTACATTTTTGTCAAGTGCCCGGATTTATCACAATTCGAATGGTGATTGATAAGATATAATCTCTTATTAATTACGAAATCATCATATTTCCATGTTTAACCACTATAGTTCTCATTTGGTACAGGCATCCCTTTTCAATTACTTCTGCGCCTGGGGACGATTACTTGAGCGTCCACATACGAACATTAGGAGATTGGACGACTGCACTCAGAAAGAAATTCGAAAAGGTTGCATATGAACATTATCTTACAATGTCAAGACAATAGCTTTCATGTTATTGCATTTGTATGTCATGACAGGGAATTTGTCACGCTGATAAAGCAATTACATTCCAATCTCTAAGGCAGTTGACATAGTGAGATATTTATGTTCCCTGAATATGTGTCAGCTCCTGCCCTCATAGCTCATCCACTTATGTTCTCATGTTGTTCATGTCCTGAACTGATAAAACTTCTTTTTCTTTTGGTCTTTATATTTTCCAGGTATGCGAACCTCCAGCTGCAAAACAAAAACCAGGAAGCCTGATGAGAATGCAGACTAAAGCACTATCGGATTCCAACTATGAAGAAATACAAGCAACGTGAGTAAGGTGGTTGTATAACTGCCCAAATTCTTCAGAACACGTGAGATCTGTATATAACATCTCATTTTTTATTACTACAGATTTCCAAAGATCCTTATCAAGGGGCCATTTGGAGCTCCTGCTCAGAATTACAAGAAGTATGACATTCTCTTGCTAGTAGGTCTAGGAATCGGCGCAACCCCATTTATTAGCATCATAAAGGATCTTCTCTATCACATCAAGCTACACGCCCCAAAACCGGTGAGTTTAGTAACCAAATTTAATTTCCTTAACGGAATATCTTCAAATTATCAAGAAACGTTATTTTCCTGACAATAATTGCATACACAGGACCAAGAGTCATCTGCAAGAAAATATCCTGAAAGAGCCTATTTTTACTGGGTCACAAGGGAACAAGGTTCTTTTGAATGGTTTAAAGGTGTCATGGATGATATAGCAGAATATGACCGCACTGTATGTTTTTCAATCTCCATGTACCACAATTTTGCGTCTTTCTTTTCCTTTCCGCCACCGATTAGAGTAACACTTTTGGTTACATCGGCTCTTTCAATGACACAGAACATGATTGAAATGCACAACTACTTGACTAGTGTATACGAAGAAGGAGATGCAAGGTCTGCGCTTATTGCTATGGTGCAGAGACTACAGCATGCCAAGAATGGGGTTGACATTGTCTCCCAAAGCCGGGTACAAACAAAGTTGGATTTACTGATCAGGAGACTATAGATGTCCTTTTAAATCGTTATCCTAACATAGTTTGATTACATGTGACAGATAAGAACGCACTTTGCTAGACCTAATTGGAGAAAGGTGTTATCCGAAATGGCAAACACATATCCTTCTACTAGGATAGGTAAGTCGAATTGAAATATCGCAAGATCATACAATAACCTAGAGGCCTTAAATTAAAATGCTCATTTGTCATAAAGTACAGAGAAGTGGTATTTACTGTCAACTCGAAATTGGCTTGACATGTCCTTTCTAAAGTCCGGAGTTATTCCGCCGTCATGAACCATTAGAAGCTTGTGCTCATTGATTGGAAGTTTTTTTTTTCCCCCTTCTGTTTTGCAGGTGTCTTCTTCTGTGGAAGTGTTGTTCTTGCCAAAACATTGAAGCAACTTTGTCAGGAGTTTAGCCTGAATTCGACTACCCGCTTCCAGTTCCACAAGGAAAATTTCTAAACAGCGAAGTACATTGATGTCCTAAAATCTTATACAGAATTTTATTGACAGCGGCTGTTCAGCCCACAACAAAGGAAAAATGTGTATATAGTAAATGCATCACAAGATTCATGACATTAAGTTTTAGGATTTATCTAGATTTAGATTTTTTTGGGAAAATATTTTAGATGTTACCATTAGTCGAGCTTAACAATAAGTCAAGAGAAATTTTGTATCTTGACTCTTGAGAGTTCATTATCTCATATCCTTTTATTACATAATGTACAAGAAATTATTCTTTGAAAATTTGTATTATAACTGTAAAAGTTTAAATATGAGATTTTGGATTAGATAATTAAATTTAATTTCTTGTAAAACGTTTTACATAAATAATAATTAACTTCTAAAATATCTCGTTGAAATGCAATATTACAAGAGACAAATTCAAGGGCTATAGCTTTATCTTTGCCTAAGACCAAAGACAGACATCTTTAAGTCAATAAAGGTACAATCATTCTTGACGGATTCTACAATACTATAGTAATTTGTAAGGTAAGGTGCTTTACAACTTCTGCATAATCATTTTCTAATATTCCTAATGAATTTTGAAAACTTTTAGAAAATTAATTCCGTAAGAATTACATGTGATTCAGCAACAGATGGTGATGGAGAAGGAGAAGGAATTGGAATAAAAGTTGCCCAAGTTACAGTTCGTTCCCAATTACGGAACACAATACCACAACCTGCTCCCTGCAACTTTCATAGTCCATCAGTAATCATTTTCAGCAGCTCATCCCGTGGTTTTGATCTTGAAACTCATACCGGAGATGAAGCTTGTGATTGTAAGAAATTCTTGCAAGTTAGATTCAATTCATTTTGTTCTGGATCCACCTTATTACACTACAAGAAAAACTGCATTTAGGAACGGAAAAATATACCAAATCCGTCCCAAATTCCGTTGCAACAATACTTAGGTACAGATTTTGGAACTGAAAATGAGATGTCGGTATTTAGTTGGTCGCAAAGCTTAGGGACGGTTTTTTTCGTCCCTAAATTAATGGAACGGAAACATTTGTCCCTGGAACCGTTCCAAAAAATCGGTCCCGATTTCAAATTTCATACTTCATTTGGGACAGAAATTTCCATTCCAATATGTTGGCAGAACGGAATTCGGAAAGGACATATCTCTTCAGTCGGAACTGAATTTGGGACGGAAATGTCCGTTCAAATTTTGCCCGCCACGGAATTTGGGACGGAAATTGCCATTTCTTAGATATTAAACTTCGGACGGAAAATTCCGTTCCAATATTCTTTGTGACTAATTTTGGGACGGAAATTTACATATTTTAATGTTACTTGGGACGGATTTATGGACTGAAATTTCCGTTCTGCCCACAATTTTGGAACCGATTTTGGGACGGATTTTGTTTTCTTTGACGTTAATTATTAATGGACGGATTTAGGGACTGAAATCTGGGACAGATTTATCTTTTATTTTTGAAGCTATTTTTACAATCAATTTCCAATTCTTATAACAACATTATTTGGCTGTTTTTAACTGAAATATGATAATAAATGAGATTAATAGATTTAAACATAATATGTATGATATTTATAAATTCTGTTATATCCTTAATATCCAACATCATTCATATTATCCATAATATAAATATCTAATAGTATCAATACATGACCTATATGCAACTAATATCATATCTAATATCCATAATAATTTTCAAATTATTAAAGTCACAACAACTATGGAGCCCTAAAATCTTCCTGGGCATTGATAGCACAACGGGTCATGCTGGCAGGGGAGTGCTCACCCATGAGCTTCGTTAGTGACTGCCGAGACTCTCCAGTAGATGCTCGACCAGGAGTTGGCATTGGAGGCAAGGTTGCTCCCATGGATTGAAATGCAGAGAGGACCCATTCTTTAAATTGTTCAAGCTCAGGACTTTTTTCAACTAGTTGCGTCTTCAATTGAACCACTTGTTCTTGTAATTGGAAGTTGGAAGAGGTCCCACAAGACATCAAACTAGCAGAGGAAGTAAACTCACTAGCAAGGTTGCCAGTCCTATATATATATATTCTCCCTTTATATTCCAGGAACAACTCCACCCACAATTGATCAGGATTGACGGTGGCTGGATCATCCGCTTGGCTAACCTTTTCTGTATATACTTTTTCAAATTTATCCTACATACATGAAAGGGATTTAATGCATTTAAGCAAAGCTTGCTTAAATTAACAATTGGTGGGAACACAGTACAACGAAAGCATCGAATTATGTATAGAAATCTTACTAGTGTTGCACGATCCCGCTCATTTTGCATGTTTCCTTCCTTGTCACTATGAATGCATATTAAAAATTCATGTTGACTTGGAACCCTTCCCAACTCCTTAATCTGAATGGAAAAAAAGAAGTAAAAGAAACAAATAGAAGTATAATTAACTTTATGACTGAAACAAAAAGAAGTATAATATGCATAAATTTAAATTGCTTGTTAGTAAATTTCCATCCTCTCTTTATGCTTCTAAGTTGAGATTGAGCTACCACGATATACACCAGTTGAATTGACTCCATCAAATTTCCTATTTCTTTTTGCTCGCTCATGTTTTTGCTTGAAATCATCCGATGCCCAGATTTTCAGCATCTCTTCCCAA
>JANZXR010000171.1:9078401-9092813 GCA_027575705.1 Erythroxylum echinodendron | reverse complement strand
ATTGTTTGTATATATTTCTATATAAATAAAAATATAAATAAATTATTTTTAAATATAAATCACATATAATAGAATAACATAAAATAAAATATATTAAATAATTAATAATAATATTTTATATAATAAATAATAAATTGTATATAATTAGTAATAAAATAATAATAATTTAATTATTTTAAAATAGAAAATATATTAGAATTATTCTTTAATTGTTTCTATATATTTCTATATAAATAAAAATATAAATCACATATAATGGAATAAAATTTATTAAATAATTAATAATAATATTTTTATATAATTAATAATAAAATAATAAAATTTTATTACTTTAAAATAGAAAATATATAAAAAATTATTTATCACGGTTGTGACTTGAACCGTGACTTTTTAATTGGACATGATTTCTGTTTTAAAATCATAACATTAAACTTCCTGTAATAACCATTTTAATATCAGGAGTATAATAGTCATTTATTAAATATTACATTTTATTCCATCCATCTTTCAAACAACATTTCACTACATTACATTATGAACCCTTTCATTCCTCCCAAACAATTTTTTACTGTATTACATTCATTTTATTATAAATTGTGTTCTCTTTTGTTCTGCTCTGTTTTGTTTCATTCCATTCCATTAATTAGTATCCAACTAAACAGTTCCATAGTTTTACAGGCATGTTGAAACGCTGGCCCAAAATTGTAGATTCTCTTCCTTCGTAAAGAGCTCATATAACGATGTGGACAAAGAAAACTCTCTGATTACGTTTTTCTTGAAAGAACTTGGGTTTAACGTGTCAATTACAACATCTTAATGATGAAATGAAAAACGTTATAGAGGGCATGAGTGTTAAGTCATTAAATTACACTTATTTTGGACTTAATTATCTTGAATGTGTTGAAATAATTATCCAAAATTAATGGAATTATCTTATAATTGTTTACAGATGATTTTCAACACCTTAGAGACGAAATTGAATCAAAAAGATGCAAAAGAATGAAGAAAATTCTCAATTCCTAATTTGACAGCAATTCTGTGACTAAGCGTGGGCACGCCTAAGGATGGAATAAATCTATAGATCACTTTTCAAAAGTCAAAATCGAGATTCTCACAATCTTTGAAGATTATATTGCCATCTTTCAAGGGGATTAGCAACCTAAAATTAGGGGATACAGTATCAGAAGAGAATCAAGGAAAGATAAGGGGAAAAACAAGCATAAAAAAGAGAGGATGGTGGTTCACGCAAGCTAGACTAGGTTTAGAATAGATTTTTGTTTCTGCCCTTTTTTTCAGTCTTTTTACGGTTTCTGCATTTTCTCTATTAGTATTTTCGTGTTTTTCAGTAAAAAACTAGGGATGGAGACTTTACGCTTTGTTATTTCTTTCATTTTCTATTTTATTATGAGTAGCTAAACTTTTTTGTCTTGGTTGAGGGGATCCGTGTTATCTGCTAGTATGTGTGAGATGTTTTGAATAAAGTTTATGTTGTTAATAAATATTGAATATCTTCCGATCTACTCTTTCTAATTGAATTCCTTGGTTTCTAGGTGCGCAACTAGGGATTAATATGTTCAACCGCTAGATTAACGAAATATGACGTTCAGTTTCGCTAATCACAAGTAGCAATTAGGATTGTCTACTCTACGTTAGAGTCAGAAAATTCTAAGGAGGTATTCGCTTGATTGATTGCATGTCGTACATGTATTTCGCTTGCTCATTGGTTCTTGATTCGTAAAGTTATTATTCAATTAGACCTATGATCGTATATAGGTTGTTGTTTAATAAGAATGCCAGGATACATGTTTCTAGTCATTACACTTAAAAGAAAATACCCCCCAATGAATGTTTATTAATTATTAAAATTTTATATCGAGGATCTATTTTAGTGTGATAACATCGGTGACCTAAAATCAAAGTTTGTCTCTTATATTTTCATATCTAATTATTTCTCTTTATTTTCGATTTTTCTTATATTTTTCCTTATATTATCGTGAATCAAACCCCCTCAATTTCGTTACTTTCTTTTAGTTTTAAACATCGCTAACCTTTACCATTAAAAATTCCTCGTAGGAACGATATTCACTTATCACTACTACATTCATTTGTATTAATGTAAGTAATTTCTTTTGAATTTGGTTGCAGGCACTAGCAGTACCAATGAGTGAAGGATCAAGTGTCCCGATACTCTTGTCACCCCAAAGTGCATAAGAGCAAACTTCATATAGCCACATTTTAAGCCAACTATTCAAAACAGTCGTAATAATGATAACAGATAACGTTCTCTATGCACATGGTTTTCTTTTCATTATATCTTTTCTAGCTAATGTATGTTCTTTACATATGATTTATCTCCCTAAATGTACAAATAGAACCACGTTATATTAATTAATAAATATGTCAATTGTTACCTTCTGTGTCGCCGAAGTAGAGAGGCATTAAGTAATAGCATGTTTTTATTCCAGAAGATGTAATAGCTAACTAACAATTTAACATTACTCAACAGCAATTTTCTTTGTGTACAGTACAGCGTAGGCTACTTGAAATGCCTCTTATCACCATCAGATCACTACATACGTCTTTTTGTGTCTTGGAATTATTTCATCTATACAATCACCATCGCAGAATGCAACCCATGTAGGATGTAGCTGCTACATTTTGTTTCTTTTTTAAAAATAATTTCTCTGGGACGGATTTTGTGTTGCTTGTTCCGTATAACTAAGACGTGCTTTCAATATCGGCATTTGACCTGTCCGAAAGGTCCAACACAAGGCGAAAAAAGCTGGGTATATGACTGTAGCTGTCCTATGTACTGGTGGAAATTTTGACAGCTTTAGTTTCTGAAATAAACAATGAAAATGTACACAAAACCAAAACAGTTTTGAAACCCAATGCAGGTATAAATATGGAAAATGAACATTATTATATATTAAGCAGACAAGGCAGTAGATGAGAGAAGATAAGTTGAAAGGACCAGTAATAAACTGACCAGACAATTCAGATCTTTCTCGTTCATCTAAAGGCCTATGTTGGACATCTATACTGATCATAGCAGAAACCAAGGCAAATATCTCGCACTACACTAAGTCAAATCCAGATTTTCAAACTACCTCTATTAGCAAGGCAACAAAGGATTACACTGTTGGATGTATATTAGTTGGTGGGTGTGTGAAAAGATAGATGCTTGGATGATGAGTTTTTGGATTCTTCTTTGAGATTGGTGGCTGTGAGTGGGAAGAGTTCAAGGGTTCTCAGTGGTCTGGTACAACAATGGGAGGTTGGACCAATGTCCACCGTCGACATCATCCGATCATGGCCACACGTTATCCTCATGGAACTCTCCGTCTGGACCCTCGATGGCATCTCAACCTTCCAATTGTTGTGTTTCATCAGTTCTGGTGGTGCACATTCAAGTCCTCCCTACTCCAAAAACAGTTCGAAAAACAGTCAATTACTAGTACTGAAGCTCATTCAGCGTTTAAAAGACAATTAATAAACAAAGTTTGTCTGAAACAAGAAGAGATTAGATCTTACTTGCAATGAACCAACAGAACGAATACGATTTGCCTAAAGACACAAACAAACTATCATCATTTACTTTCAGGCTATACCACGAATAGAAGCCATATGACTTCATTCCTGTCTTAGTTAATCCCAGTTAGTGACATGATTTTGTCAGTGCTAAGTGATAACTCATAGCCAGCATTTACAAGTTGAAAGTCAACGACTAACCAGAGGTGTAAACAGATCTCTGATGTCGATGCACGCCTTTTTGTTCATAATTAGCTTACTGTACATTTGTTATGCAGTATAAGGCCCCAGCTTAAATAAGTAAGTTCATTAATAAGAAAAATAACTTATAAAAGTTCATTCATAAGAAAAATAACTTATAACCTTGTTTGGAGAATTGTGTACTAAATGAAATAGAATATTGTTGGTTTTCGTCAGGAAAGTGTTACATTGTATTGTACATTTACCAAAATCTATAGCATGTGTGTGTATGCGTCTTAGAAATGGTGATTAATTAACTAGTTATGTAAAACTCAGGCGACTAATTCTGTCCCTGAAACAAGAAACATAAATAGGTTTCTCAAAGCAGGTAGCTAGGAACAACTAAGAACGCCAAGAAGCAAGAATTTGATAATATTACCTGATGAGGAAGAAAACCAGTTGAGGTATGATGCGGAAGTTGATGGATATCTGAAAGTGGTGTGGGTAGATAAATGTAGTTAAGGAGATGATAGTTTGAGGGGCTATACTGTGGCTGTTCAAGGTGGCGAAGATGATGGTAATTCAGCTGCTGCTGTTGGAGTTGCTTAATGAGTTTCCTTCTAAGCTTCTGTCTATCCCTGGCCTTGTGGTTTTGAAACCAATAGAACACATTCTTGCCTTGAATCTTTCCGTACAAAGAGAGGTGGGCAGTGATCCTCTGAATCTGGGATGCATGAGGCGTTCTAATCCCGCTTCTAAACAACTCCTCCAAGATCATAAGCTGCTCAGGTGTTGGGCACCACCTAGAAGAAGTTGAAGCAGACATGATCTATGACACTGATCTCCCTTCGGTTATTAAAGTTCTTTTTTAATGTTTCTTATCTGTTAGGAGAATGGAATAAGTGGAAAGAGGAAATATAAATAGTGAGAGAGGGAAAAAGAAACGGCGGAATAGGGGGATAGAGGCAGAGCAGAGAGGCAGAGACAAAATGAATGGAGAGGGATAGTGTGAGAAAGAGTGAAGAATGAAGAATATGAAGAAGAGCGGTTAAAAGTGAGAAAAAGTACCAAAAATTGCAGATTGGTAATGCTGATGTTTCCCTGAAGTGGGGCACTCAAAGTATAGTTTTGAATCCATGCAGAGAGTAAGAGAGGGATAAGGAATCTAGTGGAATGTGAGTAGTAAGTAGTTGTAGTGAATGAGATGAAACTGAGTGGAAATGGAGAGGGAAGGGGTTGAGTGAATGATTATGTCCTCATCGTCGTCATCATCATCCTATTATTATTTTACTTTCTGGACAGAATGTATTGGATACACCAAAATGATTTTGGACTTTGGATTCAAACGCAGAAGCTGTCACGTATGTTTCTCTGTCAAACTTCAATGATCCATAGTTGAGCCAACTTGCTGCCCAAGCGAGTGATGAATACGCCCCTCCATCAAGGAGAATTTATTTGCCTGACAGGTTTCAACTTAAGGACTGCTAACTCTTTATATCTTGTAAGCTTTCATGTCTTCCATTGCGCTCAACTAAACTGGTATTAATTTTCGTTGTATACAAGAATTAAATCCATGGCGAGATTAATTTCAATGCATAAAAATGTAACTAGTAAAAACGCTTAAAAGGGTAATCAAATCGTCTCTATAAAACTAATTTGATGCCCTTTTCATAAAATTGCAAAAGTCTACAGACAGCAGCTAACGTTTTTGGATCGTAAGAGCTTTCACTATTTTGTTGCTTCGAAGATACACATGCAACTTTATAACCAAATCATCATTGAGAGTCACCTATAAATTAATTAATTTGGCACTCCAATCACATTACAAATACGTCTAAACGACTATGACTGTCACTCGAGGGGCTTCATCTGGAGGAACAATAACGAACCTGGAGAAAGATTGAATTCGTATAGGGTGTTATTAACATAAGATTACGGGGGTGAAACTTTTAGCGAGTGCGGGGCACTGTATCTTGGCAAACACATGTTATCATCTTTATCCCTGTACACATTACGGCCCTTATATAAAAGTGTGTATCATAACCGTTAAAATATATGTTATTATATCTTATTACTTAATTTTAGTCTTTATTTGATAATTGGACTTAGTTAGATTTATGTGGGACTCCTTAAAGATAAGGTTGATTGAAATTAAATCTTAATCAAGATGGGATTCAATGTATATCCTATTTTGTGATAATAGTTATTTAAGGAGATTTTGCTTGATTATTTGTATCTATAATGTGGCTAAGATTTTCATGTATTATGAGTTGAAATGTTGTTGCTTTTTAGGTGGAAAAACGACAGGTTATATGAGACAACAGTAGCTGGATTTTAAGTTAACTTTTGATAATATCTAACAACTGATTGAGTCAAGATATTAATCTATCTATTGCTGATTTTTCTGGGTAGAACAACGTGATTCATATGGCTGCTACTTGGTGACGTGTGTGAAGACTCCTTGGTGTAGTGAGGAACAAATGTTGAATGAGTCCTTAGTGAATCACACAACACATGTTGATGGATGTATGTGCATAGCCGTGACTTTGACCCTATGATGTTATTTGCGTGACTTTAGTTGGGTTTTATTGTGAAATAATTTTGGTTCCTGCTGTAGCTATGAGTCTCTTTGGGGTCTAGTTCAGTTGGCATGTTTGTGGGTTGAAGGATATTGTGTGGGAGCTATAGTCTGGGTGTGTTATGTGTGTCTCTCCTTGTGTGCGTGACTCCTTCCTTGCATTGTTTTTGTTTGGTTGCAGGTGGTGTGTGAGTTGAGACTATGGGTCCTTTGGTTTGGTGATTGAAAGGAGATCGAAAGACTTATTCAATTATTTATCATGTTAGTATAATTCCATCTTTGGCAGCAACGTTTGTTAACTAATTTCTTTGTGGTTGCAACATTTTGGAATGTTTTGTTTACGTGGGCTGTCATACTTGGTGTCTTCATGTTGCAGCTATGAATCAATACTGCTATTTTAATGAATCAGTCCATAGTTTATGGTGAAAATTTTCAGACCTGTTTCAGTAGAGTTGAACCTATAAGAGAGTTGTTTTTTAGTTATTTCTCAAGTGTCTCATTTATGTTGAATTTTGCTGAACCACTTGGGTTATTTATTTAGTGTTCTTTCGTTATAAGATTATTGAGACAAATCCTCAGTTGAGATTATTACGAGGTGGTCATATTATTGGATATGAAATTCTTTCATGAGTAGTGAGAATGAGGGGATAGTGTCAAGGGTTAAGTAGTATCGGCTCAGTAAAACCTTGTATAGAACTATTTTCGTTAGTGAAAGAATTAAACTAGGTGAGGGCCTTGCAGACATAGGCAAGGTGTGCCAAAATGGATTAACAAATATCGATGTTGATTTATATTTGTTCGTTTAATTTTTTTGGTTTTGGATTGTGCTAGAAACGACTGCAGCAAAATATGATAGTTTGCGAAACTGCTACACGCCTACGGTTTTTTCAATTGGTACCAGAGCAAGGTCACTGAATCAGAACTTAGAACAACAAGTTGGTGCAGATACTTGTTTTGCAATTATGGTTATAAGAGAAGGGGTATCAATCAGCAAGCCACCGTTGTTAGATGCTCAAATTATCCTATGTGAAAATCACGAATGAGAGTATTCATTCAGGCACAAGAAATAAGAGCATGGAAGTCAATTTTAAATAGCTAGACACATCCAATGACGACTAATGAAAAGGGAGAAGCAGTGCTTAAAGATACATTTGATGGACAAAGGCTAAAGAAGAGAGAACACTTGGAAATTCTCAAGCCCTGCATGCCATCTTAGTGTCATTGATGAAAGTTGCTTTTCAATGATATCAGCTTGTGAATCAACGAAAGAAACATTGGACACTTTGCAGACTATACATGAAGGATCGAAATCTATGATAGTCTCAAAACTTCATATCTTGGCTGTGAGATTTGAAGAGCTGAAAATAGATGAAAGTGAAACCATTAGAGACTTCCATGAGAGACTGCATGACATAGTAAATCAAGCACATCAACTTGAAAAAAAATACTCTGACCTCAAACTGGTTAAGAAGACATTGAGATTGTTGCCTCCGAATTTCATACCAAAAGCCATCAAAGAAGCCCATAATATCACTGAATTGTCTTTGGATAAGGTAACTGGGATTCTTACCAACTTTGAGATGAATTTGTTAAGGGATAATTGAGAGAAGAACAAAGGATTGGCATTGTAAGCCGAGATTGGTAAAGTCATGAATGACTTAGGAAATGAATATGATGAGAATGAGGATATGGAATTATTGAAAAAAATTCAGCAAATGGTTAAAGAAAGTGAAAAAAGATAGATCCAATTTTAAGCAAAAAGCTGGGAACTTATCAAATAATAATTTCAAACAACAGGGGCAAACTCAAAAGGGTGAAAGAAAAGTGAAGAAAATTCAATATCATGAGTGTCAAGGCTTCGGATATGTACAAGCAGAATGTGTTAACATCTTGAAGAAGAGAAAAAGAAAGTGCTATACAAGCAATTCGCGTGAAAATGAATCCAAAAGTGAGTATGGTAGTGAAGAAGAAGCTGTGAATAGTGCTGCGTAGTTGCTTTATACAATAAAAGTCCAGTTACTTGCTTTTCAACAACTAAGTAGGAAGTAACTGATGACGAAAATATGAGTAAATCAGAAAATTTCGAGAAAAACACAGACATATCAGCTCAAAGCTCAATCTCAGATTATGACAGTGATGACAGTACTCCAGATGATAAAAAGGAAGGTATTTATGAAGCCTATGAGTTAATGTATGCTAAATGAACCCAAACATGTAAGAAAAATGAGAAGTTGAAGGAGGAAAACTCTACCATAAAGAACACCATTTAAGATCTTGAGAAGATGTTGTTATCTACAATAGATGAGCTTAATGAAAAAAAGTTAAAGCTGGTCAGTATGGAAAAGAGAATAAGAATGTTAAATGGAGGTACCAAAAAGCTAGAAAAGTTGTTGAAAATTGGTAAGACTAAAGGAGACCTTTAAGGCATTGGCTATAAAGGTAAATGCTCTAAGTCGAATGATGAGAAAATTGCTTCGACCAGATCTGTCCAAGGGTTAAATCTCACAGAAAAATCGAAGGTTCATACTTATATGTTATTTTTGTGGAGTAATTAGGCACACAAGACTAAAATGTTACAAGTTGTTACAAATGATGTTTTAAAGGGGTCAAAATCGAAATTCTAGACCAGATTCATAGTTAGTTACTACTTTTGAAGAACTGTTCAGACTGAGGATAAGTCAGTTATTTCAGATGAAGAAATCAACCAGACAGTTGATGGCCGAGATAACGTGTTGAGGAATAATCTCAAGTTTGAATTTTTTCAAGAGGCACAAAGACTGCATGCTTTACATTTTTGAAGTATAATTTGATGTTATTTATTAAAAACAAAAAAAACAAAAAAAGAGGTCGAAGGAGTTATCGTTTAGGCTTTCTAAGTTTTTATTTATGAGTTTTCTAAGGTTCAGTTGATTGATTTGTATATGAGGCTATGCTTGATGATGGAGTTTATGAATTTGATTAGTCTTATAAAGATATAATTGAAGTGAGCAATGATATGTTGGCATATGTATTAACTAGTAATAAATTATCATCTTGGCCTTTTGCTTTACACTATGTACTTATGATTCTTCCGCTGCACCTACTACTGATTTTTATGCTTCTTTATTAACTAAGATTTCATATTGAAGGCATTCTTTATTTTAGTATTGTTTTGTCCTAAAAGGTAGACATCAAATTATTTTTGGTGATTGTTCAATTCAGGAGGAGATTTTACCGCACCTTTGTGATTATTAGTCTTGCTTTTTGTCATTTTTTTCTCAAGAGGGAGAAATTTGGATGATTGGATAATTTTTCATTATTGTTTCTTTGGATGTTCTTTGGAACTTGATATTTAATTAAGGGGAGTTCTTGGTTTGTGCATACGATATTTACATGTCCAATTATCTTCTTTAAGGGAAATTTTGATATGTGACAAATAATGGAAGATTGTTAAGATATGTGTTATTATATCTTATTACTTAATTTGGGTCATTATTTTATAATTAGACTTAGTTGGATTTATATGAGACCCTTTTAAGATGAGGTTGATTGAAATTAAAATCTTAATCAAGATGGCATTCAATGTATATCTTATTTTGGGATAATGACTATCTAAGGAGATTTTGGTTGATTATTTGCATCTATAACACGGTTAAGATTTTCATGTGTTATTAGACAAAATGTTGTCATTTTTTAGATGAAAAAATGACAAGTTATATGAGACAACAACAGTTAGATTTTAAGTTAATTTTTGTTGATATCTGTCAGCTGATTGGGTTAAGATATTAATCTATCTATTGCTGATTTTTGTGGGTAGAACAATGTGATTTATGTGGCTGCTACTTGGTGACGTGTGTGAAGACTCCTTGGTGTAGTGGGGAACAAATGTTGGATGGGTGTTTAGTGAATCACGCAACATATGTTGATGGGTGTATGTGCGTAGTTGTGACTTTTCCTATGGTGTTATTTGAGTGACTTTAGCTGGGTTTTATTGTGAATTGATTTTGGTTCCTCCTGCAGTTGTGAGTCTCTTTGGGGTCTAGTTCAGTTGGCATTATTGTGGGCTGAAGGGTATTGTGTGCGAGCTGCAGATTGGGTGTGTTGTGTGTGTCTCTCCATATATGTGTGACTCCTTCCTTGCGTTGTTTTTGTCGGGTTATAGGTGGTGTGCGAGGTGAGGCTGTGGGTCTTGAAGGACTGATTCAATTATTTATCATATTAGTATATTTCCATCTTCGGCAATGATGTTTGTTGAATGATTTTTTTGTGGCTGCAACATCTTGGAGTGGTTTGTTTGCGTGGGCTGTCATGCTACAGCTGTAAATTAATAATGCTATTTTCGTGAATCAGCCCATAGTTTGTGGTAAAAACTTTTAGATCTGTTTCAATGAAACTGAACCTATAGGGGAGTTGTTTTTTTTGGTTATTTCTCAAGCGTTTTAATTTATGTTAAATTTTGTTTAACCATTTAAGTTATTTATTTAATGTTTTTTCGTTATAAGATTGTTGAAAAAAATTTTCTGTTAAGGTTAGTACGAGGCGGTCGTACTATTGGGTATGAAATTGTTTCATAGGTAATGGAGACAAGGGATAGGATCGAGGATTAAGTGATGTCGGCTCAATAAAGCCTTGTATAAAACTATTGTTATTAGTGAAAAATTAAGCTGGGTGAGAGCTCTGCAGATACAAACAAGATGTCAAACTGCATTAATAAATATTAGTGTTGATTTATATTTGTTCGCTTAATTTTTTTAATTTTTTATTGTATTAAAAATAACTGCGACAAAATTTGGAAGTTTGTAAAACCCTTAAGATTTTTTCAATCAACATTTTTGCATGCGCTTTTAATGTTTTGAGCACTACTAGAAACTATTCGGTCACGTCTCCTGACATTAGCATTAATCTTTAGTCCCTTGATTTATCATCAAGTCAGATGCATGTAGGTAGAACTCGTATAGACGGGGGTCTCTTGTCTCTCTTAGGCTCCGGATACTGTTTTAGTCTACCTTGGAACGTAAGCTCTAGACAAAACAAAGGGACTTGCATCACATAAATGCAATGCCTGTCCTTTTAGCTTTGCATGGTCTTATCTGCTCTGACAACATTCCTTTAATCTCAACCGTCCATTAAGTATCATATACACATTCATATTGTCCCTCGTGCCTCCACCACCCAATTGCAGACATGAGCTGCTCCGTCGTCGTGCCTACTGTTCTCTACCAGTGGCAGTGATGACCCTCCATGATAAAATCTCTGACGTATCTCATACTTCGCAAACCTTGAGAAATGAGTCTAGTTAGATATCTGTTCTTAATTTATATATTGTTTTCCTCTACTTGACTCGTATTTCTAACACAAAAAAAGTAAGAAATATGGTTAATTGCAATAAAAGTTTAAGTGATATCATTGTCTTCTAACAAGCTTCATGTGACACGAATTATATAATTAATTTTAAGATTTCATGGGATTTAATAATCAATAAAAATATCAATTAGTATAAAAATAATAAATCCATTACCATATTTCGTTATTCAAAGTAAATAAGTAATATCATATAATTGGTAAATTCTGTTAAGCATAATATATATATATAAAGGTTATTAAATCCTAAATAAATATATACATATATTCAAATAAATATAAATTTTTATTATTTTAAGAAATGGCATGGCTAGGCTACTTAATTTTATTCCTCATATAAATTATTATGTATTTAGCAAAAATTCCACTGAATTTAATGGAAATGCTAAAAATGGAATTTGGTCGTCAATTGATTTTATTGTTGGATTATTTTTTATATAAAAGCCTTAAATTTTTGTTGAAAGTCATATTCACGTTTGAGCTTATGGAATAACTCGCCTTTGACTTCGCTGCTGGACAAATAGCAGAGGATAATATGAAATTAGACCATTCCACAAAAATCATATTAAATTGCTCAAAATAAATAGTTATTAAGACTCTGACAAACTCTGCCTTAAGTTGTACAGTAAAATTGGCAGCTAGACTGGAATGGTAATCGAGAAGTATAAATGCTAGTTGTGATGAGGCTACGGAGCCATTGCATTTTCTCGGCACACGGGCTTTTACCATTCAGAAACTGAAAGGATTCAACCAGGACTGGAGGTGGTGGACCATCACCTGCTCAGACTCAGCTAACTTAAAACCATCTAGTCACATTCAGTACCATCCCAAAATTATTTCTTTTCTTTACTAAGCCTAAACAAAACAATTTAACAAGTGTTTAATAATCACAAAACCTCAAATTTCATATCATTTTTATTAAGGCATCGAGTCAGTGTACTTCGGGCAAGTTAGAGTTAAGTTCTTCTATTTCGATTAATAAGTTTTTATCTTATTCTAAATTTAATGCATACGTTTATATAAGACCTACACAAATATACAGACTATACTAAATGACGTAGAATTGAAACACTTTAATAAAAATAGGATGCTCCAACCAGAAAAATTGACTTGCTCTCATCATCCATAGTCATTAATAGGTGCCCAGTTTTGTTATTTGATGCCTTCTTGAGTTTTTGAAATATTAAAGTAATGTTTGATTGATAAGTTTAGGAAGGGATTAATGAGTAAAAAATAAAAATAAGTGGCTAGTTATTGATTATTATTAAAAAGACAACAGTTTGATATTCCACTTTTAAGGAATTCTTCGTTTAATAGAGAATTCCTTAATAGTGCCTTGTTTTAAAAATATTTTAATACTAATTAATTATAATATAATTAATTAAATTATAATTCATTCATTAATTAAAGTATTATAATTAATTAATATTAATTAATTACAATATTTTAATTAATGAATGAATTATACTTAATTAATTAATTAATTATAATATAATATAATTAATTAATTAATTACAATATAATTAATTAATTAAAATATAACTAATTAAAATATAATTATTCATTAATTAAATATTATAATTAAGTAATTAAATAAAATATAATTAATTAAAATATTATTATTAATTAATTAATTACAATATAATTAATTAAAATATAATTCATTCATTAATTAAAATATTGTAATTAATTAATTAAAATATAATTCATTCATTAATTAATAATATTTTAATTAATTAATTAAAATATTATTAATTAACTTAATTACAATATAATTAGTTAAAATATAATAAATAAATTTATTAAAATATAATAAATAAATAAATTAAAATATAATAAATTTTTATTTCTCAATATTTTTTATAAATCAATCACTATAAATAGTAATGACAATCATTTCTTCCTCTAAACTAACCACCATAATTATAATGATAATATCCATTCTTATTTCTCACTATATTCATTCTCATTCTTATTACCATTTCTTTATGTGAACAATCGTCCCCTAAATACCATACTATACATTACAAGCTATTTTTTTTCTTTCGGCCAAATTCTTTCCATTTTCTCATAGCTGATTATATAACAGAAAGATTATTAACTTCTTTGTATCAATTGGTATATATATACAACCAATGTTATGAATACAAAGATTACAGAAAAAGATTGTTTAGTCTTCATATAAGTATAAAATTAAAGATATTATAAAGCACTTAAAATATTATAATTTCATCATATAATAATAACTATATTAAAACATCAAATAATAATAATAATAAAGATTCATTACTTTCTAAGTATTACAATTTACAATAAGAGCTCGTGTCGAAGAAAAAATTAACTAGAAATGAAATCTAAAATAAAAATATACATCAAATATAAGTGAAGTTAAAAAGAGAGAAGAAATAAAAACTTGAAACTTTATTCAATCGAATATCTGCTCAAATCATATTGACTTTAGCTGTCAATTGGTACAAAATCGTTATTATTAAGAGGAGCTTCATTATCATTATCATTCAAATTCATTATACCATATGACATGTCAATAGTTTTTCATTCAATATTATCTTCCAAGCCACTCTCATCTATCAATTTCAATTCCTCAAAAACTCAATATGTTAAAAGATTGATATAATTAAGGCAAATTGGATATACAAACTACTTATTATATTAGGAATCCTAGTAAACAAATAAAATTAAGTTATTAAGAAATTATATTTAACTTAATAATGATAATAACATATATTTCTCGAAACTTTAAATTGTATCAAACAAAGACTAGG
>JANZXR010000171.1:9055574-9070909 GCA_027575705.1 Erythroxylum echinodendron | reverse complement strand
TATTTTCAAAAGTCAAATTCGAGATTCTCACAATCTTTGAAGATTATATTGCCATCTTTCAAAGGGATTGACCACCTAAAAGTACGGGATACAATATCGGACGAGAATCAAGAAAAGATAGGAGGGAAATCGGAAAAAGAAGTATAAAAGGAGAGAAGATCACTATTCATGCAAGCTAGCTTAGATAGATTTCGTTTTCTGCAATTTTCTTTTCCAGTATTTTACGTTTTCTACACTTCTTCCTTTAGTATTTTCATATTTTTCAGTAAAGGACCAGGGATGGAGACTTTATGCTTTGTTATTACTTTTGTTTTCAATTCTAGCATGAGTAGCTAAACTTTTTGTCTTAGTTAAGGAGATCCGTGTTATCCGCTAGTATGTGTGAGATATTTTGAATAAAGTTTATGTTGTTAATAAACATTGAATATCTTCCGATCTACTCTTTCTAATTGAATTTATTGTTTTCTAAGTACGCAACTAGGGATTAATGTGTTCAATCGCCAGATTAACGAAATATAACGTTCAATTTCGCTAATCACAAGTAGCAATTAGGATTGTCTTCTCTACTTTAGAATCGGAAAATTCTAAAGAGATATTCGCTTGATTGATTGCATGTCATACATATGTTTCGCTTGCTCATTGGTTCTTGGTTCGTAAAGCTATTATTCAATTAAACCTACGATCGTATCTAGGTTGTTATTTATTAAGAATGCTAGATACATGTTTCTATTTATTACACTTAAGAGAAAATATTCCCAATGAATGTTTGTTAATGATTGCAATTTTATGTCCAGGATCCATATTAGCGTGATAACATCAGTGACCCGAAAACCAAGGTATTTTTCCATTATTTTTTAAGATTCAATTTGCGATTTTTCTTATATTTTTTTCTTATATTGTGTGAATTAAAATCCCCCTAATTTCGTTACTTTGTTCCATTTGATTTCGTAATTCGTTACCCTTAAGATTCCTCGTGGGAACGATATCCGCTTACCACTACTACATTAAAGTGTATTAACGGAAGTGGTTTCTTTTGACTTTGGTCGCAGGCGACAGCAGTACCAAATTTTGGCGCCATTGCTGGGGAATTTTTAATGATTTATGTATGTTACAAGTTCAAATCAATCAAAGAATTTGCAGTATAACCCTGAAATTGAGAAGATAGCTAAAAGACTTCAGAAATAGACCAAATTTCAAAAAGAGACATAGAGAATGGATAGAATAGCTGCAAACCTCACTCTTCGCGAACTAGCCGCACCCACGGATGCGCAACAGCCTCATTACATCAATTTCCCAAATTTAGATGATAACAATACCTTTGAATTAAAATCTAGGCTGATTCATTTGTTGCCTATTTTCAGGAGTTTACTAGGAGAATACCCGTACAAGCACTTGAAGGAATTCGATGTGGTTTGTATGGGGATGAAGCCGACGAATGTGAAGTAAGAGCAGATTAAGTTGAGAGCCTTTCTGTTCTCCCTTAAAGATGATGCGCAAGATTGGTTGTACTATTCAGCCAGAGAAAACGTACAAACGTGGGCTGAAATGAAGAGGCTTTTCTTCAAAAAATATTTTCCAGCATCGAGAGTAGCTAATATTCGAAAGAAAATTTATGGAATTCGACAACATACGGGAGAAACACTCTATGAATATTGGGAAAGATTTAAAAAACTTTGTGCTAGTTGTCCACATCACCAAATAATTGACCAATTGTTAATTTAATATTTTTATAAAGGTCTTTCGCTTATGGATAGGAGTATGATTGACGCTACAAGCGATGGCGCCTTAGTTGACAAAACGCCGGTGTCCACAAGGGAATTGATCGCGAATATGGCTTCTAATACCCAACAATTTTGAATACATACTGGGCATGGAACAAAAACCGTGAGTGAAATGAACATGGCCATGTTGGAGAAGAGATTAGATGACCTTACTTCTTTAGTGCTACAAATCGTGATTTTGAAGAAAGAAGAAGCAAAGGTATGTGCCATATATTCAATGTTAGGACATTCTACTGATTTATGTCTGATTTTGCAGGAGGAAAACATAGAGTAGGTGAATGTCGTGGGAGTATTTGCTGGGCCGAATTAAAGAAAGTATGACCCATTTTTCAATACCTACAATCCAGAGTGGCATGATCACCCGAATTTGCGATATGGGAATCCTCAAGGACAGCAAGCGACCACAAATTTTCAGCAGTATTGACAACCGTATATCCCTCGACAAAATCAAAATATAACATCCACTACTGAGGCTAAGACTTCCTTGGAAGATTTATTTCAATCTTTGGCCACTAACACTTTGACATTTCAGCGGAATACTGAAGCGAATTTTCAAAATATTGAAAATCAAAAGAGCCAAATGGTAACTGCAATAAATAGATTGGAGGCACAAAATTCTGGAAATTTTCTAGTGCAGCCGGAGATTAACCCTAGACAAAGTGCGAATGCTATCATATTGCGAAGTGGTAAGGAACTACAGGAACCACTTATGAAAAATTCTAGAAGAGAGGTAGAGGAAGAAATCACTCAACCAGCACCTTCACAACTAGAATTGATGCAAAAAGAACTACAAAACAAGGTGATTTCGCCTCCTTTTCCAAGTCAATTCGCAAAAGAAAAGAAGGAAGAACAAGAGAAAGAAATTTTAGAGACCTTCCGAAAGGTTCAGGTAAACATTCATCTCTTTGATGTAATTAAACAAATTCCACGGTATGCTAAATTCTTTAAGGAGCTTTGTACGTCAAAGAAGAAATTAAAATTTGATGAGAAAGTGCAATTGGGAGAAAATATTTCAGCGATTTTACAAAAGAAAAAGCTTCCACCGAAATGTCAAGACCCAGGTATGTTTACTATCCCATGTCAAATTGGTAATTTGCAGATTGAAAGAGCTATGTTAAATTTAGGTGCGTCCATTAATGTCATGCCATATGAAGTTTATAAATCCTTAAATATTGGATCTCTCAAGGAAACTAATGTAGTGATTCAATTAGCGGATCGCTCAAATGCTTATCCAAAGGGTGTGTTAGATGATGTTTTAGTTTAAATGGGGAATATGCTTTTTCCAGCTGACTTTTATATTTTGCAGATGGAAAGTGATGATGTATCTTCTTCAACCCCGATTTTATTTGGAAGACGATTTTTAAAAACCACTAGAACGAAAATTGATGTTCATGATGGATCATTAACCATGGAATTTGATGGTGAACTAATTAAATTCAATATATAAAATGCCATGAAATTTTCGGATGATGAACAATCTGTTGTTTCTGTGGATTTTATTGAAACATGGGTGTAGAAAAATTTACTATTAAGTGGAAGAGATACACTTGAAATACTTTTGAAGAAGGGTGATGCCCGAAAAGATGGGTAGACATTAGAGTATGAAGGCGAAATGATGAAGCTCCACTCATCAGAAGTCTTGGAGCATCGTGCTGAGAAGGAGTTGACTTTAAAGGAAATTGCTCCAGGCTCCTCACGAAATCTGAGCATGCTACCTGTTAGACTCAAGCATTCATTTGATAATGGATGATGTACATGTGCCAAGGGTCAAGCTTATGACCTTAAATAAGCGCTTGATGGGAGGCACCCCCCATCCGTATCCCTTTCTTTTATATGGCTTTTTAGCATTTTTCTTTTATTTTCTTTTTTAGGTTTAATTCAGTTTAGTAAGGAATAGAAATTCACATTTTTATTTCTGTCATTTTAATTTTCATCTTTTCTTTTTTTTAAAAACCAAAATTAAAAAAATGAAAAAATTTGGAATTTTTGGCTATTTCACGCTGCCCCCTTGATTTTCCCTCTCTTTTCCCCCTTTCTGTTTTCATAAACTTTCTCCTAAGTGTTTCAATTTTACTTACCACACATCATCACTCATCTTAGACTTTCACCACCACTTGCCCACCACTAACTCACGTCACTCCTATCTTTCCTTGCCCACTCACCCATCAACCCTCACTTGTGATTTTGGTGTTTGCGTTATTGTCTTCTTCTTTTGCAGGTTGTTTTCCAAGAAATTAGCACAATACCCAAGAAGAAAAGTAGATCTCGTAGGCTCGCCATGCCCATAAATTTTGCTGCTGATGTTTCCCCACCACAATCACCTTCACACACCACCGAACCACCTTCTGCCGCAACCCTAGCGCCAACTCTTATTTCTCCACCACATCCGCCAACACCTTGATTACAACACTTCCATAATAGAGAAGCTTTCTTTAACTTTTTCCTTTGTTTTTATGCTTTTTTAACATTGAGGACAATGTTGGTCTAGGTGTGGGGGAAAGAATTGGAATTTTGGTGTGTGAATATTTTTTTGATTTTTGTGTGACTTTTGTTGATTTTTGCATGATTGTTGTGTGTTAAACCATGAAGCTTTGTCACACTAGTTTGGATGAGATTGAGGACAATGCATGAAATTAAATTGGGCTAAGTGAGTTTTAAGGTGAAGCATGTTGATTGATTGCAATAACTGATCTTATAGGCTTAGTCAAAATTTTGACATGTGAGTGATGAGGTAAATTGTGAAATTAAGGTGAATTCTTGAATTAAAACTGTGGGAAAAGTTTGAGCCTAAATGACATCGCTTTTATGTCATACTATTTCTTTGAATGGTGTGATGCTCCTCTGTTCACGTTGCCTTCAGAACTTGCATGGAACCGGTTTGAATTTGTTTGATCACATGGGATATAGAAATGATTAAGGCCTTCCTTGTTTCTACACTCATAGCTTAAAAATAACCCACCTACTTATTTTTCCTTTGCAAACATTTTTGAGCCTTTATCTTTGCTTTTCAATCAATCACCTTATTTTTAAAACCCAAAAGCCATATTAGCCTTACCCTATCAGAAGTTGAATGAAGCATTGAGTAATTTTGGGACTTTTGTTCTATATTGTATTCTAAGATATTTTTATAGGTACTTCTACTCATTTGTTGTTATTTTCTCTTGTTTTTATTGTTTTCCCTTGTTCTTAGCATTATTTGATGAAAAAAAAGAAAGGAAAAGGAAAAAAGGAAAAAGAAAAATCAGAAAAAGAAAAAAAGAAAAAAGAAAAAAGAAAAGAAAAGAAGAATACAGTATAGTGGTACTAGTTAGTACTGAGTAGTTATAGTCCTTTTCATTCATGTTTCTTCCAGAACTTTAGTTTGCGTGTCCCTTTTTACTTGATACGTTGTGAATGCTTGTGATTAACCTTTTTCATTTTGACCTCACCTGTGAACTTAGCCCCATTACAACCCTGAATAAAGTCCTTATGATCTATTAGCTCATGTGATCTGAATGAATGATAACTGGTGAAACTACAAGCATATGGTAGTGCAACATGATAGAGTGAGATTGAGAGAAACACTATGCTTGCAAACACTTGAGTGAAAGAGTGAAATCTGTGAGAAGAATCTAGTTTGATTTCATGATTGCTTTTGAACAAAGATGCTTTATTTTGACTTTATTTATTTACATTAGTGAAAAGAGATTATGATATGTGTTGTAATTTAAGTCTTACTGGCCCAAGTTAATGGATTGTGTGTACTTGATCTTATAAAGGATGAATAAGTGTAGTGGTTTGACATGTTTGCTCGAGGGCGAGCAAAGGTTCGGTGTGGGAATGCTTGTGAAGTCATTAAATTGCACTTATTTTGGACTCAATTATTATTAATGTGTTGAAATTATCATCCGAAATTAATGGAATTATCTTACAATTGTTTGCATATGGTTTTCAACACCTTAGAGACGAAATGGAATCAAAAAGATGCAAAGGGATGAAGAAAATCAGAAATTCTCACTCTGACAGCAATTCAGTGACTAAGCGTGGGCATGCCTAAGAAGGGTATAAATTTGCAGATAAAATTTTAAAAGTCAAATTCAAACTAAACACAATCTTTAAAGATTATCTGGCCATCTTTTAAGGGAGTTACCTACCGAAAATAGAAAAGTGTATATATATATATATTAGGCTTTAGAATAGGTTTTAAAAAGTTTTTTTTTTAGCTGATGCCGTTTCCCTTCTATCTTTACGATTTCTGCTTACTTTCAATTTGTATTTTCGTATTCTTCATTAAAGAACCGGGGATGGAGACTTATTACCTTATTATTACTTTTGTTTTCAATTAACTTATGAGTAGCTAAGTCTTTTGTCTTAGTTGAGGAGATCCATGTTATCTGTTATTATGGTAAGATGTTTCGAATATTTTTTTATATTGTTAATAAACATTGGATATCTTCGGATTTATTCTTTCTAATTAAATTCGTTGGTTTCTAGGTGCGCAACTAGAGATTAATTGGTTCGATCGCTAGATTAACGAAATATGACGTTCAATTTTGGTAATCATAAGTAGCAATTAGGATTAACTTTTCTATGTTAGATTCAGGAATTCTAAGAAGATATTCGCTTGATTGACTGCGTGTTGTACATGTATTTCACTTGCTCATTGGTTCTTGATTCTTAATGCTATTATTCGATTATATCTATGATCGTATCTAGGTTGTTGTTTAATGAGAATGCTAGGATACATGTTCCTAGTCATTACACTTAAGAGAAATTTCCTCAATGAATGTTTATTAATGATTGCAATTTTATATCGAGGATCCATGATAGCATGATAACATCGGTGACCAGAAACCAAGGTATTTTCTCATTGATTTTTCAGATCTAATTGCTACTTCTGATTTGTGTTTTTTCTTATAATTTTCTGATATTGCCGTGACCAAACCCCTTTTTTATTTTCGTTATTTGTGCCGTTTGAATTTATAATTTCATTACCGCAAAGATTCCTCGTGGGAACGATATCCGCTTACCACATTATCGCAAAGATTCATAATTTCTACATTAAATTGTTTTAACAGAAGTGATTTCTTTTGAATTTGGCTACAGGCGACAGCAGCACCAAATGGACATCAAAATAAGACGTACCAATTTATTGTTTTGGGCAAATTATTTCAGATTCACATTAAAGCATATATCAATTCATTATTGGAGCAAATTATTAAAAACTTAAATAGGGGTAATTATTATTTCGTTGTTTCAATTATCTTAAGACTAAATATAAGCTTGTACGAGATTCTTGATTGGGATAAACTAGTCGATGCCTGTTATGTACAAGTGTAAAGTATTATGTGTTACTATTAGCACTATTATATATGTGATGTCAATGGGTATTTTAAAAGAATAATCGTGTTATATAGGCAAAATTATAAACATTTTTGATACATACATAATAAAATAAAGGTAAATATATATTTATTTCATCATAATTTTTATTTAATTCATATATACTACTTGATTTTATGTATCTCTTTAAGAATCAGGGCACGCTAAAGAAGCATGAAGACTTAGGATGTGCTTGTTTAGTAGGTACGAGGAAAGAGGAATGAGTTTGGAATAAAAAGTAACATTTGGTGAGGAATAAAAAGTAACATTTGGTGAGGAACTATGATTAGATAGCTTATATTTTGATTCCTCGTTTTCGAGTATTACTTCATTCCTCTCATAATCCAGAGGAATGGGAGTCATTGCTCTATATTTTTGGCGCATGTTTTGCTCACGACTCTTGATATTTCCTCCTTCACTCTCTCCTCTCATTCTCTCTCTATAAGCAAGTAATAGCAGCAGTAGCCATCTTCGCTTTTCTTCACCTTTATTAACATTTCAGTTTCTTACGAGCCAAATTTTTCCTTCGTTCTGGTTTCTTACGAATCCTGTGTTTTAATGTAAGGCTCCTTCTCCTTTTCAACGTTGATTTTTTGAGGATTACTTGTGTTCAGACTTTTGGTGCTTGATCGTAGTCTTTGCTAATAGGTCTTTGGATTTTTTATGCTGGATCTCTGTGTTGCTTTGATTGAAGTTTTCACTTTTCAGATTTCTGCTCTTTGCTGATATTTAGTTATGTCTACCTAAAGACGTGCGTTCTCTCTCTTGAATCAATTCCTTTATGGCTTTTGCATTACCTGCGGCTTTTTTTTTCCTGTTGTGTTTGTTAGAGCGTAATTTGCAAGTTTCGCTTTTTAATGGTGGGTTTTCATCTTCACACAAGAAAGCTTAACTCATATTGTTCCAAAACTTTGAAGTGATTGTTACTCTAACAACATATGGCCTAATTGGGAGCAAGGAGATTGAATTTCTTGATTATTTTGATTTTTGACACATTTTTATCACTCGAGTAGATTCTTGTCTTCTAATGATTTATTTTCCAAAAAGAGATGCCTACTTGTTTAGAGAAGATATTTGCAAGTACTTTGTCTTTATACTGTCTCTCTGCTTCTACTTGCCAAGTTTATGAATCATTTTTACTAATTTTTGCTATTTATACATCTAGGGTCCTAGAATCTAGTTACTTTTGCATTTGAATCACTTCCTTGATTTCGCGTAAGAGATGTAGTTTTGACATTTGAGTTCTTTCTTTGTAGAAATCTAGAATATTTTGATTGGGAGGTCACTGTGGCATTTCTTTTGGGACAAGAAACAGGATGTTGTGGTTGTTGAGTCTATTTGTTGATGTATAGCACAAAGTCATCTCTTTGAACCTCTATTGTAGAGTGATCCTGTAACTCATTTGTTTTACGGATCAAAATTTCCATTAGCATCCCACTTATTCTATCAGTCATTTTCCATGGCATCCACTTTTTTCATCGTCATTCCCTATTATGTACTTTAAATTAGTTAAACATTGTCCAAATCTATCATCTATACGTATTTTGTCTGTTCTCACTACGGTTGCTCAGCCATTGGACTAATTCATTCGTCTATTGATTGGTCTCTTTCATTTCTATCTTTTCTATAACAAGTAAATGTAGCTTTCAATTGTTCAATTGGCATCGCCCCCACTTGACGAATAGGGAGTGTTATTTTACCATTCTTTGAACAACTGTTTTCTAAGTGTTTTGGTACATTTGAGGGGTTGGGTGAGTAGAATGGTGTGCCAAGCAGCGAGCCAAACAAATTTTCGCACATTGAAAAACGAAAATGGAACTGCTAGAAATGCCACCATTATAGTTAGAGTCATAACATGTTTTCAATCACTTTAGGACTGCCAGATTAGTGGAGTATAGTTAAGCTCTCCTCCTTCGTCTGGCTCTGACTACACTCACCGATACTCAAATGGATGTTGGTAAGGCTGTTGCGTTATTCTATAATGATCATGTTAAAGTTCAGGTTTTGTTTGCTTTGCTAAGTTATTTAAAAAGTCTTTTGTACTTAGATTCCTCTATCTATCTTCTAGTCTATGAATCATTCAAGGAAGCATATTAATATTTTTATAAGTATTATGAACTTATGTTGTAATTGATGTTGCCTAACCAGGTTATTTTGTATTAGTTGGGAATTTTCTAGTTATGATGCAAATAAAGTTTGTAGTGTTAACCTGATTATTTTGCATCAATTGAAGGTTTTTGGTTAAGATATTATGTATAGTTGAGATATTTTACATCATTTGTGTTATCAAAGGAATGTAAATTGTATTAAACTATGTTACTTGATTTTACTATAGCAATAGAATGGTGGATATTACGGTTATGTCGATGAATTGTACAATATTTTGAATGATTAAACTATATTTTGAGGATATCATGTAACTAATAATATGTTGATGTAAGAAAATACTAGAGTATTTTTTTTCTTCAAGAGCTATTGGAAAGGAAATAGCGCAATATACTTGATTTAAATATTATGTCATTATAAATAAGGTGCATAAATTAAATATAATCAATTAAGCTATATTTAAAATTTGATAAAAATTAAAATTTTATTTCTCAACATTTTTAACAAACCAACTACCATCAATGGTAATGGTAACCATTCCTTAATTTTAACTAACTATCATAATTATAATGATTATATCCATTCTCATTCCTCACTATATTTATTCTAATTACTCTCTGCAAACCAAGCGCCTCTTCAAATTATTTCATAGAGTTAGATTTAAGAAGATTTCTAGATAGAAAGAAGTTCAAATTTATTACATTATTTTTATTAAATTACGTGAATTTAGCACATTGTAGCTCTTCATTCAATGATAAAATTTGAGTGATAAACCTTATTATTGGGCGGCGATTCGCTAGCTAATTAAATTTGCTCTGGTGCGGGAAGTGATAATAAGATTCAGAGATGTCATAATGAAAAACATCAATTAAAAAAAAAAGGGACTAGCGCTACTGACTGCAAATTTTATGACTATCGATTTTGTCTTTGCTCTTATGGGAGCATTTCTCTTCTTAGAATGGATAACATAAATATATAAAATGTACTGCTCATTATGTTGTTAAGATGAAGTCGTTTTAACAATGTTACTAAGTCTATATAATTTCCACATTTGGTTTTTCTGATAAAGAGTAAATAAATAGAATTTTTGGATTGTCAAAAAAAAAAAGAAACTAATAAGAAAATACTCAAAATAAAAATTATAAATTTAGTTATTTGATATTATGCTAAAAAGGATTCGAAATATTTCAATGATACTATATATGTTTAATCAATTATATTATAGTTTCAATGATATTCTAATTTATGGTGCTAAGATAAGTATTAAATTCAAGTCGTTCTGAACAATATCATATCAATTTACAAGCAAATAAACATGTAATGTAACAGCTTACATGCAACAAATTACTTGACAACATTAAAACTTGCTCTTACGCTTGATCCCAAAAGGGGTGACCTCTGTGTCACACATATCAGAGCCATGCCAAACGCGCCTAGGCAAGAACCTGCGAAAATAGAAGTACTGAGAGCTTAGATTAGACCTCTCTAACACCCTAACCTGAGCATACCCTGGCCGCCAATCGTCCGTTCCACTCAATTTGAGGTACAAGTTGCAGATAGGTGACTCCATGCAATGCCCTTTGACTTTGAACTGGTCTACAGTGCAAGCCTCGAATGGTTTCCCAATGGCCACATCGTCGTCGATGACCGCCGGTTGCAGTGGATCCAACTTGCCTACGTGCTTGGAGTTGAGGTGGCGCTCTACTAGTTTGTTAGAATTTGTGTCGCCAAACCTCAGGCCGACATGATTTGAGGTCTCTGCACCCTTGCTGCAGGTTGTTTCTATTGTGACCACGTATGTGCAATTTCTTTGCTGCAGTTCGCGCTGATGGATAGTCTAGCGTGTCAGGATCAAATCGGAGTTTAAGCATTTTAGGAACAAAATTTATAATTTGGTATAAAAGAATAATAATGGAATTTCTTATCACTAAAATAGGTTAAAAGATAAAAATCTTCCTCACATTTTTACACATTTTATCTTTTTAATTATTTTATAGTATTAAGAACGCTAGAATTTAAATTTTTATCAAGTATTCAATGAAGTATTTAATATGAACTATTATTAAAATCGAGTTTAATAAATTACAATAATTAATAATTAACGCTTAATAAACAAAAAATCTCTTATCATAATTTTGATATTATAATATTTAGAAAAATAAAATATATTTATAATAAATAAAATTATAATGGCAAACCACATTTTAAAACTTTAGTTGGATTGCATAAAAGGATGTAATAAGTAATGCATGTCAAAACGACAGGTCGAAAGTATGGAGCAATACGATTTCAGAAGAAAAAAGAAAAGCATGGAGCAACAGCACAAGTGAAGTGAGTGACATTGTCACAATATAGGTGAGGTCACATCCTAAGACGAGTTTCGGCCTTCAGAAAAGCCCATTTGTTATATTTGCATCGGCATGAAGTTAAATTACCTTGTTTTGCGACGGAAGGCTTTGACCTCCGGCGACTAGAGCAAGCAAAAGAACGCAACACGAAATGATCAACCCTCTCCGACTCCCTAATATTCCCATTTCTGTGTCTAAGGCTCAGAACATTTGCATGAAGTGGAACTTCATTAGTTGTCATTCTTCAACTTATAGACTAAGGTATTATTCTTTCCTTTCCCATGCAGAAAACCCCAACATTCTTTAGCTTTGTACAAATCCAAAGCCTGATGGTTCACGTATGACGGCTGGCTTCCTTCACGTCCACTTATGCTTACTTTATTAGAAAGGTAACTAATTGTTCATTAGGTAAAGCATATTTACTAATATTATCAACATCTCCTCTCGTAGTCGTTGAAGCCCGATTCTATCACTTTCTACACATTAAAAATTGGTTGTATAGTTTAGAAGAGGGTGCTGAAATCATTAAACAAATAAATACTTGCATACTTAAGATAACTAATCTTAAAGTATGTAATTTTTAGAATTTTTCAATCAGTTTTGAAGCTTTTTAAAATTTTCAATTAAGTGATTAGCCTTTTAAAACTCTAACAGTTCAATTCAAAACATTAATTCTAATAACAATTGTTGATTTGACTAACAAAATTTTTATTACTCATGATATGTAAGTGCTTACCAGAAAAAATTCTCTCTACTCAAGTCTAATTATGGTCATTATTTTCCGGACAAACATCTACATGTCATAAATATCAAAGAATTTGTTAGTCAAATCAACAAACTACTAATAACACTAACGTTTTGAATTGAACTATTAAGATTTTCAATGGTTGATCACTCAATTAAAAAATTTTAAAACTTGAAAACTGAATTTAAAAAACTAAAAGTATTGGAAATTTTAAGATTATTTATCTTTATATACTCACTATAAGACTTGTAGGTATGCCTTTTTTTTTTTGGCGATGATTTACAAATTCATCTCCAAAAGTCCAGGTTTTGGCAACATGTTAACAATTCATCACTAAAGGCTTATCTTTTGCGACGGCTTGGACGTTTCGTCGCTAAATGTCGAAGATTTGGTGATGTTTTGATGTCACTAAATCTTTGACATTTGGTGATGAAATCTGAAAACTTCACCAGATGTTTGAACTTTTTAAAAATTAAACAAAAATGTGCAACGTCCACGTTTTGTTTTAAAAGAAAACTCCGTCTTCATTCTTTTTCTTCTACCGCCATCTTCCTCTACGTTTTGTTTTCTCTCCTTATGTCACCATTGTTGTCATCTTCTTCTATCGCCGGTCGTCTTCGTTGTTGTCGGTTGAGGTATTTGGGTCTAGTTTTACTTCTAATAGTGATGTTGTATTTGGGTTTTTTTTTCTGCTGGGTTTTGTGTTTAATTCGTGTGTGTTGTAGTTTTCTTGATGTCGAATGTGTGTTGTCATAATAATTAAGATGGTGAGATGGGTAGTGAGTACATAATGGGTTGATTGAAGCTTAAAATAAAATCTGAAGGTTGTTTGAGTACATTCTATTAAGTGTTCAACGAAAGTTCTGTTAGAGATTATTTTTATCTTGTGATTTCTAATATACGCATTTGCTTCCAATTAAAATTTCATGCTAGTTACCATTTATTTTCCATTTGGAGTTGAATACTAATTTGTTCAGACTCAAACCTACTTGTGCTTTGTTGTGTTATGTCATATCGATTTTTCATAATCATTTATTCTCCATTTACTTCAATGCATGTGTGTTTTAGTTTTGTGGTGAGTTTGTTTCTGGGTTTTTGTTTGTGTCAAAGGTTGAGGATGTTGGCCCCAGGTCTCCACATGGATTTTAAGGTGACTACGTGTCACCATTGGGATTTATTGAAATAATAATAAATATATTTGGGAACATAAAAAATAAAATAAAATAACATATGACATTTAAATTTAATTGAGTTTAGATAAGAAGGACTTGTGGTGGGATCATAGAATGATTTTAGACATAAAATTAAATTATACAAAAAAATGATTTAACATAAACAATTAATTATTAATAAAATACACATTTAATGGATAATATCATAATAAAAGAAATAGATAATAATTATATTAAATAAATAAAATTTATGGGAGAAGTAAAAATAATACCCAACAATTTAATGAAAATTTTCCATAGCAAAAATGAACAAAGAACAAATGATTTGGGTGTAAAAGGAACTAATAGCAATAATAAAACAACTCAATTCAAAAGGCCAAAAGTCACGGGTGTGACTCTCATAGTCACGCCTGTGACAAAAGTCACACGCCCGTGAGAGAGACACAAAAACAAAGGGGAGTTGCGATTGTACTGTGTTACGATCGCGACATTGAAAGTTTTTGGCAACCGTCATGATAGTGCTTCGTCGTGATTGCGACTCTCTGAAAATTTCGGGACGGTGGCGATAGCGATTTTCCGAAATTTTGGGTCTGTCGCGATCGTACTGTGTCACTATCGCGACTGCCCAATTATACATCATCACTTCTAAACAACATAACTTTCAATCCAGAAGTTCAAAAATTACAAAATATATATCGTTGGAAATCTAAGAACAAGATCTACAACTTTCATGAAGACAACTTTATCTAATTCTGCCTGTATCAATACAGTTTAATCATTTAAGTAAAGGTTTCCATTTCTGCTAAAAATTGGTACTCCTATACAATTTCTGCTATCTTACAAAGGCCATAACTTTTACAAATAAAGTTCAAAAATTTTGATCTTGATACCATTGGAAAGCTACAAGATTTATCTACAACTTTTCTGAAGACTACTTAGCCTAATTCTGCCTATATCAATACAGTTTATTCCTTAAAGTTTCATATCACTGTTTTATCTCATTCTCTGTTTTCATCATCTGTTTACAAACATTTGCACTGCATATTCCATACATACCAAAACTCCTTTGATAAATAATTCACTGCAAACAAATCCATCCAAGGTCTCCTAGCATTTAACGCAGAACCATCTCAACAGAAGGAAAAGAAATCTGCAGATATATTTATACATATATTATCAGAAACATTTTTCTGATTCTTTCATTGTCAACTTTCAGCACACAAAGTTGATACACAACTTCAAATTTCATATCTAAATACTATAACAGTTTCATTGTTACAAAATACATACAAAAATGCTTATGTAGATATGCTCCTAGGACCTCACTAGTTAGTTACAAAAGTCTGAAATTTCTTGGTAATTGCCAAACTTTTCAAGGCTCAATTATGATCTACTGATTCTTCACCTGAGGAGTAAAAATTGATGGGGTGAGCTGAACGCTTAATGGCTAATATATTTATAGCTAATGATAATGAACCACAAACAAACATATATGAATATACAAACAACATCATAACTCAACATAAAAAAAAAAAGCAATGCAGAACATAATGACTTGAGAGTTCCGTGGAACGAAACGGCAAAATCGAAGTTTACACCGTGAAACGAAACGAGTCTGATTTCTTAGGATCTCGTGGCCACAAGCAGGCAGCTGGAAGAAGGCTATAGGTCATCGTGCACGAGACTAACGAAACAGATTTCTCTTTTGCCCACATAATAGGTTTTACAATGCTCATACATTTCTAAATATATTCATGCTTTCATGCTTCTTAAAGTTTCTGTTTTTCATCCACACAAAGTAACAAAATCCTTACAAAGCAAC